>JAMFTM010000042.1:0-481847 GCA_023522825.1 Diaporthe ampelina
CTCACTACTTTCTCAAGCCGGTGATACCTTAGCACCGCTTAGCACCATAGCACAGGGGAGTTGTGGATGACCCATGGTTGACTTGATTGACTGCATGGGGGTCTGTTGGTTCCTAGGTAGTGCAGCCACTACCTTCTCAGAGTTCTCCACTGCAAGATTCATAGATAGTGTTGGTTCGGCGCTAAGGCTGTGAAAATCCAACCTGCCTGTATGGGAGAGAGGGGACCTGGGGAATTGCCAAGCTTGATTCCAGGCCACCCACTTACACGCGGCTGTCAGAAAAAGGAGAATAGCCTTGACCAGCTTTCGATATGGATAAGATTGAACAAAAGCAAGGTGCAATAACACAATGCCATGCACAAGGTCAGGTTTGAAAATCGAGTTGGGTCTGTAAGCTCTTTGATTTCAATCCTGCAGAGCCCAAAATGCTTCCGAGGATCTCAGGTTCCATGGTCATGGTTGCGAACCAACAGGCGGGCTGGCCCCACTGTGATCCGAGATCTTGGCCTCCCAAGGCTCTTGGTTCCCTTCTCCGCTTCGAGTCCTACAGTGTATGTATTGCCCAGGCCACCTCTTGAAATCAATCAACAAGGATTTTGAGAAAATGCTAGAAGTTCAGATGTTCGCAATAGAGCGTTTTCAAGATGAGCGAGCACACAGTAGATACTAAGTTGGATTTCACTGCCTACTCGTAGCTTCAAGCTAAAAAGTGCTGGGAGTTGCGCCATGTATCAGCGCGTCACCCGTCTGCGTCGACTCGGCATGGCGTGATATGTAGGTAGTCTTTGCCACTGGATAAAGTACATGCTTTGAGGTGTACACTTTCAGCCGGTATGCTTTTTGAAGTCAGGTGCTGCCACTCTGTACAAGTTCAAACGGAATCTTCCAGACGCCAAACCGCCGCGCTCGAGCGCTAAGACACCAAGAGTCCTGGAGTCGGCTAATGGTTGTCCTTGAATGTGCGCTGCTGCCTACAGTGGCATCCGTAATTGAAAATGTGAAGGGAGTGTCAATTCTGCTTTCTCGCTTCAAGTTGCTTTTAGACCCTAAAACGGCTGGTGTGTGAACACTTGTGCCCTCAACCGCAAGCCCTTACGATAGACGGCCTGCCAATGGCTCCCACCGAAGGGGGTCACATTGTGCAAACAAGGAGACAGATGCTTGTACTTTGCCTGATGAAATGGGTCAGACGAAGTGGAAGCGCCGCACTCGCGCGGCGCAAGAGGCAACACTAGTTGACCCAGGTGTGATTGCCAGTTGCTAGACAGAGGCCTCCACTGAGCTGGCTGTGTGAGAAACGGGCTTCTGTGAAGCTAGCTCCTCTAGCACGGTGGGAGAGATATGACTCACGCATCGCAGCGGCAGTGGTTGAATGGATGCAGTGATCAATGGAGAATGAGCTCCAAGAAGACGTGATGTGGGCAAAACGCGTGTAGTGGCAGCCCGATGAGTTGTGCGAAGCCGGCACCCTCAGGCTGTTCAAGCGGCGAAGAGTCGGTCACGTATCCAGTGGCAATCCCAATATGGCTGTTGTCCAGGTTGAATTTAAGCCGTGGCTGTCGTGCTGGATCAGGGCAACCTTGGCTCAACCACCTCTTCCGCCTCGGCCTCCTCTACCTCCTCTTCCACCCCGTCCACGTCCACCACCCCTCTTCCCGCCCCGGGGCGCCGTACGCACATCATATTGCTTGTACAGAAGCTCTTCACCGAACGCGCCCTCGCCGAAGCGCATGTAGTTTATAACCCCGTGGTCATTCACGGCGACCAGCACATTGCGGTACCCGTGCTTGAGCCTCCTGTGCATCATGAACGGGGCCTGGCCCTGCCGCGGCGGCGGCGGCGGCGGTGGGGCGTGCGGCACAGAGTCCAACAGGGCTGAGACTTCCTCCGAGGTGGGAACCGATGTATCGTGTGCATCGACGACGGCGAGGTAGTATTCGGGCGGGGGCGGCTTGGTCTTGGACCAGTTCTGGACGCTGGGCTTCCAGACGAGGAACTGCACGCGGAAGGGGCTGTGTTGGGTTTCTGAGAGGGACGTGGGTGGGTGCGCGGTTGGCTTGTAGCGCGGTGCGACGGCGATTTGTTTGTAGATTGAGCTGTAAGACCTGTACAGGCCTGGCCGTACGAGCGGGCCGTATGCGGGATGCGTGGGTTGTCGGTCGGCGAGGAGCAGGGCAAAGAGCCGTTGCCATACAGGCTGTTGGTCCTCTGCAGTGGGTTTCGAGGCGGGCAGCTCTGAGGTCGGCGGAGGCACTCTGATGACATTGAAGCCTGCGCGGTTGAGGTTCGAGTAGACTTGCAGGTTGCGAAGTGATGTTTTGCCCCTCTCGCCCTCTTTTCCGACGAGCAGGGCGTACGCAGCTTGCAGACTGAGCGGGTAGCCGAGGGCATACTCGTCCTCCTTCTCAGCGTCTAGCATTGCGCCCGCACCCTTTCCTTCGCTGCCGAGTGGGAATATTTCGTCCATTGTAGCGGTGGGCCACCAGAGATCCAGGTCACCCCTCTCGATCAGGAAGAGCGCCTCCTCTGGCAGCAGCCACACCTGGTCCCAGCCGGGTTTGTCGGTT
Organism: Diaporthe ampelina; assembly: GCA_023522825.1. Classification (NCBI taxonomy): domain Eukaryota; kingdom Fungi; phylum Ascomycota; class Sordariomycetes; order Diaporthales; family Diaporthaceae; genus Diaporthe; species Diaporthe ampelina. The sequence goes on from JAMFTM010000042.1 coordinate 2,568, forward strand.
CCCTGCCCCTTTATTTTTCTCCCCAGGGTCTTGTGCTCGAAGCCCATGCAAACGACCCTCTCCTGGGCATGCAGCTCCCTCCTCTCTGCGTTGACGATCCTGCTCTTGACCTCGTTGCCCTCGAACACCTCGTCCTCGAGCCAGCGGTCGGGGAAGTACCAGCCGCGCGTCCAGTCCTTAGTTTTATGCACACGCGTGTAGCCAAGGACCTCCTCCATGGCCTGCCGGCTCTTCTCTAGCGCGCTGGCCTGCGACTTGGTGCCATGCGACTCGAAGTCCTTCTCGCCCTTGCGGATGGCCGACACGGAGATGTTCTTCTTGCGCTGCAGCGTGGTGAAGTGGCGGAAGTCCTGCGTCTCATCTTCGAGAGCCTCCTCGGCGGTGGCTTGCGCATCCTCGGGCGATTGAGCCGGGCGCTGTGCCGAGATATCGTCGTCGTCGTCGAATGCCATGGTTGTTGTGGCCGTTTGGCATGTGAAATCGAAGAATCAGGAACCGAATTTCGATTCTCTCCAAAAAGTTGTAGTCACATTTTGGGGTAGACCTGCACCCCCGTCGATCACCCTAGAGGCAGCCCCGCACAGTCATAAGTTGAGCACCCAGTGGCATTCCAGCACAGAAGGACAAGCCACCAGAAAGGCATGCTGGAGACCTGAGATGTAATCCAATACTTAGCATTTTAAAATATTTCTGTTCATGGCAGATAAGTATTTATATAAAACTGCATGACAAGAATTGATTTAATACTCTCTTTCTTAAAAAAAAAAGATTTAAGATACTTTTATTTTAATCTTTATTAAACAAATTAATTTACACCTTAAATAATAATATTTCAAATTCTATAACTCTCTTTTAAAGATTAGAGGAGTCTGTGGGAGAACGGGGTAAAAAGAAACATGTCTACAGCCTGAACAAAAAAAAACAGCAGAAGCTGATGCGAGTGAGATTCGAACTCACGCCCGTGAAGACTGCGGTTCTGAGAGAGACAAGTCTCTCCTAAACACAGCGCCTTAGACCACTCGGCCATCGCACCTTATTCCACGGGTAAAAGTAGCGAATATGACTCAAAATTCACTACAGAACCAAGCTGGAACACTTGTGAACTATTCCATCCAAGTAATGTTGAAAAAAGGTGGTTTTTTCTATCTTATAAGGAATTTAAACATGATTTCAGTCAAATACTTATAAGAATGGCATGTCAGGGGCAGCTAGACAGTGATGTGTTTAGAGACTGTAGGAGTGAGCAAAGGTCGGATGAGAAATGGTCAAAGATGTGATATGAGGAATGTGTCTCTCTCACAACGGCAGTCTTCACGGGCGTGAGTTCGAATCTCACAGAGCAAGACAAATTGGCATGTGCTCGAACAGACATAATTCAGGAGGAATTGAATTCTCTTAGGTATCTACTATGTGGGCACCATGTCCATGTCAGGCTATTTGGGCAGACTTCATTCACTAATGTCCTGTGAGAGAACCTCTTAAACCTGATCTTTCCAAGGGGTGACCTCTCATGGGACAGCCTCCTATGGGATAACCTCCTATGGGATAACCTCCTATGGGATAACCTCCTATGGGACAACCTCCTATGGGATAACCTCCTATAGGATAACCTCCTATGGGACAACCTCCTATGGGATAACCTCCTATGGGATAACCTCCTATGGGATAACCTCCTACGGGATACCCTCCTATGGGATAATCTCTTATAGAATAACCTCATACCTCTTATGGGACAGCTTGTTTTGCAATATCCCCCAATAGGATGCCTACGTATGTGACAGCTCTCATAGAATAATCACCCCTAGGAAAACCTCCCCTCATAGAGCCTTCTGCAGTAGACACTGAAATCAGCTAAGCAGATGGACTTTGAAAGAATGAACAATTCACACGCTCCCCATAATGATGTTCTTGCATTTCCCTAGAGTGTAATTGTGCCCCTTTAAATAATAAAATTTCAGAAGGAAAAGTAGTGGGTAAACTGATGACACGAGGGAAGTAAATGTACAAGATTAGACCGGCTGTAAATCACTAAAACGGAAGCAAATAGTATATGCCGTTTAAATTTCAAAATCACTAGACATATCCTGCCAGCAAATTTGTCATCACAGAAGTCAAAGCACAGGTGGTTTTGATGACCTATTACCCACTATATTGTACAACAATCGCCTTCAAAAGTATGAGGCACAAGCAAAACTTTGTGATCAATCTCAATTATCCTCCTGAACAATCGTGACCAATCTTGGCATACTGGTATATTTGGCAACTGTGCTTCATGACCAGCTCTTGTGAAACATGCAGCTATCTGTGGGATCTACTCAGCTTTTCTGCTGTACTGTAGCAACAATGCCTGCTTCGTTTAAAACCCTTTGAGCGAAGCTGCCCCGTCTGTGAACATATTCCTGCTGGAAAACGGGTGTTTGGGACGGCAACTGGTGAATATGACATAGTCGCCCTGGTCTAAGATTCCTAGGTAATTGGTAGTCTTTCAATGTTCGGTCGAGGCTGGGACGCCCGTTAATAATGGGCACGCAAGTCGCAACGTCCAGGGGGTTGTAAAGTATGGGAAACAGTGAAGCACCGGAAACCGGCGCGGTCACCAGACCCAAATTCGCACACCCAATTCTGGTATACGAATCTGTTCCATTGAGTCGACGCTAAGATGGAGGCTGTAACCACTCCCGGTGGCAGGGTCCATGCTTGAGATCAGAGGACTGCTATGTATGGTTGTCGTGCTAGGTATGCCAGTAGATGGCCATGTCCATCAAATATACCTAGAGTCTCGACATTCTCATGTTTGACCCAGACGGTGACTGCACTTTAGTGGCAACTAAGCTTTGGTGATGGTTCAGATTGGGTGACCAGTGAGGTGATATGACACCACATCTGGTGGTATAGACTGCGTACATGATGGCAGAAGCCCCGTCAATCCCACATCTCAAAAACTTCTCATGTGCCAACAATGAGAGGTCTCTGCTGGATGCGTCACCCGGTCCCTCTGCTCATCAAACACTCCTCCCCTCATACGTCTGCTCGACATGCTGCTGGACCACGATGGTCATCCTTCCTTTGCTCTCTGGAGATCCACCGGCTGCTCCTACCATTGCGTCGAGGGTACCTTTACTGCGTCTGGATCCGACTTGAATTTCGGTGCGAGGGCCCCTCGTCTCGAGCTCGAAGCTCTCGTCGGACTGAAGTGGCAGCACCAGTCAGTCATGTGATCAAATTGAGACGGTAGTAGCGGAGATGCCTCCACACCACAGATGATAGTCCACGTTCAGGGGAACTTACATCTCTAACATTTACGAACTCCCTTCGTTGCTTGCCTTTCATCCTCGACTGGCTGCTCACATACTGTGCTGAGCCACCCGATGCGCCAGGTGTCTTGTATGATGACAATGAAAGGATACGGTGGAACAATTTGTCGAACACAGGCCTTAGCAGTGCCGATGATGCAACCAATATGGCAACCCCAGCTTCAGCAGTTGTCCACGTCATGACTGGGATGACAGTATACGAAAAGTCCTCGAAGTCGATCGAGTTCAGAGACGTCAAGCGTACGGCGGAGAAAGCTATGGTTCTGTTGTCTCTGAGTCAGCATGGACCTTGTGAGTCTTCAGAGGTGGTCTTCCGTGACCGTGGAAACAGTGCGAGATGGGAGACTTGAGGTGTTCGGATAGAAGGTCCTTCTGTTCGAGAAGGATGGCGCCGAGACTTACACTATGCCGATGCTGAAAATAGCAAACAAGCCAACCTTGTAGCCTGGCTTTGTCTGTAGCCTGTAGACCATAGGCAGAGGGAGAAGCAGCATCAAGACGTCCACAACAACATTGACCACAGAAACAGCTGTGTAACCAGCAATCTGGTTGCCGCATGTTCCCTCCACTGTTGGATCCCAATTCTTCTGGACCGGACGGCAGATGAGAAACCCAATTAGGACGGTCATAACGAGCCACCCAGCTTGGAGGCAGATGATGATCCAGGTCACGATCTACGCGCATGTCGGCAGAGTTAGCCAGGCCCATTTAGACCTCTGTTGCTTGTGCACAGAAGAGCACCGACCTCAAACGGCTTGACGGCAAAAATGCGCTTCAGCATGAAGAGCATGCTCCATTTCACGGTGCACATTGCCAGACCGTACAGAGCCTGCACGACAAGGATGGACTGTGATATACGGGTCACTATTAGCTGGAAGGCTCCCGGAAGCTTTGGATCTCCATGAGCTGACCTGTGTAAGTCTTGCGATGTGGCTCTTATTTAGTCTGCTCATATGATGTCCTGCTCCGCCAAGGTATAGTGCTGCAGTGCAAAAGTTAATACGCAATGATGCTCAAAGACAGGGCTATATTCGACCTACTGAAAAACAATGCGACAGCGAAGCCGAAGAAGGAAAGCTGAGAGGCATCGTTATGTGAGCCAAAGAGCCTGCACCAGGTCGACTGAAGGCAAACCATAGCCAGCACTACTCACCACAGAGATGTGATATAAGATATCTTCAATGGCCAGAGGTAAACCCCTTATCCGTCTCGAATAGATCCGCATACCAGTCCATATTGTCACAAGAACAAGGAAAATGCCTGAGCACCATATGAATTGGTGCACATCAGCCCTCACGGCGAGAGGTATAACAGTTGTCGTGAACTTCTCGTCGCTGTTCGTTGGGTCTGTGTCAACAACAGCAGCAGTGATGTACAGCTGCATCGTCTGCCGTTGCTCAGATGCAATTCTGCAGAAGGGTCCAGCTGTCTAACACCGAGGTGGAGGGGGGGCCGGAAGGGAGTAGTGGCGCAGTTGACAGTTTTGTCTGTCAAGACCTGTCAGCCTGTCTCCCGTTTCCTCCAACCCGCCTTGGCTCAACACGGGTGCGTTCGCGCTCGCCAGGGACATCGACTGGCCATGCTCTGCTTGGGTCGTGTACCGTGTATCTCCTCCCTGGCAAGGACTTGCAGACAGCTAGCCCGCTGTCCGCAGGCAAACTTGAGGCATGAGTGCGAGTGGAGAATGGTGGTAGGATGTGCATGCCTGCTCTGGTGGCCCTGCATTTGCGTGTGACGATGCAGGTGAGAACTGATATGCCTGACCTGAGGCATTGGAGCCGAACCGTCTGACTGCAGGCCGACCCAGAAGACCGAGAGACTGCCAATGCGCATGGGAGACTCGGTGTGATCCCACTCTGGGAGCACAACGTGACGGCATACTGATTGCCAGAGATGTGATGGGTGTAATTAGGGTAGGTTGTCAGAATGTCAGCACGGGAAGGCATCCCTGACGGACAGGATATCCTAACCTGCAGAGTCTTGGTGAGGAAACCTCCGGCGAGTCAAGTCCTTATGGGACAACATCTCATAGGACAATCTCAATCGCCCTCCCGTGGGCGACCGAAGAGACGAACTCGGGACAGTCATTCTTCTATCCCAGTCAATTGGTTGCAAGGAGATGCGCGTGCGCGAGGGTGGACTTGGTACAGTGAGAGATCCCCACCAAGGACTTCCGAATCGAGCCCATCGCAGAGGAGGGCCCATGAACCGTTAGTCAGGTACGTTGGATAGAAAACCGAACCAGACAGAGTCCTTGTCAACGACCCTGGTAAGCCAAATACCAAAGTGACTTTACAGTGCATTGCAGCGTAGGAATGAGAGGTTGTGTCAAACCTTGTTGCAGTCCATTCAGACTGAAATGTGCAGCCGCCCAGTTTCGGATGAAAACAATCGTTTTGTGCACGTCCTGCGCACGTAATTGTGACACGACTTAATTGAGTTTGGAAGGGGTAATTCTTTTACCATCCCTCGAAGAAGTCAGGAGCATTGAAGGAATTGTTCAAAGGCTGTTGCAAACTCTTGCACACTACAACAGTGAGTCGACACATCACATCGAGTCTCTTCCCCTGGCAATTCCCCCCCCCCCCCTCTTCGCACCTGCAGTTGTGTGGGGACCATACCTCTAGTAAGCCCCAATGCAGCCACATGCGATGTCCGGCATCGCTGGCGACAACGACCCAAGACCACGGCTATTTGGAAATCTCATTTCCTTCCTGCAGTACTAGCTGGGACCGTTGTGGTGGACCAATCCGCCGGCATGGTGCTGACAGGGAGGGGGGTGAGACGGGCGGGTTCTCCCACGGGGAACCACTGTGTAAGCCGTCGATCCCACGAGCACCTCACTTCATCCAAGGGTCCAGAGGTCCAGATTTTATATGCAGCACCACTGGGGCAAGCAATGGTCCTTTTGTCGGTCCCGGTAATCCAAAGAGTAATACTCCATGTGGATAGAATGACGGACGAACCGGAATCACGCGACGTTCCCAGCCTTGGGACTCGCAATGGCTGCAGTGCTACGCGGGAACCACAATCATGCATATGCAACGGATGTTGGCCCAGAAGTGGCAGACCGGTTGGGTCTGGTTAGGGAAGGAGCGAGGGATTGGTATCCACGCTCGCCTAGCAGGCCTACTATGAGATAGACGCGCCTCCTACCAAAATATAGGAAAGCTTTGTACGTAAATCCCTCCCGCAAGCCTGTCCTTGAGCATCAGCACTAATCCTCAACTAGGGCTCTCAAACTGGTAATCTTGATACTGCCAAAAGGACGAGGTCTTTCTTCGTGAGGCACCACGTCGCCGATCTTTCAGTTTGTGCAACCACCCCATAATCCGTCACCATGGCCTCGGGAAGCTACGACTACATCATCGTGGGAGGCGGCCTCTCGGGGTGCGTCCTCGCCAGCCGCCTGCGGCAGTACAAGCCCGCCTCAAAGATCCTTCTGATCGAGGCCGGCCAGGACACCCGCTCGCGGACCGACATTCTCCAGCCTGACATCCTCAACCTGGGCGGCGAGCTCGACTGGATGTACCCCACCGAGCCACAGGCGAGCATCGGCGGCCGCAGCATTGTGATCAACGCTGGCAAGGGACTTGGTGGGGGCACGCTCATCAACTCAGGTAAGTTTTGCTCGCACGATTTGGTGGATCACGCGAGGACGCACGGTTTCGTTATTCAAGGGAAGCACACTTGTCTGACATTGCATCAAGGCGGTTGGACTCGCGGCTCTGCTGCAGACTATGACGAGTGGGCGGCGCTCGTGGGGGACGAGAGGTGGAGCTACAAGGGCCAACTCCCCTACTTCAAGAAGACGGAGACGTGGTTCGACGACAGCAATCCTGAGGAGCACGGCAAGGACGGACCTATTTGTGTTGCCTCTGCGCTGTCAACGGGCCGCAAGTTTCCCCTGACGGAACCGATCGCCGCAGCCTGGGATGAGCTCGGCGTTCACGCCCTGCCTGGCCTCGACCAGAATACGGGCAATAATCTGGGCAGAGCATATATCTGCGAGGCCCGCAGAGAGGGCAAGCGACAGTATTCGGCGAGAAACTACTCACTTGAGGGCATCGAGGTCTTGGCAGACACCCTGGTCAAGAGGGTTGTTCTGGATAAGACAGAAGGAGCGCCCAAGGCGACTGGCGTGGAGCTTGCTGATGGCAAGGTCATCTCCGGCACGGAAGTGGTTATCTGTGGTGGAGCCATGAGATCTCCCCAGCTGCTGCTCCTGTCCGGCATAGGCGACGCAGCCCACCTGAAGGAGCACAACATCGAGACGCTGGTCGAGCTTCCCGACGTGGGCCAGGGGCTGCACGACCACCTATCATTCTACCAGTTCTGGAAGCTCAAGAACCCGGAGCGAGGCTACACCCTGGGCTCAAACAACCCCCTATTCCAGCAACCCGAATTCGCCCTCGGCATACCCCTAGACTGGATCGTCTCAACTGACGTCCCCCACGCGACACTCGCCAAGGCAATCGAGCGGGACGAGGGCAAGGCGCCCGACGCCGCGACGCACCGGCTCCTCCGTGAGGCCCGCACGCACATCGAGACGGTCGTGCTGTACGTCAAGCTCCCGCTGCCCGGCGTCCAGCCCGACGCGGAGCACCTCACCACCCTCACGATCCCGTTCCTGCCGACGTCCCGCGGCAGCGTGACCCTCAAGTCCGCCGACCCCACTGACCCCCCGAGGATCGAACTGAACTACCTGGCCACGGAGACGGACAAGTGCGTGGCGCGCGAGGGCGTCCGCACCCTCGCGAAGCTGATGCTGCAGACCGAGTTCGGGAAAGAGTACATCGCCGGCGAGACGGTGCCCCCTATCCCGGGGGCCGAGGCCGTGACGCTCGAGGACAGCGATGAGAAGCTGGACCAGCGCATCGGGCTTGTGGGGGGCACGACCTGGCACTCTGCGGGCACGTGCGCGATGGGCAAGGTGGTCGATTCTGAGTTCCGCGTCAAGGGCGTGGATGGGCTGCGGGTTGTGGATGCTTCGGTCCTGCCTCTCCCGCTGAGTGCTCACACACAGGCACCAGTATACGCGATGACGGAGCAGGCTGCGGCTATCATTTCTGGGGCCGCATAAGATAGCACGATGTGATGTATTTTTTCGTAATGTCATCGATGATTTCCGATTCTTATGATTAAGTGTTGAGTGATACAGGTAACCCACCCCGATTTGATCGTAGTCTTTTGGGTATCATAACCTGCAAAGGAAGTTGCTTAAATGAGCAACACTCTCTTCGTGCGTGAATTTCATGCGTGCATCGAAGTGAGCTCAATCACGCTCCTCTCATCTGAGTGGCATGAACCCTCTCGCTGATCACCTCAACCCCACAACCGCCATACCCTCGCAGTAATCGGTTTCCTGTGGCCATCGCAGTCTTGCAGTCACGACTCTAGCAGTGGGCCTGGCCCCGTCATCTCGCATCGTGAGGCATGGCTTACAGACGACGCCGCGAATGACAGCCCGGGCCTTGCCCAGCCCAGCCCAATCGATCATGATATAACATACGCGACGTGGGCAGCTCCATACCTGGCGTTATACCTCCTATTAGTCTCGGTGTCTTCCTCATGGCTCCATGGTATACGGCCTCGAGGGCCCTCGCATGGCAAGGTCATTTCGAGTCGCCTTGGCTGTCGCGCACGCCAGAACAGACAGGAGCAATTGGTAACCTGGCTGATGCCCTTCGATCCAGCCTTTGCTCGTCCAAAACGGTGCTTCCCGGAGCGCGACGGGCCGAACAGTCGTGTGAGTTCGAATCGTTCAAACCCCCGGAACTCCCTCAGCCAGCCAACGGGTTCGCATGGATAGTAACACTCTCAATCTTGCAAGGCTCCTTGGGCCTGCTCTTCTTATCCACCTCGAGCGCCTCGATCTTGGCCAGCGTCACGAGGCTGTCGTCACCGATGACCTTGCCGAACACCGTGTTGAGCCCGTCGAGGTGGGGCGCCTTGTCAAAGATGATGAAAAACTGCGACCCGTTGGTGCCAGGGCCCTTGTTGGCCATGGAGACCATCCCGCGCTGGGCGTGCTTCAGGGCCGGGCGGATCTCGTCGTCGAAGGTGCCGCCCCAGATGGAGCGGCCGCCTTTTGGGTTCTCGGGCGGGGAGGGCTGCGCGGGGGCGCCGGTCTGGGCCATGAAGCCGGGGATGAGGCGGTGGATGGGCGAGGCGTCGTAGTAGTGGGAGGCGCAGAGGGCGAGGAAGTTCTGTCGGGGTGGGCATCTCTGTTAGCTACTGGGTTGGCACCAAGAAGTCGTGGATCGAGGGTCTCTCTGATCGGCTTGGGGTGCGTGTTACCTCTGCGGTCTTTGGGACGCTGTCGCAGAAGACCTCGATCTTGATGTTGCCTGCTGTTGTGTGTAGTGTGACAGACATGGTGGCGGCGAGATTGGTGGATCCAAGTCAAACAATGTGGCAGTTGTCTCAACAGCAATGCAACAGTAAATACAACTAGGTGAGGTGGGCGCGACCAGCGTTTTGACTGCAAGGGAGCTCTGTAGGTAGTGGTGGGTGGTGCGTAAATACAGTAGCACCGTGTCAGAGCTTTTCAGAAGTCTAGACTCTGGAGCTCCCCCTGTCCGTTCAGTAATATGTGATTGGCCGATCTGCCACGAACATCAAAGCTCCCGAGGTCCCCTCGTGCTGGGCAGCGGGCACAGTACGTACTGCAAACAATGGACGGGCTGAAGCTTTAGGCGCTTCTCTGCTGGGCTCGGCAAGATCCGAGGGGGGCGAGAAACAACCGTGCAGTTATGAACTTAGAGACGGTGAGGGGCATATGTATATACACACACCTACAGGAATGATCGCCCACGAGATAACCTCTCGTGTGATACCCTCCTTTGGATGAAGCGCTGTGGCACTATCCGGATTAATTTCCTTACGGATAAGCTGATGTGGGATGGCCGTCTACGGACCAACCCCCTCCAGCTTTCTGCTGTCTTTGTATATTGGCATTCGGGTGAGATACAGCCGCCGTGTTGTATGCAGTGCGCAGCTGAGAAACCGTCTTGTCTTGCTTTAGTTGTCTGCAATGTATAATAGCTGACTGCAGGCTTGTAATATCACAACTAAGCTTAAGAACCAAGACACGTGCGGACTTCGGCAAGGTTAGATTAGCGAGAATCAGGGTTCGAAACATAAACGTTGTGGCAGAGTAGTCGTGCATCGGCGTGGTCAATCTTTGCGCAGGCGAGCTGAAGATGATGTGGAGGATGCTGGATGACGCACTGGATCCCGGAGCTGAGGATTGCAGGGTCCTCCCAGCAGCAAAAGCGGCGCCAGCCAGGACCAGAACCTGAACTAACGGTAGCACCAGCGCCAGCACCGAAGCCCGTTGCCGTCAACAAACAACCCCTCCTGTGGATACTTGACCGCAAATTTGTAAGGCAGGTACGGAAAGTCAGTTTGTTGCAGCAATCTGTGCGGTTGTCCAGGGACCTCGGGTGGTTAATTGATATGCCCATTACCTCCCAGGCCAATAGATCACGCCACTGCCTCCGCAATATAACGAACAGGGCTGTCTCTTGCTCTTCAGCGGCCGGTTCCACTGTTTCTGCCGTGCAACCAGAAAACAAACAGCAGCAAGTCTTGTGCATAAGTAATTACTAACTGTCGCCCTGGAACCCCAAAGCGGAACACCACCAGCACGGTGGATACATACGTGCATACCACACCTACACAGTCAGTCCCATAGTACTCCGTAGGCAGCCTACTGTCGTGGAGAGTGGGCCCCCCTCGAAATCCACCGCAGCCTTCTTTCGTCTCTTCTACCCAGTTCCAGTTCCAGTTGCAGCTCCAGCTCCAGCTCTGCCTGTGACGAACCCAGTCCACCTGGGCAGTGGTTGTTGGTTGGCGTCGGGCGGTTCCTCCCTTTGCTTTCCCGCTTTGGGCCTCAAGCCGGCCCCGTCACCCATTACGACGACTCCCTCCCAAAAGCCTCTCTTCTTACCTACTACTGTTACCTCGTCCCGTCCTACCTAGGTGCCTTGTGTTGGTAACACAGGACGTTGTTGGCCAAGTTGAGGGAACGGTCCGGACTGCACAAAGAACACTTGCAGCAAGCAGTCAGTCAGTCAGTCAGTCAGTCTGTCTGTCAGTCAGTCATCACCACCACCGAGTTTTGCCCCTCAGACTTGTCCGAGAAGGCCACCCTCGATCTCGGCTCAAAACCCCTTCCGACTCGACTCAACTCGACTCGGGATTCTGCACTTCTACGCTGCAGACCGGGCCTTGACCCGACCTGGATCCGACCTGGATTCCCGCCCGCCGCACGCCAATCTCGTCTTGCAGGATAGGCACATCCTCTGCGGCCTCGGTTCTCCATCCAGCACGGCCTGCCCAATAAGCGCCCGCCGCCACCAACAGCCCAGCCCCGGGTTGCGCTGAGCTGCGCTGTGCGCTGTGCGCTGTGCGCTGTGCCGCAGTCCGCACGAGGTGCGAGCACTTCTCACGCGGCCGCTCAAGAGGCGACCCCCAGGTCCCCAGCAGGGCCCAGCAGGGGGACAAGGTGTGCGTCGTATCAAAGCCTCTCCCCGGCCGGGGCGTGCGGCAGCACCAGCATCATCGGGAGCACAAGACCGACCGACGAACACTACCAGCCGACCAAACTCCAAACTCTCTGCATACCACTTCCTCGACCACTCTACCACCCTGACCACCGCTTTCTTGCTCCAAACTTTGCCTCCCTCTCCATCACCTTGCGACCAGCGACCGAGCTTCGCCCCTGGGCCATACGACGGCGCCTTTGCTTGCGACGCGGCGTACCACCAGAGACCGCCCGAGCCTCGCAGTCCGCTCGCTCCTATTGCTGCACCAAAAGTCCTAGACCACCATCTCACCAACCCGCTTGCGCCCACCTTCCTCTTCCGAACTTGCCCCCCAGGCTTTGGCGACGATTTGCTCGAGCTCTCCCGACTGCAGCTGGCCCCCTGCGACTCAGTGGGCTCCAGCTGCCGAGCTCTTGACCCCCATCCCGGTTCTTGTAACTCCCCCGGGGAGGCTGCCAACAATCATTCTTGGATACCCCACATTGCCCGGCTGCAGCATTGCTTCACAGCCTTGACGCGGCGAGGCCGGCGGTCGCTTGCGCATTCATGACCGTCCACCCTCGGCCTTCAACTCGCACAACAACGTTCCGCCTGCAGTCCTAGTTCTGGTACTGCGAACAGGATGGCTGCCTTTGTCCGGGTCACTGGCCCGCCAAACAGCAGTTTCCTCGTTGGCTACCCTGGCATATCAGCAACTCTGGTGAGTCCTGCTCTGCCGACGCCTCTGACCCCCTCCATGTTCGAGCGCACCGTCCTTCGCAGCGGCCAAGGTCATTGCGCAATCACAACTGACTGCTAGCTAACCTGACACCATCGTGCAGCCGCGCATAGAAGGCAAGGTTGAAATCAGACCATCACAAGGGTTCTCTATGCCAGTCGCAGTTTCGTTAGTACGGATATGTCTACAACGACGAGAGACGATACACCCCGCCGCCGAGAACGTCGCGAAACGACACCTCGGCACCCCGAGGAGAGAAACGATCGATGTGGTGGGAAAAGAGCTGCTCCTCTTTAGGTGTCAAGCTGGGAAAGAGGCCGAGAGCGTGATCGCGATGGACCTGCCCTTTGTGCTTTTCATACCGTTTGGCCGAGGCGGCGAGGAAACAAATAGGAGGATACCCCCTGCATCATTACAATTACCATCGAGGACGGCCGAGACACTCTACGAGCTCGTCGTGACCGTGCAACAGGGCGCAAGCACGCAGAACAAGTATGCGTTCCCTATACCGTTGCAGAGGTATGACACGCTGTCGACCTTCGGCATGTACAACCGGCCAGAGTCAAAAGTGGTCACAGCCGACAACTTGGTGACCCTGGGAATATCGCTACCAAAATGGAGCTACGGCCCTTGTGACCCCATCACCGTCTATATAAAGCTTGCGCCAAACGCGGACTGGGCCAGCAAGGCAAGGAGGGTGACCATTCAGAAGATCACGCTGGCAATCGAAGAGGAGATAACATATAATCCCGAGGGCGACGAACCCACCAAGAAGGTGAACAGGATCGCCAAACACACACAACCAGTCCAAGCAAAATTACCAGAAGCCGGCTACGTCACAAACCTAGGCCTAGTATTTCCGTCGAAAGACCTGAGAGATTCCGAAGGCATCGTCAAGAGGGGCAAGCCTGGATTCCCGCTCTACGAGGTCACATCCTTCACGACGAGCTCGACACTATACAAGATCGAGTTCTTCTTGAGTATCAAGGTCAGTTGCATCCAGAGCATATTTGCCAGGCCTGTAAGCTGACAGAACCTGACAGGCCCAAATGAGCTCTGCTCGGGACATAACTTTGCGACAGCCGATCGTCATCTGCCCCATGGACCAACAAGCTTGCAAAGAAGAAATGGACGCCATCGAGCAGGCCGCCAAAGACGCATCCCACGTGGATCCGAACAACCCCATGCTCCCCGCCAGGTCAATCATAGTCTCTACTGACAAGGACGCTCTCAAACACCTCGGACTCTGCAACGTTGCAGGGCACAAGAAGCCATTGATTGAATGACAGACCAATCCCAGCTGGTGAACGACGTACTGTTTACGAGAATTTGAATCTCATCTCTGGGCTGCAGCACGCCCTGGTCAGGTCATGAGGATAGTTGACTTGACAGCCCGCGCGGCAGCTCTCATCTCTGCGCAAGTGGGCCGCACTCGAAGTTACCCACGCCGGTCAGGCCACAGGACTTTGTAGTTCAGCGTTCTCCTGCCTCGTGGGCGATTGAGAGACAGTCGAATTATGCCTGCCGAAAGACGTTGGTAATGCCTGCTCCGGTCGGCCCTTCGCATGCTGCTATATCGGCCCGGGTGCTTGCATTCCACACCCTAGGCTTTAGGACTCGATCTGGCGCTACGAAATCTTTGGTAGACGGGAGCCAAGGCAGCAGCAACGCCAAGCACAAGCTCATTCGGGATTGGCAGAGCCCAGCATTTGTGATCAATCGATTTTCACAGGGCCCACGTGAGACCACGGACTACAGAGTGTACCGTCCTTGGCTATCTACCGGAAGTCGAGGGCAGAACAAGGCGAGGGCGCGAGAAGAGTTAACATTCTGCGACGGCCGAGGACCGGATCGAGATATTTATTTACTTCATTAAAACCTTTATTCTCAAAGTTTAAGCAGCGCAACCACGGCGGCAGGCACCACCCACAGGAGTAACGTGCATCCTGGCGCCTCACGATGGCAGCAGGTTTTATGGAGGAAGGATTATATGCAAGAGCGGGGCTGTTTTTGGCATTTCCGGCGCAGAGCTTTTTACGAATGACTGACGAATGGAGTCTATCGAGCTGAAGGAAAGGAGAGGGCATTGCAAACCGTCTCATGGCATTCGCGGACATTTTTGGGCGGAGGACGTCTGGATATCACGCGTTGGATAGGATCGAGCCAGCGCGCCGACCAAAGGTCAGGCGGAACGAGGCCTCTTCTGTGTGCCTGCGGACTTGCTTCTGCTGTTGCTGTTATCGTCGTCGATGCTGTACTACAGCGCCTGCGTGCGTGATACACACACCGGGGAGAGGATCAAACGTGGACTGTGCGACCCAGTCCCCCCTCCCTGACCTAATCCTACTTTTTGGGTCTGTTCCGAGATAAGAGGAATGGACACTCTGAGAAAGACGATTAATTCTAAAGCCTGATGCTTCTTAACTCTCCAGCCTTACTGGTGCTGCAACGGACAATAACGTGCGGTTCTACTGCGGCTTGGGCCTCTTGCTCTCATGTGACACGTATACATACAGAGATCGGACATGTGCATTCCCTCTCACGCGAGGGGCACGAGTCTGCCTCTTTGGCCCCCACAAGGCTACCGGGAACCAAGGGGAGTGGACGGCCCGAAATGTGTTGGCTAGAGAGCTCCTGGGTCGGCTACCAACCAGCCAGCTAGACCAACACATCCAACTAACAACCAACTCGACCACCGGACCGAAGACCTGGCTCACTCAGCTCAGCTCGTCTTGGGCCCTTGCATGCGTCCCTGCGGAGTTTACCATAAAACTCCCCGTACATCGGGGACGGTCGATCAGTCCGTCCTTCCGGCGGCCAACGAGCCGGCTGACTAGGCTGAGAAGGCATGGGCTGAGAAGACAGGGCCTGCCTGGTGCTTGCTACAGGCTGGCGGAGAGGAAGAGACGAGACAAGGCCGTCAGCGCTAGGGGACCTGGGCTGGGTGATCAGGATTCCACGTGGGGTCAGCCGGCTGGCCAGTCAGGGGTAGGGGGAGGACCCTGAGGCAAGTAGTGATGATTAGATGACCTGTCCTGTTCTGGTAGGGATGTTGGATGAGTGGATGATAAATCATGGAATGTACAGTATCTGCTTGCTGATGAATTTGCTGAGGCAGAGCAGGTTGCGGCGGACGCACGGGCGGGCGCACATGTGATGATTTGGTTAGAGAAATATCTGACGTACTGTGTACTCGCTCTAGTTGTCTTCCTGTAGATATATGAGCTCCGTTTTCGTGTCTGATGCGTGGCCGTGACAAGGACAACGAAAGAGTCGGGCGTCCCTCCACTCAAACTGCTGTAAGATTTGCCTCTTTCAGGATAACCTCCTGTAGGGCAACCTCCCATACGACAACGTCCTACCAAGATGTGTTGTTATGAAAAATACTCTCTTGTAGGACATCTCCGTGTGAATGATCTCCCGTGGGATAGTAACAACGTAGATGAGAAGCAAGCCACCAAGGCTATGCTATGACATGTGTCGCCTTCAGAGGTGTGGTGGTGATAGTGTACGTATGTGATCTCCAGTTCCAAGCGATCCTAAGAATGATTCCTGTGATTAGGAAGCAGATTATTCATGAGTGACAGGGTAAAACTTGAATAATGAAAAGAAATAAGGAGCGAGGTGTTGTAAATTGGATATACCATTCTAGAGTCCACGGAGATATCAAATGTCTATAGAGGAGTGCTCTCCGAAGTAGGAATACACCAACCACACAACGACCGGTAGATTCGATCATAGCATCAGTCTCTTGATCCACACATCAAATTTGAACAGCAAAGATTTTCCATTCGCTACCCTATCCCATGAAAGTAGTCTATCTTGGTCATGACGGGTAAATATCCATCCCTTCGATAATCTTCAAACCTTCGTCTGGAGACATCTCTTACTGAGATGGCCGACTGGCTCAGGGGGCAGGTCCCCCCGAGGTAAAGGATCACGTTCCAGGCTTCTTCTCCTACGCCTGTCGCCTACGCTTCGTGGCCGGCTGTTCCGACCCATCCAGGTCCGTCCGCTGGATCTCCTCTGTCCCGGCGGGGCTCGGGGTGTCCGCCACCGCGGTCGTGCCAGCGGTCAGGCCGCCGATGACCGGGGCGGCTGTGTTGGCAGTGCTCTGAGCATAGTCGGCGTTGGGGAGGCTGAAGTCAAAGTCGGTGCCGTCCGCATTGCCGTAGCTGGCCCCATTGTTCAGCGCCTCGTTGAAGTCAAAATTGTAGTCGGGATTCAGGTACTGGTCGTAGTCGAAGCCGCTTGGGTCGCCGAAGTAGTCGTTTACGCCCCCGTTCTGAAAGCCGTCGATCCCATTGATATGGCCGTTGGGAGAGAGCGGGACCACCTGCTGGGCTAGGCTGTTAATCTCCTGACCAATGTTGCGCTGTAGAGCCTCGACCTGGCTGATGCCATTCTGCTGCCGGGAGACTTCCTGCAAGGACGGTGGTTTGGCGTTGTTGAGAATGGGCGAAAGTGATGTAGCAGGCTGGCCTGTTGGAGGTGGGAAGGCGGAGGGTGTGGGAGGAATTGGAGTCGTGGCCGGCATGGAAGGTGGCCGGAAAGGTGAGATGGATCGGTTATTTGGTGTGGTACTTTTGCGCGACATGCTGCTCACCATCTTGTTGCGTTGACCTGATGACATCCTCGCGGACGTCGCAGCAGCTGCTTCGGGGAGATCGACTCCTGGCGTCATTCGGGCGTTGGTCTCGCCCATAATCTTCAACATGGTTTCCTCAGGGTTCGACTGAAGCTCATTCCGGATGTTATTTGGTGAAGTCGTGTCAGACGGCGAGGTATCAAAGACCTCGGTGACTCGAGGCGCCTGGTGGGAAGAGGAAGAATAGGGGGTCGGACTGGCGGGTAAGCCGAGTGCGCTGTCTGCAGCAACCGAAGCGTTTGCATCGCCGGGAATGCCGGGCAGGAGGTGCTGCGGTCGCTTCGGGAGAGTCGGGCTGGGACTCGCTCGGTTCTTGGGGTCGTTTGCCTGCTGCAGATATTCGCTCAGGTCCTGTACGCTCAGATCTTGCACACTCCTAGTCGGCATGGCATGGTTAGGGCCATGCTGCGGGAGAATGCTCGCCAGCATATCAGAGATGTTCTGCGCGCCACCATTCTCCTCCAGTGACTTCCTGAAAACATTGGCCAGGAAGTTCAGGATGGCGGTGATGGAGTTCTCATGGCGGTGGTGCATCTCCTCGAACTTTTGCGCTCTTTGCACAATCTCGTGTTGATTGTTCTGTAAATTCTGGATCAGGGCTAGACATTGCTGCTGCTTCTGCTGGACCTGCGCGAGCTGTTCTCGCAGCTTTCCCATCTCTGTTTTGGCCAATGGCCCGGCCTCGCTGCGCCCTAGATTCCTGCCCGGGTGGATGTCGGAGAGAGCGTACTGGCCGGTGGGGTCGTCCATGAATTCCTCGGCGTCACTATCCTGCTCGACGGCTCCAGACGAATCCTTGTTGGCCTGCTTCTGTCTCTTTTTACCGCCGGTCTTGTTCGGCTTCGTGATGAGCCACTGCAGGACCGGGTGAGCGCGCAGGAAGTAGGGGTGCGCGTATTCGCTCGGGCTCTTATTCTTCTTCTCGCTCGCTCTCATGGAGTTGTCGGACAGCCCGACTCGCTTATGGAACCCGTACATGTTCAGCTGGCGGACAAATGAGGCATAGTTGTTATGCTTGAACATCTCGGGTATCAGCTTCTTCGCGAATTCCTCCTCGTCGAGCACAATGAACGAGTCTCCTTTCTCTGACCACCGGATGAGGTCGCTGTTCCTACCATTGTTGAGAAAGCTGCAAAGTTGTCAGCGCGAGTCGTCCTGGAAAGAGTGCGATAACGCCGGGTAGGGTATACAGACCTGGAGAGCTTCAGCACGAACGGCGGGATGCTCCTTTTCTGGTTTGGCCCGGGGTTCTCTTTTGTGGCCTCCTCCTCGATCTTCCTCGCGCGCTCCAGGAGAAGTCTCAGGTGCTCCTCCTCGCTCAGCGCCTCGTTGTTCGGTAGTGGTATGAGGGCGCCATCGCCTCCCAGAGAGCCCCATTGATTGGGCTGGTCGTCGAATGGGGAGCGCGGGGCGGTGGAAACGAGTGCTCGGCTGCTGGCGGGATCGCGGAGGGCCAGGGCATTCGACGAGGCCGGGGCTGGCGATGGCGACAGGAATGCGTGGGAGGGTGGGGCGGACTGTTGCGAAACCATATATGGCGTCGGCGAGAGATCGGTATGGCTGTTCCCATTCGCGGCTACGCCATTCCATCTCATCATGTCCTGTGGTGTGAATTGGGGGATGGCCTGTGGGATCGGGCCAGCCGGAAGAGGCGATACGCTGGGTGCAGGGCGTTTTCTCGTGGTAGCGGGTGAGGATGCCATCGCGAGGCCAATAAAGATGAATGTGGTATGGTGGTTTGAGAGGTGGCCGACGATGACGGATTTCTAGTGGCAGTGGAGGAAAGCGACCAGGGAACCTTACTAGGTAGGTCTCCGTCCCGCCTGCCCCGCTAGGTTGCAGGCTTGAGCTGTGCTTTGGGGTATTGAAAGTCAGTGCAGAGGTGGGTTTTAAAGTGCTGAGTGCTGAGAACCACCTGCTGCTGACAGAGGCGGGTGTTTTGGATCTTGAGGCTGACAGAGCCTTGGGAGTTGTTGGGGAGCCTTGCGATCGCACTGTCTCTCGTCTGGTCTCGGCTGCTTGCCTGCGCCTGTCTGTCTGTCTGTCTGCCTGCCTGCTTGTCTGTCTGCTTTCGGGTAGGTCTGCTCGCGGGCTGAGGCTGGACGGGGAGGGGTCCTTTTTATAAGGATGTGTCAGGCCGGCTGTCAGGAATGGAGCGCCGGGCACAATGGGGCGCCGCGACACGTTTCGATAGGACTATTGATTCTTTTGCGACAGCCACGGAGAACAATAGCAGGCTGCGGGCCAGGGACTTGCAGTTACATGAAATGCCCGTCCCGATACTGTAGCATTGTTGGTGAGGGCTGAATGGGAATGAGGACCCCCCCAGAGCTGGGGTTCTGTTATCCGTCCAATCGATAACGCCATTTTTTTCTGCCTGTGGGGACCCAAGGATCGTCATCGCGATCTTGCAGGTGGAAATAGGAAACTGAACCTTATTGTCTCTTGCCAGGCCCTGCTCGCCGGAGCATCCTCTCCTCTTTCCAACCCTTTCCAAGGACAACAAACACCTAGCTTTTTGGGCACTGACTGACCGCAGTTTACGCCTATATAACCAAACGCCTGCAGTTCCAAGCGCACTGATCCAAACATCCGCCTTGATCAGGTTTTCTACTCGACCTGCGCATAATAAATCGGGGAGGTCCTCTCCAGCAGCCATAACCGATCGAGAGATGATATAGCACCAAGTGGGACAGCATCACAAACGGCCATTGGACGACCTGGTCTCACATGCAATCAACGTGGCTATCCTGGTGTCTCCATACAGAGTGTCTTTAGCAGATTCTACGATCCCCGTGGCAGCTGGCATCCCCACCACAGAGTGGGCCCTTCCGTGTAAGTCGACAGCGGCCAGGCCAGCCAGCCATGCCAGGGGGTCGCTTCGGCTCGCCCTCGTCTTGTGTTCCTATTACTCAGAGCCGAGAATCACAATGCAATGACACGGTCATCTCTTCACCATGCCCTCAAAAATTTTCCCCATCGCCCGAGTCGGGGGCGGCCAGTGCGGCTGGACAAGCCGAGTCGAGTTTTGAGTTTGAATGCCTTCTTCTTCTGGCCATTCACAGGCAAGGGGATTGGGTATCTCGAGAATTAATATAAGAAGAGATCGCCTCTCTTATACATTATGACAAACAATTGACTTGTACGTCCACGCTGCTCTCCGTTCACTTTGCTCCTCTTCCCGCCAGGGACGAGTTCCGTGACATCTGCGCGTTGCGTGCTAGGTCGCCCCATGCACGTCCGGACTTTCCGCTCCGGCCCTCGCTCTCCTTCTCCGCCTTCCTCTCTGCCTGGATGCTGCGGGCCTTCGCGAGTGGGTCGATCACGATCAGCTCATCCTCCGCCTTTTTGCGATAACTCAGGTCTTTGCCGAGCTTGTCTGCAGCAAAGCTGAGCGAATGCGACATCCAACCCTCGTCGTCGCTCTCATCCTTGCCCTCAGCCTTGTCCCACGCCTTACACGATTGGCAGTTGGCAATGAAGTGGAGATCGCAGACCTCGTCTTCCTCGGCATTATCCCCAGCCTTGGCTTCGCCGTCCCCTGCCGGAGGCACCTCCGCTGCTGTTGGCTTCTCTGGCGGCGCCTGATCCAGCTTTTCTTGGAATGCTTTGAGGAAGCTCAGTGCCTTCTGTTCCTCGGCGGCTGTAGGATTGTTTGCTCCAGGTCTCCTCTTGCGCCCCCGCGTGGCTGTCTGCGGTATCATCTGCTCCAAGGCAGAGGCCTTCTTGCCTTCACTGACGGGCTCTGAATGAACAGTCCTCTTCATGGATGCTTTCAGAGCAGCTATTTCCTCATTCGTCCGCTCAAGCTCAGACTTCCCTTTGGGAGCTTCTGGCTCTGGGGACGAATCGCTCTCAATCTCTTGTGCCGCCTTCTTGGATGACTTCCGGACGGCTTGTGGAGGTAGTGAGGGCTGAGGCTCGGGAGGTGTTGGATCTCTCTGAGGAGCCTCCCTGATTGGCACAACGGCTTTAGGACCCTTCGCCTCTTTTCCTTTCTTAGAAGCCTTTGGCGGCTTGGCCTGAGGCTCTGGCTCTTCAACGTCCATCACAATCCTTGTATCGAACTTTGGCTTCTTTGGAAGAGGTTGGACGTCGCCCTCGCCGTCTTCGTCGCCAAAGCTTAGCAACGGCTTGCCGCCTTTCCTTTTCTTATCCTTCTTCTTCTCCGTCGCGGCCGGCCGTGTGGTGCGCTGGGCAATGCGTTCCCTCTTCTTCATGTCGTCAAAAGGGTTGACGAGAATCTCCGCGCTGGTGATCCTTGTTGGGTATAGGGGTTGCTCGGTTCCCTCTTCCACTTCTGCCTCGCCCATTTTTGCCAAATTGTAAATGGTGTCGCCAGCGACGCGCCCAAACATGGTGTTCTTCCCATTCAGCTCATCGCTCTTGTCCAGCGTGAAGAAGAATTGACTGCCGTTCGTGTCGGTTCGACTTTCGTTCGCCATGCCCAGCAGCCCACGGCGGTTGAACTTCAGGCGCGTGTGGAACTCGTCCTTGAAGTTCACGCCTTGAGGGCCGGCGTTCTTCCCTCTCCGCTGGTCCATGGGCCATGGGTCAAGGTCACCGCTGAAAGCGCCGCCATCGTAGATCGACTCGCCGCCATTGCCAGTGCCGGTCGGATCGCCACCTTGCAGAATGAAGCCAGGAACCAGGCGGTGGAATATCGTGTTGTCGTAGTAGCCGTCTAGGCAGTGTTGAAGGAAGTTGCGACAGGTGAGCGGAGTTTGCTTCGCGAAGAGTTCGACCAACAGATCGCCATGGTTCGTGTGGAGGATGACCGAGGCCGTTGGCTGCGGCTCGGTGTTGTAAATGCTCGACATTGTGCTTCGTTTACCACCACGATTCCATGCCCGAATGCCCCAACTGTAGACTGTCCGGTCTTAGTTCTTGTCCTGGTGTTGCTTGGTACTTAAAGGGGCCTTAGAAGACCGTGTGGAATGCGCAAGGGAAGTGGCGGGCGTGAATCAATTGGAGTCTGCAAATAAGTTTAAAGTGAGCTAGAGCTTCTGGCTGGCAGAACGAGCTTTGCCAGCCGGAAGGGAAGATCACTGGTGGGGCGGGGAGGGGGGACAACCCAGCACTTGGCTGGCCTAAACGGTGCTTGCTTGCCTAGAAGCTCAAGTTGAGAGTCCCCTGCGAACGATGTAGGCATTCTCTCAAATTGGTGGACTCCAAGTGCAATAATTATGAATACTAAAGTATTTCATTACTTCGCAATGAATACGGTCCAGTGCCTTTTCCCTGACAATGTGAAGCTGTGGCGTATAAAAATAGAATCGTTGGAGGGATCAGGAGCTGACGTCTTGTGGTCTAGCAGGTGCTCTAGCAGAGGTGCTTCCTGACCTTGGGAGGCTGCTGGCCAGTGCACCGAGCTTATCATCCGCCCAACCTCCAAGAGCTCCCAAACCACCAACTACAATCGTCATCAGTCTGCACACCTGCGCCCTAAACCACCAGATCCACACACATCCAAGCTGCAGCCATGGGTGACCCTCGCGAGTCGTCTTCCTACTCGGTGGTGCCTCACCTCAGGTACAACACCGTCGGCGGTGTGAACGGCCCTCTGGTCATCCTCGAAGATGTGAATACCTTCTTCCGATGCCCACAGACCGACAAATCCATTGACCGCCATGACAGGTCAAATTCCCCCGATACAATGAGATTGTCTCCCTGACGCTCCCCGATGGAACGACAAGGCAAGGACAGGTCCTCGAGGCCCGAGGTACGTTGGAGATGTGTTGAGGCATTTCGAATGAACAAGTGCTAACTGGTCACCGTACAGGAAACCGAGCTGTAGTCCAGGTACTTCATCAAACATCCCGATACAACGATTCGGTCGATTAACGAGTATATCAGGTCTTCGAAGGCACCTCTGGTATCGATGTGAAGAAGGTGCGCAGAGCCTCAGGAACGCAGTGTCTGACCATGTTATACTGACGGCTTGACAATAGACGAAAGTCGAGTTCACCGGCCAGAGCTTGAAGCTTGGTGTGTCGGAGGACATGCTGGGACGTATCTTTGATGGTTCAGGTCGAGCCATCGACAAGGGCCCCAAGGTGCTGGCAGAGGAGTACCTCGACATCAACGGCAGCCCGATCAACCCTTACTCGAGAGTACGGCAACCAACTCTCCAGGACGAGCGATGAAAGGAAAGCTAACAGAGGCCAGGTCTACCCCGAGGAAATGATTTCCACCGGTATCTCCACCATCGACACCATGAACTCCATCGCTCGTGGACAAAAGATTCCCATTTTCTCCGCCTCTGGTCTGCCGCACAACGAGATCGCTGCCCAGATTTGTCGCCAGGCCGGTCTGGTTCAGAAGCAGGAGGGCGTCACAAACAAGGGTGTGCACGATGGCCACGAGGACAACTTCTCTATCGTGTTCGCCGCCATGGGTGTGAACTTGGAAACAGCCCGTTTCTTCACCCGCGACTTCGAAGAGAACGGCAGTCTGGAGCGTGTCACCCTGTTCCTCAACCTCGCCAACGACCCAACGTGAGTACTCGCCTTTGGAACATCACTGGAAGGTTGCTGACTGTCCACAGGATCGAGCGTATCATCACGCCCCGTCTCGCTCTTACGACCGCCGAATACTACGCCTACCAGCTCGAGAAGCACGTTCTGGTCATTCTTACAGATCTTTCGGCTTACTGTGACGCTCTTCGTGAGGTCTCAGCCGCTCGAGAGGAAGTGCCAGGTCGTCGTGGTTTCCCCGGTTACATGTACACTGACTTGTCGACCATCTACGAGCGAGCTGGTCGTGTCGAGGGCCGTAACGGTTCCATCACGCAGATCCCCATTCTGACCATGCCTAACGACGACATTACCCACCCGATTCCCGACTTGACAGGATATATTACGGAGGGCCAGATTTTCGTTGACAGAGGTCTGTACAACAAGGGTATCTACCCTCCCATCAACGTGCTGCCATCGCTTTCCCGTCTCATGAAGTCGGCCATTGGTGAGGGTATGACGCGCAAGGACCACGGTGATGTCTCGAACCAGCTGTATGCCAAGTATGCCATTGGTCGTGACGCTGCAGCCATGAAGGCAGTCGTTGGTGAGGAAGCCCTGTCGGCCGAGGATAAGCTGTCGCTCGAGTTCCTTGACAAGTTCGAGCGGCAGTTCGTCGCCCAAGGAGCCTACGAGCAGCGAAGTATCCATGACTCGCTGGATCTTGCCTGGTCTCTGCTCCGCATCTACCGCAAGGACATGCTCAACCGTATCCCTAAGAAGATCATTGACGAGTTCTACTCGCGCACTGCGGCTGCGGACCGGAAGAAGAAGGACGCCAAGGACAGCAAAGACACCAAGGACAACGCGCCGGGCGAGGAGGAGAACCTGATTGACGCATAAAGAGAGAGCTCACGCACGGTGGGAGCAGATTAACGAGGCCTCAGATTGGAGCATGAGATTTGGTTGCATTTGTATATTGCTAGCATGCTGTGTTAAGTGAGGTACAGTGACATGTGGTACAGACTTGAAATACGATTACGTGGAACATGCAGCACCAATTCCGAGCCGGGAACCGGTCGCTCGGCCCGAGTCGATGTTCAAGACCAAGATTTGGGTAGGGCTGCAGTTCGCTCGCCTGCGCATTCTCTTGATTGCGGCCCTATACCTGAGGATGGTAGGGTTGCATATACCGCGGCCCAGAACCTTCTCCACCACCTGGCACTCTCCCGCTCATCTGTGTGACGAAAGGTTGTGTGCATGTTCGTCAGGTCGCATCGTGCCAATGGGCGTGCCGTTCAGAATCCCGACTACTCGGGACTCCCAGCAACTCGGGACCCGGCCACGAGATCGCCTGCTTCCTCAACTTGCGCATGTCAGACAGAGGGTTTGTTGCGAGATTGATCCGAATGGACTACACTAGACAACGCCCAATGTTCTAGATCCCTTGCCGAATAGTGAGTGTTCATTGGCAGGGCAAAATCAAGTGTTAGCTTGGTAGGCCCTACGGCTCGGGGCAAGCAACAACTCTTGACGAGTTCGGCCGACAACCTTGTAGGCGACACAAGGGTCGTCGGTATGAAGGTTGAGCAAGGGGACGGCCTCGCTAACAGCAAACTATACCGAGTTCCTTGTAGCATACCAGTCATGTAGTCTAATGCCCTGACCGCTCTGGTCCCATCCGCATATTAGCTGTCTCCTTGGAGCATCTCCACAACTGGACGTCTCTCACCGTTCCCAAGGAAACAGTGCAAGCAATCTACGAAGTCGCCCATCCATGCAAGGCCCTAATTCAGCACAATGCAGGAAGCAGGCCTGGGCCGTTGAATGTTTTTCGATGCCCTGTACCTGGAAATCATGGAAATTCACCCAAATTTCCGCAAAGCTGGGGACCCCGCAATCCTTCATGTCCGCGCTTCATATCCGGCACGCGCAAGACAGGGGCCACAAAGCTTGAAAGCCATCTCTCCCAGACAGACCCGCGCCAATGAGATGGGACGGCAACGAATCCATCCCGAGTATTAGTCCGTGTGGCGGCCTTTGTTAGCTTGCTTGTCGGTCAAGCTTGCAGGGCTCGATGCCGTTGGGGTCGAGTTAGTGACGGTACAGCCACATGACGTTCATCTCTGATCCTTCCGCCTAGGCGACGTCGTCAGAGTTCAGATGGGGAGCCAGTTGGGGTCGGGTTGCACAAGGCTGATCCATCTTGGTTGAACAGGACGAACCATGTGGTAATTGGAAGGAAGAATTCCGACCCCAGGGCTGCCGGTACGAATGGCAACAAGTCGCTGGACATGCAATTAGACTTGGGCCTATGCTAATTAGAACCATCCCTTCATCGTCTTAATTAGCAGCTCTATGGTGCCCTGTAAGTTGTCCAGGGCCAGGTTATTTGCGGAAGAAACAAAAAAACACCACATGTTCCTGGCCGCGTTGGTCAAGCCCATGCTATTGGGGTGGCCATCCCAGCACCCCCGCAAATGATGGTTGGTTGACCCCGGACAGCTTAGTCGCGATCACCCGCAGCGTTACCCCAAGAGGGTGAGATGTGGAGTAGCAGAGCTCCCAAAGCCAAAGGTCATCGCTGTAGCACTACGTAGAGGAACCTGTTCATCCCCAACTTGCAGGCCAGGCTCGTGTCCCTGTCCGCGGTAGCATTGGAGATGCCCCCGGGCCATGACATAGAAGTGCGAGAACCCACGACCATGCATGTTCAAGTGAAGTAATATAAAGCAGCTCCTTTTTCCTCTGCCCCCGTAGTAAGCTGTTGGTCCCCTCCCCAAGGCTCTCGACCCGACTCGCCTTGACAACCCCCCCTCCCCGAGTCGCTTCTAGCCCTACGAGACTACTTCTTTCTTGAGAATAAGCTCTCGGTCAAGATGCATTCCACTCCTCTGCTGTGGGCGTCAGCCTTGCTGCTCCCCCTCGTCTCTGCCCAGAACAGCACCTCTGGCCCAGATGAGAATGGCAAGTACTGGATTTACGGGACGGGCATCTCGGCTTCCTTTATCCCGTACGGCGCGTCCATCTCGAACTTGATTATCAAGGACAAGTATGGCATCGACCGTGACATCGTCACTGGTTTCGACAATGCGTCTTACTACGAGGTTGACAAACAGCACCCGCACTTTGGCGGTGTGCCCGGTCGTTATGCCAACCGCATCAAGAACAGCACCTTCGAGATTGACGGTGAGACGTTCAACATCACGCCCAACGAGAACCCCACGCCAGAGGCGCCCGAGGGAGCAGACACGCTCCACGGAGGCCTCGACGGCTGGGACTGGCGCAACTTCACTGTTGAGTCTGTCTCGGACAACAGCATCACCTTCAGCATCTTCGACCCAGATGGAAAGGAGGGCTTCCCCGGCGACGTCGTGTCGTACATCACGTACACGCTGGGCGACATGACCTGGGACTTCAAGATGGTGGCCCTGTCGCTCACCAAGAAGACGCCCATCATGCTGAGCTCTCACACCTACTGGAACCTGGACGGCTTCGCCAACAACGAGACCAACACCGCCCTCAACCACACGCTCTACATGCCCTTCAGCGGCCAGCGTGTCGACGTGGACAACATCCTGATCCCCACGGGCGATATCCTCGCCAACAAGCCCGGGTCCGTCAACGACTTCTGGAGCGAGCCCAAGGCCCTCGGCGCCAACATCACCAGCCCCGAGCTCGTCAACAACTGCGGCTTCAACTGCACGGGCTACGACACGTGCTACCTGGTCAACCGCGCGCAGAACGGGCCCTACGACTGGCGCGAGGACGGCGGCTTCGTCGCCTCGCTGTCGTCGCCCTGGTCCGGCATCACCGTCGACGTCTACACCGACCAGGACGCCTTCCAGGTCTACAGCTGCAACGGGCAGAACGGGTCCATGGCCCTCAAGTCCACCCAGGGTATCCTCGACGACCCGGACTTCCCCCGCACCATCCCCAAGTACGGCTGCGTCGTCATGGAGGTCGAGGACTACATCGATGCCATCAACCAGCCCGAGTGGCAGAGGGAGAAGAAGCAGATCTACGGGCCTGGCGATGACCCGTACGTCCTCCAGGCGAGCTACAGGTTCAGTGTTGAGTAGTGTGGCTGAGCTGCGGCGCCGCCGTGAGAGGGTGTTTGGTGGTCTTTTGGGGGTTAAGGACACATAAGCTTAATTAATATTCTGAGGCAGACTTCTATATGAAAGTAATTTTGATATGTCCTCCCAAGCGAACATCTTTCCCAGTTGCAAATAGTGTTGTATGAGTTGCCGTCCCCCGTAGATTTCTTCCCGAGCTGACCGAATGAGAGCGACTGCGGCTCAGCAGTGAGGGTTGAACGGAGCCAATCTCAAAGGATTTAACGCCATGAATTTGGCGAATGCTTAAATAAACGAAGAACTTGGATTGAGAACGTCTGCTTGTTAGCCTCTTCAGCTCAATTGGGACCTGACGGTGCTTTTGTGAGGCCGGAGGTTGAGCCTGGCGGCGTCACTAACAAAGAATTCATGCAAACGCGCCAGACAGTTCAACCCTCACATTTTCAAGCGTCTCTTCACCCTCAAAACATGCCCGTGGCCCAGATCCCGCCCATATTGGCCCACAACAAACTCAAACGTCAATGATTCCGGGCCCGCTCATTTCAGACTTCTCACATCAACGCCCGCGCTTATAAAATCCAAGCGCGACGCGGTCGTTGCACCATGGCGTCAACCTCAGTCACGCTGCACCGTAGCACACCACCCACATCCAAACCAGGCGACAACCCACTGCCACAACTCCTCCAGACACCATCCGGTCTCGCCCTGCTAGAGCTCCAGGGCACTATCAACCTGCCCGGGGCCGAGGGGCCTGAGTCTGACCTGCAGCAGCAGCAGGCCCCAGTACCCATCGGCCGCATCGACTTCCCGGACTACAGGCCCGACTCCATCACGTTCGACCCGGCCAGCACGGCGTGGATGAAGCGCGTGTACATGTACGTGGGCCAGCACCAGCGGCTCACGGGCGAGGTGAAGAAGCTGCCGCGCGCGGTGGGCGTTGTCAGGAGGCGGCAGCAGGGTGACGCGGGAGGCGGCGGCGAGGAGCTTGAGGTCGTGGAGATTGTCAAGTATAAGATTGTCTTTTCGTCGAGGCCGGAGCCTGTTGGTACGGCGGCGTGAGGAGGGTGTTGAGGGGCGGGTCTCTCTGTCCACCTGGCGCGGGCAGGGCGGGCCGGGCTCGTGGTATTGTGAGATGCTTGGGTCTCTTGTTGTGACGGCGGAGACTTGGGTCACATGCCGATTGAGATGTTCTGAAGCGCTTAGAGATCAACACGCGATATCGTCCAGAGGCTTGAGGATGTACCGTGTATGTTTATTGCCATGGAAGACATCTCTCGCGCCTGCGACGGGCGCATAATACAAGAACAGGTCCATAACTTTTATGGATCTCGATAGGTAACTACGAGAGCAGATGACGCTCTGTGCCATATATGGAGAACTCAATGGACATTGCCTCCAATCACTTCGAGGCTCAACACAGCAACAGATGTTGTTCACATCAGAATGCGGTTTTCAAACGAGCTCATTTGTTCGAATTCATTTGATTTCATCCCCTGTCACATATCTAAGTGGCCTCGACCAGCTTCGCAGGCTTTGTTCTACCCAGGCCGTCCTTGCCATAATAATCCATGGGGTACACACCACTCTTACTCCAGTCCTCCTTCTCACCGAGTGCAATGAGGGCCTCATACGGCGTCAACAACGGCCTGGGGAACGCATAGCCCCAGTCGATACTCAACCTCGGGCAGGCAACCTGCACCCAGCACTCGACATCGCTCATCATCGCGAGTTTGCCCGGGAAGATCTCGCTGAGCAAGAGGTTGACCCAAGGTATTCCCAACTCCGTCAGTTTCTTCTCTATCAGGGACATGGTGTTCGGGTTGCCCTGCCGTCCCAGGGACCCCAGGATGAGCCCCCATTTCTTGGCCGACTTGGCCGTGTCGATAGCCTGCCGCCGCAGGTCCTTCATCTCGTCGTGGCCGTACGTCTCGTGCGTCAGCTTGCGCGAGTACGGGTCGTACCTGTAGGCCGGTATGCTGGGGTTGTGGATCATGATGCTCTCCAGGTGGAAGCGGCCGTCGCCGAGGTAGAGGATGAAGTCCACGGGCCCGTCGTCGGCGTACTTGGTCAGGTCGGGGCTAGTGCAGCCTAATATCTCTCCCCTTGACAAGGGCGCGATCTGCGGGACTATGACCTTGAACCCGGCCTTGGTCAGGGCTGCCTTGACGCCGTGTATTGTGGCGTTGAACTGGATGGTGCCGACCATGGCGATCGTCTTGCCCGACGTGAAGTTCCTCTCGAGGGTCGCTAGCAGATGCGCCGTGTCGATGCTGATATCTACAAATACGTAGAGCGTCTTGATCTTGGTCACATCCACGGGTATCAGACACGAGTGAGCATAGTGGATCAGGACATCGCAGCCCATAGCGCGTGCTGTGTAGTCGTCAATGCAGCAGGCGCCGTAGGTGACATCGCCCATGATGAGCGTCTCTATGCCGGGGCAGAACTGCTGCAGGATATCTGAGATGGTGGTGGCGAACAGGAGTAGCCCCTCGGGCATCTGAAGAGCTACCTTCTTCGCACCCAGACTCCGTATGCGGTGGATGGTCTTGGGAATTTCAAAGGAGTAGTTGGCCGGCAAAAGAGAGATGGCTGCCTTCAACTCGGGATCGTTGAGGATCTCCGGAGGTACCTGGTTCAGTAGACGTGGTGCCCTCTTGGGTTGAGCAACTAGAGAGAAAGTCATTATAAGAACAGAGATATATATACATGATGACGGGCGACTGTACCCTGAACGGCGCCGGCATCTTCGATAGATCCAGAGCCGTTTCCATTCTTGGATGCTGATGCTTCTGCCGCGGTTCTCCTGCCGACGAATCTCTTCTTTGGCTGTCTGGCAACGGGCTCTGGCGCTTGTGCTGCCTCGATGTCGGCGGCTATGCCAAGATCGGTCTCAGCCCTGTCGTCCTCCATATTTGAGCGTCAACAACTGTACCTCGGTGAGAGGCCAGTGGAATTTGTGAGCGTTGCGGGGTGCCGTGAGAATTGCGGCCAGGGTGAGTGCACGTCTTTACGGTGGTACACTGTGCAAATTAGTTGGATGACGGGCGCAGTCTGGTCGCCCTATGATGCCTATCGTTTCCCTCCCATGCATCTATCTCATCAGTCATCTGAACTCCCAGAAATCTCAAGCCTGAGCCGTTGCCACCCCATTCGCCCACTTTTCAAGGTGACCGTTTTGGGGGTCCAAGGTGTAGGTCGCGGTCTGGAGTTTGGCCCCACCACGCTCAAGTCCTAGTAGCCAATCATAGGCAAGCGATATGCACGGACCAAGTCAATTTTAGCGCCCACAACTGAGAATTTCCATTTTGCTGTGGCAGGAACGACCTCTACTCTTTTGAAACTTCCATTTTGCTATCTCGACCAGTCCGCCCATCGACAACCCGACTTCATTCTTTCAGTCTACGATATCTCGACTGAGAGCCAGACAAGATGAAGTTGAACATGTACGTTCCGAATGATTCGTCTACCGCCGTCTTTGGTTTCCAATGCTTTTGTCGGTGTTGAAATTTCCAATCAACTACCAAACGAATCTGTGGAGCCTGCTCACGAGACGACGACAATTATGTCTTGTGACTATCGCTGACATTTGAATCAACAGCTCCTACCCGGCTAACGGCAGCCAAAAGCTGATCGACATCGAAGATGAGCGCAAGCTCCGTGTCTTCATGGAGAAGCGTGTACGTTCCATCCCTGACCGATCCAGCACGAGCCGTCGAGATCATCGCGAACACCGTACATCTCAAGCACGAGCGACTGGGCGATCTCGATCAAATACAGGAAGAAGCCTTGGATACTGACTTTCGACATGATTAGATGGGCGCTGAGGTCCCTGCCGACTCCCTCGGAGACGAGTGGAAGGGCTACATCTTCCGCATCACCGGCGGTAACGACAAGCAGGGTTTCCCTATGAAGCAGGGTGTTATGCAGCCTACCCGTGTCCGCCTCCTGCTCTCCGACGGCCACTCCTGCTACCGCCCCCGCCGCACCGGCGAGCGCAAGCGCAAGTCCGTCCGTGGTTGCATCGTCGGCATGGACCTGTCCGTCCTTGCTCTGGCCATCGTCAAGCAGGGCGAGCAGGACATCCCCGGTCTGACCGACGTCGTCCACCCCAAGCGTCTCGGCCCCAAGCGTGCCACCAAGATCCGAAAGTTCTTCGGCCTCACCAAGGAAGACGATGTATGTTGTATCCGACCCGTATCATACAACTCCGTCTTCGCCTACCCGATGGCTGCGGTGGTGGAAATCAGGCAGCTCGGGTAGAGAGTGAGAGGAGTGAGATCCTTGATGAGGAATCTCAGGACTAATAATTACATTTTCCACGGGGATATAGGTCCGCAAGTACGTTATCCGTCGCGAGGTCCAGCCTAAGAAGGAGGGCGCCAAGCCCTACACCAAGGCCCCCAAGATCCAGCGCCTGGTCACCCCCCAGCGTCTCCAGCACAAGCGCCACAGGATCGCACTCAAGCGCCGCCAGGCCGAGAAGGTCAAGGACGAGGCCGTATGTTTCCCCCGAACTCCCGTCGACTTGTTCGCCCTTCGTTTACTAACCCCAATCGCAGGCCGAGTACTCCCAGATCCTTGCCAAGCGTGTCGCCGAGGCCAAGGCCCACAAGATCGAGAACCGCAAGCGCCGTGCCTCTTCGCACAAGGCTTAAAAAGTTTGGCGTCACTCGAGGATGGCTTCTTTTATACGGTTGGGTTACGGATCGGGCATCTGACGGTTTCCATTTGGCCAAGAACGGGATTGTATTCATGGCATCACTAAAAATGGACGAGACTTCAGAAACCTGCTCAATGATTGATTTGATACCTTGGTATTTTAACGGCGTCGGCGCACGTGATGAAAATGAAAACCATGGTCTGATGATCGTGCTGCAATCGAGCTGTGACGACCTCCCAGAGGTGTTGTCCGTCAGGATACGAATGTGTTGCTGTGCCCGTTCTCGGGATAGTCTGTCTAGTCCAAGGTGTCTCGAATATCAATATCCTCCCACCCTTCAACGTATGAGCTCGTTCTAAGCTTGCCTATCGGTTACAATGCCTACTGGCCATCTTGTCTCTCAAGGTGGTAACCAATACTAGAAAACATTGCTGGACCTGGACGCGGCTGAATGCATTCCACCACTGCCAGCCTTCTCGCCACATTTTAACTGGATTATACATTTCCCCATGTGACGTAGCTATCTCGATAAGATATCTCATCGCAGAAAAAAATACGTCTATTGCAAAAGCCACAACGACAGTCCTTTGACTGCATCAGCAAGAGGCCATTGTGGCAGCTCAGGGTCGTGTACTTGATTTGAGTCTCGTGCTTCACGTTCGTCGTCATCTACACAATATCTGATAGATGGATCTCGTTCCCGAGACATTTCGATCCCTGGGACACGGCACAAACTTGGGCTGGCCCAAAAAGTAGTGTTGTAAGTTTGCACATTCGTACGGGATATAGCCATGCTACACATCTGTCCTGGCCTACAAATCACGCTGTCCAGAATGATGTTCAGAAATTGCCTTGGACCCTTAATAGTCATCCGTGGTTTTGCTATCATCAACTGCCTTTTTGCTACTTTGGACGCATTGTCCTTGGTGGTTTTGAATTGCATTTGCCCTCTTCACCTGGGCGAAGCCGTTTTCTTTTAGTACAGTACAATACTCTAACCGTCTAGTACAATCTGTATGCCCGCGATGACTGTGCCTACTCTACTCTTTTGGCTTCCTGCTCAACCTTTCAAGACGCCGTCTCAGGGAGCTTCTTCAGGCCATCAGCAGCACCCTCATCATCCTATTCGTGCGTGTCGCAGAGGCCCCAGTGCGCGCCAGTAGATGTACACTTTTCCGGACTTGAGGACTCTATGTTTGAATATCCTTCCGATCCCGTGTCCACTCTAGACCAAGGAAGAAGCAGTTCCTCCTGAAATACAAACCTCCGTTCATGAAGCACCACCCGAACCCAATCCCATTTTCCAGTCTCTCTTTCTCTAGGCGCCGAACTCTTTACTCAAAAGACGTGTGTGAACAAGTAACTGACACTCTCGCCGTTGTGCGTCCTCCGGATGGACTCGGCCAGGGTGCCGCTGACGTCGATGACCTTGAGCTTGGGGCACCTGTCGAGCTTGTCGCCGAGGGGCACGGTGTTGGTGACGACAACCTGGGACAGGACGCTCTTGTTGATATTATCGATGGCGGGCCCGCTCAGGATGCCGTGGGTGACGATGGCGACGACCTCGCGGGCCTGGTGCTCTTTCACGACGGCGGCGGCCTTGGCGAGGGTGCCGCACGTGTCGGCCATGTCGTCGACCAGGATGCAGATCTTGTCCACCACGTTGCCCACCAGCACCATGCGCCCGACCTCGTTGGGCCGCGGCCGCTCCTTGTGGATCAGCGCGAAGGGCAGGTCCAGCCGGTCGGCCATCGAGGTCGCGCGCTTGGCGCCGCCCGCGTCGGGGGAGACGATCACGCAGTCCTTGATCGAGAGGTTCTCCTGGACCCAGCGCAGGACGGAGGGCTCGGCGTAGAGGTTGTCGACGGGGACGTTAAAGAAGCCTTGGATTTGCCTGTGGGGATGTGCGAACTTGGGTTAGCTTTGGTGTTGTGTGTGGTTTATGCCATTCTGCTGGGCTCGGAAGGGCGCAGGGGTACGGGAAGTCGCAGCGAGTACGTACGATGCGTGCAGATCCATTGTGATGACATGGTTGCAACCAGCGGTTGTGAGCATGTTGGCTATCAGCCTGGCGCTCTGTGATATCATGTCAGAACCTCTTGCTTTTTATACGCCAGTCTCCGCAGCAGAGGGCGACGTACAATGGGCGCTCGGCTCTTATCCTTCTTGTCCTGTCTCGCATATGGGAAATTTGGAATCACAGCGGTGATGCGCCTTGCGGATGCGGTCCGGCCTGTATGCGCAAAGGTCAGCGCTTCGTCTCTCTGTAACTGCCATATTGTTCGAGTGGGCGGGCGAGGTAGCGTTCTCCACGACAGCACGTACAGGCATGGATCATGATCAACAGCTCCATCAGTCCATCGTTGATGTCGCCGGGTGCTGTGGATTGGATGATGAAGACATCCTCGTCTCGTACGGACTCTCCGACTGTAACACTCGTCTCTTGATTCGAGTAGTTCAGACTCATGGTCTTTGCGATCTCTATTCCCAGCCTGTCTCCCCCCAACCCATGGTTAGACACGACATGACCCCGGCGACAAGGATTCTGCCATATTCAGGGCGTGTAGGGGCCTCGGGGGAGCAAGAGACTGAGGGGGAGACTGACCGGTCGGCCACAAGCCGCGCCAGGATGGGGTGGGAATTCCCACTGAGCAGCTTGATCTCGTTGGACATGGTTGACATGGTGGAAGGAAAGTCGGGAGACGCCCCCTTTCTTCACCGTAGTATCTATGTACCTTTCTGAGGTCGTACGACTGCAACTGGTCTCGGGCCTCTGGCTTGGGCCGTGGGCTGGGCTGGTATGCAGTGCTGCTGTAGGCGTGTGGGCGGTGGGCTGTAGGTGCCGCAGCTGAATATTTTAGCGCGGGGTGGACTCCAATCGCTGCGTATCGGGGCAGGCCGTGGCTTGATTTTTTGGAGGGGCAGACGAATTTCCCCACGAGGCTGTTTGGTTGGTTGGGAGTTTGTGAGACTGACAGCAGAGTAGGTAGGTATGTTTTGCTAGGAGAACTTTTTGAGTTATAATATGTAGGGTGACGAAAGTTGAACCAGGCAAGATTCAGGATGTTCAGTCTGTGCACTGGGGAAAGGCTAGCTGGATCAAAGGATACCTGCCTGCCTTGTAGTCTATATTTTTCTCAATGGGAGGGCGGGTCAACGGCGGTCAGAGAGTGGCCTAGATACGTCTGGTCGCTAGTTTGTCCCATGTGCTCTTCAAAAACTTTCCCCGGCACAAAGCGGAATTTTGTACTGTGTAACACATGTTTCGGCACCTCATCGGCCCCACGCCCCCAGGCTGGAGACTGGGGGCATCCTGCTAAACACGCTTGACAAGCATTCCTCCAGCGCCGTGGGTGCGGGGACCGGCTCTTGTTACAACTATTCCCTTCGAGGCTCCGTATCCTCGGGCCCGATGCCCAGGCCAGGGCAGCCAGCCCTACAGTTTGCCAGTTTCACTTGTCCTGCTCCCGTCATCTCGAGGAAAACTGACGAGCTGTCTCTGGACATATCCCGCCACCTGCTCAAGGCACACAATTTAGCTCGGTGGCGTCGTTTGCCGGGCGAGTCTTGCTTACTTCGATGCGCAGTAATGACCCTTCTTGCTGTGTGCGCTCCAAGATATACCTGTTTGAGTTCATGCCATGGCTCTGATGTCTTTTGCCTGTGCATATATCAGTTCTGTAGAGTCTATGGGCGCATAGTGCGTGCTCTTCAATAGGTGAGAAGAGGCACGAATCAGCGAGTCGCCCCCCGGCTCCGCTCTACAGTCTCCGGGGCCGGGTCCGGTTCAGCTTCGATTGAGTATCGGATGACCTGCTACCCTGAAAAGCTTCCTGCTAGAATCTATGGAGGGAGGCAAGACACTCACGCCAGTATAGACATGATCGCAAAGATCATCATTGGCAAATAGAAATGCCTAACCAGGAATGTAAGGATCTGGTTGACGGGAAAGGACTTGAGTCTATAATATGAAGCATATACGATCTGAGATAGAAATTCAAAATACCTCAACCCGATCACCTCGCACACAAGTGGTACTCTTCATATGAGGGTAATAAATAGACCCTGAGATCTCCCTGGTTCAATGCCTTGGTGCTTCAGATCCACGCAAGGAATCCCTCTTGTTAAGAAGCACTGCTCATTTTGCTCGGCATGCGCAAGCCTATTGCCCAACTGTGGGTTAATTTGGCGTGCCCATTTTGCACTGGGAGTAAGGCGAAGCGGTTCAATATCGGGATATATGGCTAGGCTCACGGTGTGTGAGCCTGGCCTGCGTGAAAGTCCGTCCTCCATTATTACCAAGACCATGTCTGGCTTCCCAGCATGATCGGCACCGGGAATCTGCTGTGGCGCTGATCACCTCGACATTTGACTTCCACTTGAGGAAATACGTTTGTCTTCGCCTACGTACGTATGCCTGTAACACTAGTACACATTTGAAATTTCAGAAGATGTCATTGTAGAGGCTCTGTGGCTTGCTTAATTCTGGTGTATTTTCCAGTACGGAGCTCTTTTGAAGGAAACTGCGTAATTTGAGGTCTTCCTGTGGAGTATCGTTCTATAAGAGGTTATCCACTTGGAAGCTATCTCGTCGGAAGAGGTCGCATACGAGGTTGTCCCATAGGAGACGGATTACGCAGGAACTGGGGAGAAGAATGCCTTGGCCGCGCAGCGGACCTCTGGGCAGATATTACACATGTACCAGACAATAATCCAGATGACACATTCAGCACATAGTTGCAAAGAAGGCGATGAACCCAGACACACTTGAAACCCTCAACCAAACAATGTTTTGCTTTTCGAGGAATTGGCTGTGGCTGCATTATTTGCTGGCGTCGCCGTACATACTGGTTTTGCCGGGAGCGTCGGCAACACGGCAACACGGCAACCAGGACCAGGCGTTGTTTTATAAACTACATGAGAGTCTGGGGTATACTGTGGGGGCTGGATCCGAACTTTAGGTGATAGCATAGCTGTTTAAAAAGACCAAGCTAATCGCACAGGGTCAGTTCCCATCACTCTCGGAACGTGGTGCACTCTGTTGTCGAGGTTGCGCGAGGAAAGGGACTTGCACGGCGAGGAGTCATGATCAGCTCGTTCATCCCGTTCATCCCGTTGTATGTCAGAGGGTGGGGTTGGATGACTTAGCTGGGAACCCGGCTGTTACGAGAGAACAGCTTGGAGTCCGTCAGAGCTTGGTCATTTCGCACGGGCTTGATCGATGAGTACGCAAGACAGCAGCAGACTGGCTTTTTCCAATACGGAATATACCTGCCGAGAAGCTGCCAGGTACTGTACCCCTCCATGTTAGTCTGTATTGGTGGTACACAAACATAAGTGGTCCTGCTTTCCCGAGCTCATCCGGAAGAAGGTCCTGCCCCAGACTAGATAGGTATTTCTGTGGAGTGACAGACAGCCTACTCGGATTAGTTTTGTGTTTCGAAAGAAAACCTTGAACAGTCTCTGCTCTTCAGGAAAGACTTGCAGACACGAACAGGCGCGCTTGTTGGAGCTTCCCCGCCACCTTTGCCAACGCGAAGCCCCGTCTAGTGCTGTGGTGGATCGGTTTTAAGGTGGAGCCTGCCGGACGTCAACGAACAGTGACTTTCGGCTGCTGCTTGCCTTCCAGAGAAGCTTGGGCCCATTACGCAAATGCTTGCCGGACTTTTGCAGGTTGCAACTCAACCTCCCAAAACCCATCATCAACCTCGACCTGACATCTACCTCTGCCGCCCTCCTACATCTTCCATCTCTTACGACCTCAGATACCCAGATCACCCCCCAAACCCCTCCCCGCTGAACCTGCAACTCCAGCTGCCTGCACGCGAGTAAGCGACTTGACTTGGAACGACGTCACGGCGACCTGCACCCGTCGCGGCCTCCACCCAGGTCTTTTCTAACGACCGCATCGCGCCAACTCCTCTCAATCACACTGCCACTTTCCACCCCGCCCGACAACAACGACACGACCAAACCCAACCTTCTATCGAGTGTCTCAACGCAGGGCACTCCTGCGATCAGCCAAGCTGTCTTCCAGGGCAGTCGGCCTTAGGTAGTGGAGGGGGAGTTCTCATTTCTGCGGCTCTGCCGCTCCCGCCGTCAAGATGGGAAAGATTACCAAGACAATGCAGCCCAAGCACAGGGAGACTCTGGTATGTCACACCACGCACATACACACACTCGCTGCGCACCTTCCTCTCTACTCTTTCCTTGCACCTGTATGCCCAAGAGAACACACTGCTGACCCTCGAAATAGTCGCCCTGGCTCAAGGACTTTGTACAAGCTGCCTCGACGGTGTCTTTGCCAGAACTCCCAAAACTCCTGGACACGTTCCCCGTAGCGAGATGGCCCCTGCCCCGCGGTGACCTCTATCACTGGATTCCCCTCCTGAATCGATTCGACAACATACTCGAGTGCTTCAACAAGGTCTACCAGCTAAACGAAGGCCCACAGACGCGTGATTTCGGCTGTGATGTCTTGCTTGGACGTGGCATACGTGTCGAAGAGTACGGATCGGGGGAATGGGACGAGGAGAAACTGAAAGCCCTGGGCTACGAAGAATTTGGCGATTCTCAGCTCGTACAGGCCGTCCTGCAGTTTACCAGGCGGTTGCTGAATCACTGTGGCAATCGGAGCATCTATGCCAGCAGCTCTCACCTCAATGATCTCTTGAACAGCACTTGTCTGTCGGTCATACAGGCCACATTGGAGGTTGGGTTGGAGCTTGCACAGCGTTACCAGGCATCGGTCAAGCGCATGACGCAACCGTCCCGCCAAGTCAGCAATGCTCTGCTTGCCAACCACTACAATATTGAACTTGACCGTGTTCAACAAATCGCCCAGTCCTTTGTGAAGACTCCGATCATCAACCTGGCAGATTCTTCTGCGCACTCTACCCCTGCCTCCACGGGTAAGGGCAAGGATAAGGATAAGACCCAATCCTCAGCCTCCAAGAACGCAGCCTCCATGATCGCAAATGACCTAGGCTCTGTGGTTTCCACGGACGACGGCTCAGATGGTCGTTGGAAGGGCTGGGGTGACCTGAAGGTGGTCTACTATCCTAGGGTTGATGG
Organism: Diaporthe ampelina; assembly: GCA_023522825.1. NCBI lineage: Eukaryota > Fungi > Ascomycota > Sordariomycetes > Diaporthales > Diaporthaceae > Diaporthe > Diaporthe ampelina. The sequence continues at coordinate 42,071 of JAMFTM010000042.1, forward strand.
CGAGCCAGCGCCACAAGTATCGAGCGACCGAGTCAACGCATCTGCGCCAAATACGCCCACTCCGTTGCGACGCAGTACTACCATAGGGACACCACACCAGACACCACGCGCCGCCAGAGCGACCCAAAGCTCTGACGACACTCCTTCACCAGCCCAGCAGTCTCCAGCCGTGAACGCGGATGGAGTGCCAAGCTCCAGTCAAAAGTCTGTCGAGATCCCACAGGGTACTGTCGCCTCTTCGACGATCTATGATCTCTTGAAGCGGACTCCTTCCGACATGCCAAAGAACTCTCAGTACGAGTTTCTCAACCGCTCGAGAATATGCAAGGCTTTGCTCAGCGGCCCCGGAGCACGTCAGCAAGCCCTGGCCGTCCGGCTTCTCGCAATTGCAAACTTGGCCTACATACACCCGGAGTTCGTGTTCGTGGAGCAAGTTCTGAAGCAGGACAACGATGAACCACGTCGGTACCACCTGGTCTATCAGTTGGTGGAGCTCATCCACCCTTCTACGCCTGGTCAGACAGCTGCTCCGCGTTCTTTGCAGAAGATCGCGCTCTCCCTGCTGGAGGCTATTTCACACTTCAACGCGAAATACCAGGATGTGATCTCGGCCTTGAATGCAACCGTGAATCATGGCGTGCTTCTGTACGTCATCCGAAAGGCAGTTGCCGAGATGAAGGAGGAAACTGAGCAGTCCCACGGCGAGTCGGTTGAGTTGGATGATTGGCGGGACAACCTCTTTTCTCTTGCTCTGCACCTTGCTATGAATGGGCGTGTCGGCGGCGAGATGATCAACGCAGGTTTCATGGACGTCCTTGTAAGCATCATCAACATGCGGACGAAGGTGGCGGAGCGCTTGCACAGCACGGCTGTTTCGTATGTGGATGCGCTGGTCCTGAACTACGCGCCAGCTGCATTCAACTCTTTCATCAGTGCGAACGGTTTGGATGCCATTGCCGAGCTGATGATCGATGCAACATCCTCAGCCAAGAGTCTCGCTGAGGCTGGCCATGGCACAAAGCCTGAATTCTACTCCAGTGTTGTGGATTACGAGATACCCTACGTCCAACAGCAGACCCTAAAGTGGCTGTTGAAATTCATCCACCACATCATGAATCCCAGCAACTTTGCCCAGAATAACAACACTGACCGACTCTTGCGGAACCTCGTTGACAACTCCAAGCTTCTCGGAAGTTTACGAACTATCATGGAGAACACGAAGGCTTTCGGCTCTGTGGTCTGGACAAACTCTATCAACCTGCTGACCGACTTCATCAATAACGATCCCACCAGCTTTGCCGCCATTTCAGAAACTGGCATGGTCAAGAGTCTTCTGGAATCACTCACTGGCCGTGAGGTCTCGACAGATCCAGCAGCCGAACGCAAAGATGACGAGCAAGCGGGTGACGAAAACGACACACCCGCCGAGGAGTCTGTTGTCTTGCCGTCAGATGACCGCCCACACCCTCCAGCTCCGGAAACGCTCCGAGCCCAGCGACCCGCTCCGCTGGCTGGCGGGATTCTGCCATCTTCGGAAGCCACTGCTGTCATTATCCCCGTAATCAACTCGATCTGTCTCAACAATGTTGGACTGCGGCTGGTAGCGTCCTCGCGTGTACTTGAAAGCTTCTTAGAGGTTTTCGAGAGCCCAGAACACGTACGGATGATGGGCATTGATTCCGATCTTGCCTACAACATAGGTCTTCAATTTGACGAGCTCGCTCGTCACCACCCCGCCTTGAGACAGACGGTTGCGAATGCTGTCATAGACATGATTTCGAGGATCAAACACCTCGGCACTGTGAAGGCGGAGACCGCTGGATGGGGAGCTAAGCTGTTCGCGACTGGCCTCGAAGGGAAGGTTGTCCCTGCTGATCATGGCCTTTTGCAAAAAGCCGGGGTCGAACTGCCCTCGACGAAGGGAAAGGAGGTGGCAACGTCAGCTGAAGATGTCGAGATGACAGACATCGTCGGGTCCGCTCAGGACTCCTCGTCTAATCAGTCAGACCTCGCGCCTGGCACTAAGACACCCGAGAGCATCACACCCTACATCAACGCCCTTGCGTCCTTCCTGAACGCCTACATCAGCAATTCAAGTCTGAGGACGTCGCTGACAAAGAGCGGCGGCATTGAGTATCTGCTGGACATCATGGTTTTGCCAAGCTTGCCCCACCAATTTGCTGATTCCACTGCCTTGGGACTGCTCCAGCAAGTTCTGGCCAACATTATCGAGCATGCTCCGGTCGTTGGCATGCCCTCGTTACTGAATCGCATCCGTGCCACCATGTCATCCCTGGAACCTTTGCTGTCCAGCTCACCATCCCCTTCATTCTTCAGACCATTCGTGGAGCCTGGTGTCAGCTTGGGACGAAGCGAAGAAGGGGCTTGGAATGTCGACCTCGTTCGCCAGGTCTCAAGCGGCACAGATGTTGCGAAGGCGCTTTTGAATATCCAGTCCCTCCTGAAGACCCTCTGGAGTTGTTTCCCCTACCAAAGCCGGCACTCGTCTGTTTCTCTACCTGCAGTCAACGTCTACGATCACTTCCACGAGGTGGTCAAGGCATTGGGGCCCTTGTTACGTGTGGTTCTCTCGGAAGAAATATCCCTGATCACCCTTGTGCCGCAGCACTGGACTGCACGAAAACTGGCGAACGTGCGCCCTGGCAGCTCCAGTGACCTGCTGTTGGGAGAACAGGACATATCACTGGTGCAAGTGCTTGGTGGTGCTGGGCTTGATCTTCCTGCTGATCAAGCAGATTCAAGTCGACAAAGCCGCCCTTCGACAGAAGAGCAGTCTACTGCTCAGTACCAGAACTACCAAATCCTGAGGGTCTTGTTGCAATCTCTCATGCCGAGCGCCTACTCCTTCTTCCAAACCCTGGGTAAAGCGCTCATGACCCGTCGGGAGCGGGACGCCTACGCGAGAGCTAAACACATGCAATTGGCCGATGCTTTGGCCGAGACGGTTCTGGATCAACTTGAGCCGCTGATTGATAGGAGTCTCAGCAAGTCCGAACTCCAATATTGCATCATCATGCTGCACATCATCCATGAGATGCTTGTCGACTCTACTCGGCACAGTGACCGGCCTGGGTCCAGTGTTATCGTGCCTGTTCTTGACGCCTTCAAGCAGCGCCGCGGCTTCGAGATCCTGAACAAGCTTCTCAACGTCTTCACGGAAGAGCTTGTCAAGGAGCACGACGAAACAGAGGAGGCACCGGCCAATGCTAAATTGGCATCAATCGGTACTAAGAAGATTCTCGATCTATACTCCGTGGTCGTGAACGGCAAGAACCTTGCGGAATCTATTCAACACCTTAATGTGGCCAATCGGACAAACAACAACCGGTCGAATGAGTGGTTCCAGACTATCAACCAGTTTGTCGTCGAGGTTCGAATGTCGGTGTTCCCAACGGTCTCGACCCTGTGGCGCTCGACCCTGATTGACAAGGCTTCCACGGACGTCGTTGGCAAAATCGTAGACATTCTCAAGACGGTTTGTCAGGGAGAAACCGAGGGCTCCGCACTGCGCAGAAGCGACCTGGCAAAGGCCGTTCCTCTTTTCAAGCGGGAGCAGACGACCTTCCCTTGGAGTGCGTATGCAGCCCAGGCTACACGCCTAGCCGAGGAATATCCCGAGGATCTGGCGCGCGAAGCAGTATATCGTGCCGTCGGAGTCCAGGAGAACGCGAGCGAATACTGTAGGATGCACCAGAAAGGCCTCGCAGGAGAGCGCAATCCGATCCCTTCCGACGACGCTTTCCAGATCACTTCCCCGGCAGCGAACGGCTCAGCGGGCCAGACCCCCGCCTCCTCGCGCAGCTCCGACCTCCTCAGGGAAGCAATGAACGTCGATCAACCCCCCGAGCTTGCGCAGCTCATCGGCGATGCATTAGTAGCACGCGACATCTCTTCTGATCCTAGAGAGAGCGAAGCTCCCGCTCAGCAAGACGATGACGGGTCCTCGTCCACACCTGTGGCTGCTGCTCCTCCGACTGCGGCCGCCACCTCTTCAGAGAACACGGAGCAAGACCCTGCCAATCGGCCGCTGGTCTGTAAGGAAGACCTCGATGCGGAGCGGGAGAAGCTGCGGAAGGATCTCATTGATCGGTGCTTGGATGTGATAAGAGCGCATCCAAACTCAGTCTTCGAGGTCGCCGAGCTGATTAATGTCACGCTTGACCGTCAGGATAACGAGGATGCGCGTGAAGAAGTTGGCGAAACCCTCGCCAATGCTCTGATGTCGTACGCACTTGACGACGAGGAGAAGACTAACAATGGTCGAAGTATAGCTGCGTACGCCCACCTGCTATCTCTGATGCTCCATGGGTCGCCCCGCTTTTTCAAATCCACGGTCAAGACTCTCAAGGACAACGTCTCCGAGTACCTCAGCTTCTTGAAGGTACCGCCCGGTAATTCCAACGAGGAACTTCCTCCCTGGATCCCCCACATATTGCTGATATTTGAGATGCTGTTGGCGGATGATGCGCAACCTGTGGAAGCGAAGTGGACTCCTCCGACAACTGAGAACGATAAAATTGAGGACCCGGTCCTGCAGGCCAAGGATCCTATCATGCCAGAGGGTGAGCGGACCACCTTACTGGAATCCGTCCTGGAGATCCTGCCTCGAATCGGCAAGAACGAGAACCTGGCAGTTGCAGTCCTCCGCGTCCTGGTGATCTTGACCCGGAAGCGATCAGTGGCGAATATCGTGGGAGAGAGGAGGAATCTACAGCGTCTCTTCGTCATGACGAAGCAGCTTTCTGGGCTGGGGTCTGCTCGCCTGAAAGACTCCACAGTTTCAGGAAATGTGATGACGGTCTTGAGACACGTCGTGGAAGATGACGACACCCTCCGACAAATCATGAGAAGTGAGATTCGGGGATACATGCTGCAGATAAGCAGCAGCAGGAACCAACGAGCCGTCGACATACCCACCTTTACTCGAAGCCTTGCGCACGTTGCTCTCAGGTCGCCAGATATCTTCATCGAGGTGACGAACGAGATTGTGACGCTTATGCGATTTTCAACTGCGACCGATCCCTCAGGACCAGCTGCAAGAGGGGTTGCACTCACGCTCAAGGAGAAGCCTGGCGAAAAGTCTCCAGCCTCACTTCCAGTGAGCGAATCAGTTGAGCCAGCTGTTCAGGCTACGGAGGAGCTCACCATTGATGATGTCAAGCCAACGACCGAACCCGCCGACAAGGAAATGACTGATGCTGCCAAATCTTCAGCGGCCGAGCCGAAACGGCCTGTCGTCGAGAACCCTGACGGAGTGGTTCACTTTTTACTCTGCGAGCTGCTCAACTACCGAGAGGTTGCCGACAAGGAGCCGTCGGACACCACCAAGGAGACTCACACGTCTGGTGACGACACTGGGGCGGCAAGCAGTGAGGCGACACCGGTGGACGACCAAAACGCCGAGAACAAAGACAAGAAAGCACCAAAGGCTTCGTTCAAGGCTGAAGAACACCCCATTTTCGTCTACCGCTGTTTCTTGCTCCACTGCCTAGCAGAGTTGTTGCAGAGTTACACAAGCAAGAAGATGGAGTTCATCAACTTCAAGCGAAATGCCCCTACGTTCGCCAACACGCCCGTGAAGCCTCGCTCAGGCGTGCTCAATTACCTGCTCAATGATCTCCTGTGCACGAGCAGTCTTAGCTCGCCACAGGACAGTGTTGCAGCGAAGAAGAAAGCTGCTACGTCTGAGCAAGCGCGCCAGGTTCTTGTGGCGTTAGTTGCTAAGACTAACGAGAGGCCTGTGGACAAGAGTCGTGACCGCTTCGACTATGACGACGACTCCGATCTGCTCTTCGTCCGCAAGTGGGTTCTGGACATGATCCTCCGCGCGTATAAGGACGCCTCACTGCCCAGTGAGCCATTCGACGTGAGATACGCCAAGCTGCTGTCTCTAGCTGAGCTCATGATCAACATGATGGGTGACAAGGCTGATACGGCAACCCCTCGTTTCTCCGACAATTCCGCGGCGAATCGCGCACACTGGCAGCTCAAGCGGCTGATGTATGAGAAGAGTTTCCTGCCGGCACTGACCTCATCCATAGCCGACATCGATCTCACGTTCCCCGGCGTAAAGCGCACCATCAAGTACATCTTGCGTGTCCTGCAGATCATGACGAGCACTGGCATTGCCCTCAGCCACGCCAACCTACTCCCATCCGGCCCACAAGACACCGTCGAGGACGAAATCATGTCGGCATCATCGCTCTCCGACTTGGAAGACGATCGTGAGGAGACTCCTGATCTTTACCGCAACTCAGCCTTGGGCATGCTGGAGGCTGGCCGGGAAGATGACTTTGACGAGGACTCCGATGAGGACGGTAAGCAACCACGTTGCCGTTGAATGTTTACAATAGCTAACGTGTTACTACAGAAGACGAGGAGATGTACGACGACGAGTACCCAGACGAGCTCGACTACGGCGACGAAATGTCTCAAGATGGCGAAGAAGACGTCAGCGACGACGACGAAGAGATCGGCGAGATGGGCGAAATCGAAGGCCTCCCAGGAGATCCCGTTGGAGTCGAGGTCATCATGGACGATGGGGACGACGACGAGGATGATGACGACGAGGACATGGACGAGGATGACGATCTCAGCGACGACGACGATGACGATGGGAACGATGGCGATTTGGCCTCAGATATGGAGGACGACATGGAAGATCGCATCGAAATCGTTGACGAAGAGGGGAACCCAATCGAGGATGATGGCGGCTCCGGCTGGGAGAGCGAGACCGACGACGAGGACGAGGGTGATGAGGATGACGAGGGCCAGGCGTACGAAGACGGAGTACATGACCTCGATGACCTCGCCAACATGCCCAACCCTCTTCACGAGTTGCAAGAGCTCATGCAGGATGAGCACCCAGACGCCCATCACCACCACCACCATATCTTGGCTGAAGAGGGATTCAACTTCGGTGGCGATCGTTACGACGACGAAGCCGAGGACGATGGTAAGCTAGCCCTTGCGGCAACGATAACCCCACCCTGGAACTTTGAATGGCATATACTAATATCTTGGTAGATGACGAGGATGAGCAAGTTGATGTCGAGGACGATTACATCTACGACTACCCAAGTGAGTACCGCGGAACCATTCATTATTATTATCAATCCAGCATACCAATGTCATTAGCAGGACCAGGAGATGAGATTGCTCCTCCCGCCATGCCCGCCGGCCTGGGCTGGGATGCCCTCGTTGTCGAACGTGGCCCTCCACGTCCCCGCCGCAGTCCCTTCCCACCTGGCCCCTTCGTCATTGGAGGTGCGCCACGGGGCGGCGATCCACTTGGTGGTACGTCTTCTGGTCAATCAGAGGCTCATGTGATCGCTCTCGGGGCGCAGTCTTTTGAGCAGGAGATGACTGCTGTTCTGTCTCATCTCATAACGAACCGACGTGCTGATCCTGCGACAGACTTCCGCAGTTATTTCCGCAGCCGAGCGCCAGGGCCAGCGGCCAATCAAGACGACGGACTCAACCCACTACTCCGACGAGGTGCCAATAATGCCCGCGACGCTTCCCCTCGGCCTCTTGGGTCGAACTTGCAGCGACCCTTTGGTGGTGGTCTGCACAGTTTCCTTGGTCTTGATAGTCCCATGAGCATTCTCAGCGACCTGATGGCAAACCTACCTCCAGGTATCGCGGGACGGACTCCCCACTTGTCCTTCCAGATCCAAGGCCCTGGTGGCCGTGGCGAGATCCAAGAGTTTAGTATTCCTCTCCGAGCTGGCCAGCACAGTCGTGACGTGCGCACTGAGACTCGCCGGGAAGTATATCAGGAGCCACAGCAAGCAGTTGGGTTTACTCCGGCTACGACTGAGCAGCGGTGGTCTGATGAAGCTCGGCTGGTGTTTGGCCACATGAACCAGGAAAAGGCGACGAGGCTCAACACCCTCATCTGGGCAACGCTTATGCCCTACACTGCCGAGCGTGAGAGAAAGGAGAAAGCAGAGCAAGCAGAGCGCCGGCGCAAGGAGGAGGAAGAGCGCCAAAAGCGACACGAGGAAGAGCGCAAGGCACGCGAGGCCAAGGAGGCTGAAGAAAAGATAGCAAGGGAGAAGGCAGAAGCGGAAGAGCGCGAGCGCTTGGAACGGGTGGCAGCCGAGGCCGCCGAGGCCGCCGCTCAGGCTGGCGCTGAAGACGATCAGCCTTCAGCCGAAGGCTCTGAAGACGCCGAACCGCAACCTATGGAAGGCGTTGAGACGGCCGACGACTCTCAACAGCCCGAACGCCAAGAACCTGGACCACCCCAGCCTCGGGTAGTTACGACAATTAGGGGCGAAGAAGTTGACGTCACCGAGCTTGGTATCGACCCTGAGTACCTCGCCGCTATACCTGAAGATTTGAGAGAAGAGGTCATCGCGCAGACTGTCACGTCTAGGCGCACGGAGGCCCGCGCAAATGCGGCAGATAGTTCCGCTGGAGAGCAGGGCGAGGCCTTCCAGGAGTTCCTGGACGCGCTCCCTGAAGATATACGCCACGAGATTGTGCAGGCAGAGCGACATGAGCGGAGGCGGGCAGAGCGCGAGGCGCAACGCCGCCAGACCGCAAATATCGGACATGCTCCTGCAGCGCAAGATATGGACGCTGCGAGTATCCTGGCTACCCTCCCACCTGACCTGAGGCAGACGGTGCTTATGGAGCAAGGCAACGAGATCATGGACCAGCTCCCGCCTGACCTTGCCGAGGAAGCCCGCGCTCTTGCAGAGCGTCATTTTCACCGGACCTCGACCACCTCAGGTATGCTACGCACACGGGATGTGGGCCGCAGCGCCCCTGAGCCCGCGACTGGAGCCGACAACAAGGTACAGCGTCGTGCCATCGTGCAGATGCTGGACAAGGCGGGTGTAGCGACACTCCTTCGTCTCATGTTTGTGAGCCAGCAGGGCTCCATTCGCAGCCACCTCTTCCGTGTGCTCAGTGACATATGCGAGAACCGTCAGAACCGTTTTGAAGTCATTGGCTCCATCCTTCAGATTCTCCAGTTCGGCAGCACCGACATGGAGGCTGTGGAGCGCAGTTTCAGCTCCTTGTCGCTGAAGGCCAAGCAGCCAAAGGACAAGGAGAAGGAGAAGGACTTCAAGACTCCCCAGAGTCTCAAGCGCACCTTCACCAACATTAGCTCGACCAACAACATCCAACAGAACTCGGAGATTTCTCCTCTCCTGGTCGTGCAGCAATGCCTTGATCTGCTTGTGGATCTTTCCAGCAGGAATCCCCACATACCTTCTCTCTTCCTGACCGAGCATGAAAACATCGCCGTCTCTCTGAAACAGGCGCACAGCCGCAAGGGCAAGAGTAAGGACCTGAAGGTGCACAAGTACGCCATCAACTCTCTCCTGCATCTCCTCGACCGCGATCTCGTCATGGAGAGCTCTACCGTGATGCAACTCCTCGTGGACCTTCTCAACAAAGTTACACTTCCGCTACAGGCACTTGAGCGGCGTCGAAAGGAAGCCGAGGAGGAGGCCAGAAAAGAAGCAGAGAAGGCCAAGGAAGCGAAGGAGGCAAAGGAGGCAAAGGAGGCTGCAGAGCAAGCAGAAGGTGCTGCTGCTGTTACCGACACGGCGCAGGATCCATCTGCCGTCCAGACCGAGGCTCCCGCAGAGTCTGGATCCAAGTCGACCGAGAGCAGTGCAGACAAAGCTCAGCCCGAGCAGAAGAAAGTCCGACAGCTCCAGCCTCCCTTCATCCCCCCGGAGAACCTGAAGCTCGTGGTCAAGATCTTTGTTGCGCGCGAGTGCAGCTCCAAGACTTTCCAAAACACCATCTCCACCATCAAGAACCTGTCCAATATTCCTGAAGCAAAGCAGACTTTTGGAAGAGAGCTTGTGAAGCAGGCGCAACTGCTGAGCAAGAACATCGTGTCGGAGCTGGACGAGCTCATGCCACACATCTCCAAGGCAGAGTCCGGCACCGAGATCCAGGGGCTGGCACTTGCCAAGTTCTCTCCTGGCGCTTCAGAGCAAAACAAGCTTCTTCGCGTCCTCACCGCGCTTGATCATCTCTTCGAGACCAAGAAGGACGAGAGCCGAGACTCGGGCGATGCTGCCGCGGCCGATGAGAAGTCCAGCCTGCTCATGACTCTTTACCATAACGAGACCTTCAACAAGATGTGGGAGAAGTTGAGTGGTTGCCTCGCAGCGATACGTCAGCGAGACAACATGCTGAATGTTGCCACCATCCTCCTGCCCCTTATCGAGTCCCTCATGGTTGTTTGCAAGAACACAACACTCGAGGACGGCCCGCAGAGCAAGAGCCAACTCAACAAGGATATGGTGCTGTCCAGCCCACCCCCGGAGGATGCCATGGCAGGTCTTTTCTTCACATTCACCAATGAGCACCGAAGAATACTCAACGAGCTTGTTCGGCAAAACAACAAACTCATGTCGGGCACGTTCTCCCTCCTGGTGAAGAACCCCAAGGTCTTGGAGTTCGACAACAAGCGCAGCTACTTCACGCGGACAGTTCACGCCAAGCATGGCGGCCACGCGCGACAGGCCTACCCACCGCTGGGGGTCAACGTCAGGCGTGACAACGTCTTCCACGATTCTTACCGAGCCCTTGCCTTCAAGTCTGACGAGGAGGTCAAGCACGGCAAACTAAACGTCCGCTTCCACGGTGAAGAGGGCGTGGACGCCGGAGGTGTCACCAGGGAGTGGTTCCAAGTCCTGACCAGGGCCATGTTCAACCCAGACTACATCTTGTTCACCCCCGTGTCTGCGGACCGCACGACCTTCCACCCGAACAAGTCCAGTCACTACAACGAAGAGCACTTGGCCTTCTTCAAGTTCATTGGGCGAATCATCGGCAAGGCAGTCTACGAAGGTCGCCTTCTGGATTGCTACTTCAGTCGTGCTGTGTACAAGCGCATCTTGGGCAAGCCTGTTTCTGTCAAGGATATGGAGTCTTTTGATCCGGATTACTACAAGTCATTGGTCTGGATGCTTGAGAACGACATCACGAACACGGTGATTGAGACTTTCTCGGTCGAGGAGGACGAATTCGGCGCAAGCAAGGTTGTTGACCTTGTCGAGAACGGCCGCAACATTGAGGTGACCAACGAGAACAAGCACGAGTACGTCCGGCTCATAGTGGAGCATAAGCTACTGTCATCTGTCAAGGTCCAGATGGAGCACTTCTTGCAGGGGTTCCACGGCGTCATCCCGGCGGACCTGATAGCCATCTTCAACGAGCAGGAGCTGGAGCTGCTCATCTCTGGTCTCCCCGACATCGATGTGGATGACTGGAAGAGCAACACCGAGTACCACAACTACACGGCAGCGTCTCAGCAGATCCAGTGGTTCTGGCGCGCGGTACGATCCTTTGACAAGGAGGAGCAGGCCAAGCTGTTGCAATTCGTGACAGGCACGTCCAAGGTACCCTTGAACGGCTTCAAGGAGCTGGAAGGCATGAACGGTGTCAACCGCTTCAACATCCACCGTGACTATGGCAACAAGGATAGGTTGCCGAGCTCGCATACCTGCTTCAATCGTAAGTCATATCCCCCTTTCCCCCAACCTGACCCTTCCCCTTGACGGCTGTGTGCTGACCATTGTTGCTGCAGAACTTGATCTCCCCGAGTATGAAAGCTACGAGGCTCTCCGCAGCCAGGTCATCAAGGCCATCACGACAGGTGGCGACTACTTTGGTTTTGCCTAAGAAGAGAGAGAGACAGTGGCATGCGCTGGGTGAAAGGGAGGATGGCAGTACGGTGGAATGCATTTACCCCGGCATAAAATTCGGGTTGTTTAATAGGGGTCTGGTGTTCCGGAACGGCAGGGAGAACTACAGCATGGGCAGCCATCAGAAGGGCTTGCCCCAAGCACTGGGAGTGTTGTGTATCATATTGTTTTCGTACTAGCGGTTTGCCTTGAGTGCAGAGAACAGGCAATGCTGGCCTGGGGGCTTTTGGACTGGCTGCTGGGGAGGAGGGGTAGGACGCTGAAGCGGAGTGCAGGCCGCGGAAAGAGAATACCTCTCCCTAGTCATCCTCGTAGTTTAGGCAGGCGGAATGACGCAGCTCTCAGAGAATGTCTGGCTTGTGCGACTTGAACTCTACGTGACTGCCCAGGGACACTCATACATAACTGAAGCAGCAACCAAGACAGAGTCAGTCAGCCTACAATCAACGCGCATGTAGACAAACGTGGACAAGTGAGCCGGCTCTTCACCGAGATGCAGTGGGCTGCGTAGAAGCCTGGGCATCCTCTTGTCAAGCCCGCTTAGAGAGAAGGTGCGAGCATGCGGTCCGCTGTGGTGGAGTTTGATGTTTCATGAAACGCCTCTGGTGGCCGGGCCCCAGAATGACGGCGATGACAGGCCGGCGGATCTGGCCTCGGGATTGCGCTGGCGCTTGCTTGGATCCGATGGCGTATGTGGTACTTACTAGGTGTCCTTGGGGGCCGACTGAGAAGGGATGAACAGGTCAGCGAACGGCACTGAGGGCTGCCTAGCTGACTGGACCGATGGAGGTGCAGTCAGTCAGCTGTGCTGATGTCCTGACATGCTCGCGTGCTGGTTTTCGTTTCGTTTCAGGGAGGCTGGCTGGCCTTGGGGGCTGGTTATACGTGGGCAGTACAGGATAGCCTCCGGTGAGATGCCCCACTTTGTAAGCGATTGCCTTTCTTGCGGTAGAATTCCACGGTGGTCGCCCTTATGGCCCTATGGGGCAGCTGGATTCTCACAACGACCTGTTCTGAAACAACGTCATACGAGATTCTTTCCTAAGCAGGAGCCTCCCAGAACAAAAGCCCGAGAATTTCACTACTTGTGTACTGTGGTACAGGATAACAACCTCCTGTCGAGCAACCTTCTATCGGATAACCGAGCAGAATGCAGTCGGGCGAGTGGCCTGACTAGGCGAGTCTGCTGTCACATTATTACTGCGGGTGGGAAAAGTTCAAATAGTGAGGTGGGAACTGTCAGTGGTTACCCACATGAAGGAAGCGGAAAAGGGGGGCCGTAGACACACAGATGCTAGACTATCACAGTTTGCAGAGATCACGAAAGATCGGTGTGTAAATAGGCGAGCATAGTTTCCTGGGACGACAGCTTCTCGGGGGAGAGGCTGCACAACAGACGTCATATAGTATAAAGAACGTGCGTGTCTATGAGATTTGAAATAACAAACTACGCGGAACATGTAGGCAGTCCACAGATATCTATCTAGTCTGTTGTTACTAGACCAGAGATGTCTGGTAAGATACTCCGGGAGACGCAAAGGACCGTGCTCGATCCAAGGCGTGGCAGGCGAGGTGTGGGCGACCCCTCCAGATGGACTAGACTTTGGGTCTACTGCAGCGGCTCGCTGTACCCTAGTCGACGGAACCAAGAAGGGCTGATCCCTGCAGCGCCCCCTGGTCCCTGGACCCCCTGGCCCCGCCATTTTTTCTGGTCTTGTGGTTTGGTGAAGAGACGGTCAAGTCCGCCCGGCCATCGATGAGTGGCAGAGTTGAGTGGTGGTGGTGGTGGTGGTGACGGCAGCGCAAACGGAGGGAGATAGGCCGTTCGGGGAGTAGGGGAGTAGGGAAGCAAGATACGAAGGAGGACAAGGACAGGGTCACAGTCGAGGTTGAGGCCGAGGCGTCAAGGTCGGGATGAAGGTCAAGTCAACCCAAGTCAGGGCCAGCATCATGGCCAGCCAATGCCGTGGCCATCGACAATCAATCACGGTGGCCTAGGTATTGTCATTGTCATTCCATATTCCATTCAACCCCGGGTCCCCCAGGCCGGTGCGGTACGGATCCTGCCCGTTTCACAAGCTTCTTCTTTATTTCCAGACCGCCCATCATCAAGTCACGGCAGTCACGTCACGTCAAAAACGGGAAGAAGGTTGAAACAAAGACACAAGTTTGACAAGGCACACGACACCCACGACGACGCAACGCAGACAGCAGACAGCACACAGCACACACAGCTCATCATCGAGCTCCATCTGACTGACTATTCGGGTCCTTCGTCCCCAACAACAACCCCCACATGCACACATGCAACGCACCACCCACGACAGACAGACAGCAGCATTGATAGTCTAGTTGCTTTTTACTCTCTTTTCTGCTTTTGGCTGCACCCTAGTCCCTCCACCTTGACCTTGTCTGTTCCACCTACATACAACTTCTTGCGTGTTGCTGTCCTCGCTACCGATCCCCAAGAATATTCATCGAGGCTCAACTGAACTGGACTGGACTCGGCCGCCGTGTGCATCTGAATCCGAATCCAGATCCGCATCCGCATCCGCATCCATCCCTGCCCAGGTGGTCTGGTTCATAGTTCATATGACTTGGAGGACGGACGGACTGCCGGCACTCGACCAACTAGTAGCAACCCAGCCCGGCCCAGCCAATCCACACATGGCCTGAAGCTGCATCCAAGCTGTGAACAGCTCTCCGATTCCCCCTTTTTTGGTCTCCAAGCCGACAGGCGCACGCCCACTGACAGACGCGGCGCCCCCGCGACTTTTTCGAAATACTCGGCTCCTAACTTACAACATCTCCCTGCCTCCTAACAACAACTTCACTCCTCTCACACCTCCCACCAACCCCCCTCCCTCCCCCCCAAACATCCACCACACGCCGCCCAACATGTCGGTTCAACAGATGGACGCGCCTGCGCCTGTCCACACGCCCATCTCCCCCGCCGCGCCTGTCTCCCCCGTCTCCCCTGTCAGCCACAAGCTCGACGACAGGGACATCGACTCCATCGCAGACTCCTCGGACCGGGAAATGGTACGCTACTCTCCCAATGTCGAATTTCCCCTGCATGCAACCACGGAAACTTTGTCTGCTTTGAGGCCCCGTCCCCTACCTCCCACATCGTGCACACTTAGACAGACACTATGCTCCCCCAAGCCACCTCAATCTCCCTTGTCCCTCAGCCCTGGGCCTGGTTACACGCTGGCGCCTGCCGTCACACGGCAGCCCATGCGCCCAGCCTGTCGCGTCCCCTGCCTCAGCATGTGCTGCTGCCCTCCGGAGATTGCATGCTGCTCAGTCACAACTGCTAACGTCGCCAATCGCCCTGCAGGACAGCTTTGAAGACGCCCCAGACACAGTGCCAGATACTTCTTCGATCCGCTCTCTCACACGTCGAACCTCCCCAAACCCAAAACCTCAGCCCCCCGAGCCTGAGTCAATCCCCGAACAGGACCAACCCCAGGAGGAGCAGGAGAGCACGCCTGTTGCCGAGCCACAAGTAAACAACACGGACGGTGCCAAGGACGACACCAAGGCCGAGTCCCACGACGTCGACAGCACAACAATAGACGAGGACAATGACCAATCCCTAGCACAACCGGGCAGGCCCTCCATCTCACCCAGCCAGCGCTTGTCCCTGGCATCCAACGGCCAGCTCGCCGAAGTGAGCCTTGATGACGAGGCCCCGCAGCGAGAGAAAGGTTCGTGGTCTGCTCATGCGCCTGGGAAATGAGCCATGCTGACGGTAGCGTGCAAACAGAAGCAGAACCAGAAGTCGAGGACGTCAAGATGAGTCCCAGCGAGAGCGAGCCCAAGAAGACGTTATCCTTGAGCAGCATCAAGAGCTCCCTTCCAGCTATGCCCTGGTCACCGGGCGCTCAAGAATCACCAAAGAATCTCGAAACTCCTCCAGCTGCCGCCGCAGCGCCCACATCCCCAGGCGCCCCTTCCGCCCAGCCACAGGCGCAGGCACCGGCAGCCGCACAAGCTCCCGCACCACCTCCGGGTCGGAAGCTCGCCAGCGCTTTCTCATGGCTGTCTAGGAGCTCGTCTAAAGATATGACCAACTCCTCGCCGCCCTCCCTGTCTCCTAGGAGGAATACTGCCAGCTCCGTGACGACATTGGCCAGCAACCCCGAGATGATGCTTAGCAAGCTGGAAGAGGAGGGCGGCGCCAACGGCAATGTGCGGAATAGTTTGAAGGACCGCTTCAAAGCGATGCGTATGAGGGAGGAGGCCGGCATAACAAGCCTCCCCGATGATGGCGACAAGACCGGATTCGCCAGCCTGGTGAACAAGGGACCCAACGGGCTGGCAGCTACGCCTGCCACGGAGGAAAAGGACCCGACATCTACGCAACCCCCAGCCTCGCCCAACCCTGCAGCTGCGAATCTGGCCCCAGGGACGGCCTCCGGGGCAGCAGCGGGGCCCTCCACGTTGTCAG
The DNA here is from genome assembly GCA_023522825.1 of Diaporthe ampelina. Lineage (NCBI taxonomy): Eukaryota > Fungi > Ascomycota > Sordariomycetes > Diaporthales > Diaporthaceae > Diaporthe > Diaporthe ampelina. The sequence goes on from JAMFTM010000042.1 coordinate 58,232, forward strand.
ACCAGCCAGTTGACTGGGATCTGTGGCAGTCTGTCGTCTATGAGGGACCCGCGGCCGTTGCCAAGACAAGTGCCGAGGAGTTGAACAAAGCTATTGCGACTGGCATCCCCAGCGCTATCCGGGGCGTCATATGGCAGGTGCTGGCGCAGAGCCAGAGCGAGGAACTCGAGGCCGTCTACCGGGAACTTGTGGCTAGGGGCACAGACAAGGAACAGGATCGGCACAGTAACGCCTCGCTGGGTGCCAGTAGCAACAGCAACAGCGTCAAATCATCAGCGTCGTCGACACACTCCGCCGACTCTGGTGCGGGCGTGAACGGCGTATCCGCCAAGGACGATGAAGCTTCTGCCAAAGACAAGGCCGCTTCAGAGACCGAGCGGAAGAAGAAGAAGTTGGAAGACGTGGCTTCAATCCAGAGGCTGGAGAAGACCATCCGAAAGGATGTGGGTGCTCGGACAGCGTATTCCAAATTCACGTCCGCCCAAGGGCTCCAGGAAGGCCTCTTTGGCGTCTTGAAGGCGTATGCGCTTTACGATGAGGATGTCGGGTACGCCCAGGGCATGAACTTCTTGATCATGCCCCTGCTCTTCAATGTAAGCCTTCCAAATTCGTCCATACTAATCTGTCGACCAGTATTTACTGACACACTTCACAGATGTCCGAGGAAGAATCCTTCTGCCTGTTGGTGCGGTTGATGAACCAGTATCACCTGCGCGACCTGTTTATTCAGGATATGCCGGGTCTGCACATGCATCTGTATCAGTTTGAGCGGCTACTTGAAGATTACGAGCCCGCCCTTTATTGCCACCTCAACCGACGAGGCATCTCGCCACACCTCTATGCCACGCAGTGGTTCCTCACATTATTCTCATATCGATTCCCATTACAGCTGGTCCTTCGCATTTACGACCTGATCCTCTCCGAGGGTCTCTCGGCTGTCCTGAAGTTTGGCATCGTGTTGATGCAGAAGAATGCGCAGACGCTCCTTGGCATGACTGACATGTCCCAACTCACGTCTTACCTGAGGGATCGACTATTTGATGTGTATATTGAGTCTGCACCAAGTGCCAACAGTATACTCGAGAACGGCTTCTTTGGCAGTTCCACGTCGAGTATGGACAAGGAGGTGTACCGCGCCGACCAGCTGGTGCATGACGCCTGCGAGGTTAAGATCACGCCCGACATCCTGAAGTTCTACAGGACGGAGTGGGAAGAGAAGACCAGGGCCGAGAAGGCGCAACAAGAGGAGCTCGAGACCCTCAGGTCGCAGAACGCGAGCTACGCTGCCAAGGTGCGCAAGCTGGAGACGCGGCTGCAGGCAGTGGACCGCGAGCAAGCGGACCTGGCGACGGAGCTGGTGCACACCAAGGTCGAGAACGAGGAGCTCAAGGACCAGAACGAGTCGCTGCAGGGCCAGGTCCGGGAGCTCAAGATCGTCATCGAGAGGCAGCCCATCGACATCGAGGAGCAGTGGAAGCTGGAGAGGGACGCGCTCATCGAGCGGAACCAGCGGGTGCACGAGGAGAACGAGAGGGTCGAGAAGGAAATGGCCGAGTTGGAGGAGCAGCTGGTGCAGACTAAGATGCAATATGCCGAGGTGAGTGACCTTTTCTTTCCCACGCGGGATCTAAGAGAAGAGCACATGACTGACAGTACCTTGCAGATCAACTCACAGCACGAAACCCTCCAGAGGAAGTGGAACGACTTAAAGCGTACGTTCGCATAAGCGAACATTGGGTAAACTGGGGTTATAGGGAACAATCATCCCCAAACATGCATCTAGCCGGGCTGAGAGCCGGTACTACAACTCGAGCAGCGAAAGGGGCAATTGCGGTTGTAATCTATGTCATCATATCATCTACTCCTACTACTACTACTACTACCACCACCAGAGCTACCAGTAGCCAAGTAGCAGCAGCAGCAGCAGCAGCAGCAAAGCCCTTTGAAAGGGAAGAAGGGCAGGCAGGCAGGCGTCAACGGGATTGCGAAAGAGAGACAGCCAACCCAGTTTGGAGAATTGAAAGCAAAAAATAAACATACGAACAAACACAAACATACGCTGGACGACGATCACTTGTGCCCAGAGGGCATTTACAACAGCAGCAAGCAGCAAGCCATGAAAGGCGTGTGGGGGCGTCTTTTGGTATTTCTGGGTGGCATACAAATAGCATGAGAGTTACTTAGATGACAGGATCATTGGGGGCGGGTTGGGCTGTTTGATATAGTCTGTGAGGAGGGAGAGCTATAACCAGAAATAAATAAACACTCGTCCGTCTCCATACTCGCGCGGAAGATGTTGTTGCTTGTGTAGTCGGATTTGCATGTTTATTCGCATGCATCTGATTCTAGAACGTCTCGTCTCCGTTGTAGGTTGCGGAGGCGGATGTGGCTAGCCCCAGCATCAATTCAAGTCACGTTCAACTAGGTGTGATACCGGTCGGTGTGGAATTGAGCATCTGTTGCACACCGCTTGAAGCAAAAAGCAAAAAGAGAGGCAAAGAATCCCGGAATTTGAAACTGGGCCTGGTTTCTCGTATCGGCGGAGCGGCCGTGGGCCAGACATCGAGTCCTGTTCATGAAGGGATGCTAAGATCCAAAGTGACCCGCGTTCCCACTACCCCAGGCTCTGGGCAACGGAACGCCGATGGTAATACCCTCGACGGCGTCGACGGTGTTTTCAATTTCAATCCTTGACTGTCATAAATGGCCTTGCAGCATTGAATTGGACTGCCACGGCTCAGGGGCGGAGAGGATGGGCAACGGGCAAGCTGGGCACACAAAGATTCGATTCACAGTCTGCAGAGGCGATGGTGATACACAAGGATGCTGGCAGGATGGACCGGATGTTCATTGTGCACGTAAAGGCTTTTGGTGCCTTTCTTTTTTGATTGTTTCCCTTTTCCCGTCCCAATGCAAATTGAACCTTGAATGAAAAACGACCAAGAAGTGGGCATCTCACTGCTGAGCTTGTGCAGCACAGGTATCATAGCCACCGTTTCATCATAAGGGCAGCCGATCCGTAGAACACCGAAATCCGATTTCGCCTGGTGGTGGTGATGGTATTCCCACCTCGCTAAGCTATCCTTGCCATCCTGCTCCTCCCTCACACCCCCGACACCGCGGCAGCAGAGCCAACCATCTACTTGTGCAGCTTGCGCTGGTAGAAGGCGAGCTCCTCGCCCTCGAGGATGTAGCCATCGCAGCGGCCGGACTGGCCGGGGCGGGAGGCGACGACGGCGTAGAGACGACCGGCCTCGAACTGCTTCTCGATGGCGGCCTCGACCTTGCCGTGGGCGGCGAGGCGGGCGGCCTGCTTCTTCTCGACGGACTTGCTCTTCTTGACGGGCTCCTCCTCCTTGCCCTGCTTGGCCTGCCTCCTGCGGCCCAGGGGCTGGCCGTAGTGGGCCTCGTACCACTGGCGGAAGGGGGCGGCGTCGATCTGGACGACGGCGGACTTGGTCAGGGTGTTGGTGCGGACCAGCTCGTTGTTGGACGGGTGGTAGGCGACGGCGATGACACGGGTCTTGCGGGTGGTGCCCTCCGAGGCCCACGCGAAGTTACCAGAGTCCAGACGCAGGGCACGGTACTTGTGGTTGCCGCCGCGGGTGCGGACGGTGTGGATGCGCTTGGCGCCGATACGGGTCTGCGCAGGCTGGCGGCCAGCCTCGAAAGCGCGCTTCTTCCCTGTTGACAGAGGTCAGAACGTATGTTCCGGAGGGTGAAGCGTTCCCTGGCCCTGGGAAACCTCAAGGAGAGGATACCCAGGCGGGAAACGCAGCAGAGCTCCGAAAGCGATACGGGCTTTCGATTATATTTTTCAGGTATATGTTATCGGGGACGCACTGTAGTAGGCACGCTTGGCACCGGAAGCGGAGCGCTTGTGACGAGAGTCGCGAGAGATACCCATGATTGCGGTGTCTGTTTGGCAGAAGTCGAAAAGTCAGCGAACGTGTACTTCGCAGGAGACGGGGCCAGAACGAGGGGACCCTTTGCACAAAAGCACCGCGATCGTCGTAGCAATTCGATGAGATCGACCAGTATTTGCAAATAGGGTCCTGCCTGCACGTACCTGATGAGTTGCTGAATCACCAGAGCAATCGTTGTTGGAGGGGGATGGTCGTCGGTTGTCGAGGGATGGGATGTCTGGCGGGAAAATGTGTAAAATGCAAAATCGAACCAAAGTCGATTGGCCTTAGCAGAGCCTGTGGGTTTGAAAAGCGGTGAAGGGGAGCACGGCAGAAAATTGACAGGTCACGTGCTGGGTCGCATGACAGCCCTGTTCGACCACCCAAAACGGTCATGGCTTCACTTGCCAGTAGCTTTAGTTTGGCTTGGATTCGAATACAAGGTCCTTTCAGACGTCTTTGACAAAAGCTCTGCAAATGCAGAATTTAAGGTACTGGCTTTGAAAGTGATTGCATGCATTCCAGACGCCTCCTTCTAGCAAGAACCCAGAGTCATGCAAATGTGCCAGTCCGAGCGAGACATGAGAGCTGCCAACTCCTGTGAGAGCTCGTCGAGTGCTGGATTCTAATACCTATCTACCTATTTCCAGTGTGTAGTCTGCTGTTCGATATGCGTCAAGAATTATGCTTCCGAGCCTGGCTCCGTTTCCTACGTAGGTAGTCGTTAAAGAAAGTCAGACACCAGTATTCAACACAACATTCAAGTCCGTCTCAACAGCACATACCCAGGTATCTCAGCCAGACGGCCCTTCACACAGCTGCGCATACCGGACTCATTACGATCAAGTCGTAATTGCCCATTATCCATCTCTGATGCTGCATCAATTACATCGCAATTTCACCACAGGTGCGACTATGAATATCTCACCGTCCCGTTGAGAACCAACAACAATACATCGGCCAGGCTAATGATTAGGTCACACCTCGGCTCGGAAGGTCTTGCAACACCCACAACACAGGAACACCAGAACTGGTAGCACAGCAATGTCCTCTCGCAATGTCATCCCTCCCTCGCCCTCTCTAGCGACGATCAGTATCGCATATGCTTCTCTCGCAATCACCACCAAGTGCCCGATAAAAAGAGTAAGTCCTGGCCGTCGCTCACCAGGACGGTTCAAGATACATTATCACATTATTCGAACCAAGTTATAGTACCCTTTTTGAAACCATTCCCAACCCATCATTGCTCATGTAACGCAATCGAGAAAACAACCGGTCCGGCCCGTCGCCGCCAATGCTTAAGATAAAGTAGGAAATTCCTGTTATGCAAGTTCAAATTGATGCAGCCCGTATTGCGTTCGTTATAATACATGCCCTCCTCGATCAAAGAGCGACCCTGCTCCCGTTGTGGCCCAGGCGGAATGGGAGCTGCCCGCCGTAGGATCCCGGCCCGGGGCTGACCGCTGTGTTGGGTGTCATGAGCTCGTCATTGGACGATATGCTGGTGATAGAGTTGAGGCTCGACGACCCGGCGCTCGACATGGTGCCGGTCCGCGAGCCGTGCATCGACCGTCCGCCCATCGATATCAGGGCGTCGGCGCGCTCGAACACTCCGCCGTTGAAGGCTTTGGCGAACGAGGCGCTTTGTGGGGTCGCGACGGTAGCCTGTACGGCCGGCCCGAGCGCCGCGGACTGTGGTGTCATGGGCAGCTGAGACTGGACGGCAGGCACCGGGCCCGAAAAGGACCCGCCCATAGAGCTCGATGTCGAGTTCGAATGATTGTGTGCGCGGAGCGAGTCCGACCAAGGAGATGCCCGAATCAAGTCGCGAGTCTCTTTAATGCTGTGTTGCACGGGGCGGAGGCGTTGCCGCGTGTCGTTTGGAAGCTGCACTTCAGGCACGCTCACCGTGATGTATTTGATCATCTTGCCCAGCTCAGCCCAAGCATCGATGAAATTGGTGCACAGGGCCCAGAATGCGCTGTGCGTTCTGATGCCTGGCTCCTTGAGTTTGATCATCGACAGGCGCTTCTTGAGCGTCTCTGTGTTCTGAATCGCTGTGTTACACTTAAGAATCAAAGCCCTCCAATACTGTACGACTTTGGGGGTGCTACTAGCAATGGCGTTGTCCAGGCAAGCACCGAATTGGCTGTTCAGCGCAGGCAGAGATCGCATGATCCAATCGGTCGATCTCTGGAGGGACAGGTATATCCTCTCAAAAACGCGGTCTTCTTCTGTAAAGTCTCCGTTCATACCTCTGCTGCTGTTTGAGGTCCAGGACTCTCCAGACCGGGGAGTCGGTGTGACCGTAGCCGTGCGTCCCGTCCCGTTGATGTACGGAACTTGCAACGGGTTCAGTGGCACGTCGGTGGCCACCCTCAGGTTGCTTGGGTTGTGGACAAAGTTTCCGCTGCGAGATCGGAGGCTGTGGCCAGGTCGATCGGCCGTGGGTGTGACCGAGCTCTCACGCGAGTGAGGCTGCGGCCTGATGGTGTCGCCCATTGCGGCTCTGCTGGCGGCTCTTCTAAAGCCAGCATCAGGGCTTGGGTTGGACACTGTGACGCGGAGTTCCATGATGCTGTTGTAGAGAAGCATCAGGAGTGTGCGGATATATCGTGGGTCGCCGTTCTCGATGAACAGGTCAACGTTCGTTGCCAACAGCGAGCAAACGTGTGCGTAGGCGTTGACTAGGGTAATACAAGCTCTCTGCACGCTCTCGTTCTCCTTGTAGCCGGAATCTACTGTCTCAATGGCCATCTCGTGCCTCTGGATCTCCTGCTCAAGCTCCTCGACATGTACATTAGTATTGTAAAAGACGATCTCGAGGCTCGACCTCTTAGACGTGCCATCGCTTGTGAGGTGCATCAGCATCTGGATCATCGGGTGAATCTGGAAAACCGAGTAGAGAATGCCTTTGGCGGCTTCGAGGACAGGGTCGATGTATTTGGACTCGCGCCGGCGCTCAGGCAGAACTGAAAGCCGTCGCACGTAGATTGGGCGTTGAAGGAAAGGTTCTGCCGGGCTGGCGGGACTCTTGATAGCCATGCTGGTTCCGTTGGGAGCTTGCATGGCTGAACCGTGACTTAGTCCACGATAATGGCTGAATCGGTTGTTGGCCTGGGTCTCGTCCAGAGTGCCCAGCTCCTGTGTCCGCTTGGAGATGGATGCCATGCGGCGCTGGCGGTCTCCGGAGTATTGATTGCGGGCTTGAAGTAAAGTTTCGGAGTTGCTGCGCACGCGCTCATTGACATTGCCCCCCATTGTCAAAGGCATAACCCCAGGTCGACGAATTGATGTTGTGCTCTGTTGGGAAAGTCCACGATAATGTGATCGTGTTGGAATCGGGGGTGGCCGTGGCGCATTGTTTGGCGATCGAAGGTCAGGGACGTCGGTCCCGTTGACCTTAATAGGGAAGCGCCCGCTTGCAGGACGCTTCATCGGCGCCAGACGCGGGGTCTCGACACCTTCAGACGAATCTTCCCCAGCGGCAGCAGCTTCTGCTTCCATCCGGTCGTTGGCGTGTTGCCTCAGGAATTTCTTGATGGCAATTGTCACGGTCAACTCCTTCACTTCTGTCTCCTTCAAGAACCCGTCGTTGGGTGGGCTGCTGGCTTGCGCCTGGAGAATCTCCCTTGGGGGGAATACGATTGGGTTTCCGTCAAGCTTTATCATCTGCAACGAGCCCATGTCGGCCAGGCAGAGGGGGAGCTCCTTGATGAGATTTTTCTGCACTGCAAACACCTTGAGCGAGGTAAGCCTCGCAATATCTGGCGGTAGATTTCGCAACTGATTCCTGCCGAGGTCGAGGATCTCGAGTGATTTCAAATCACACAACTGCAACAACCAAGTCAGAGGTGACTCTCATCAACGCGAAGGACGACACAATCGCCGAGGGGGGAGGGGTTGAATTACCGGCAGTGGAAACTCGCTGATCCTATTGTTACGAACGTTCAAATATCGAAGTAATGTACATTCGGCGAATCGAGCTGGGAAAGACGAAATTTTGTTATGTGAAAGGGCGAGTCTGGCAAAAGCAAGTCTTATGGTTAGTTGCCGTCCTTGAACTTGTCCCTTGCAGGTGCATTGATGTCGAGATGACATACCTTTCCAGCTGGTCTTTAATAACATCGACGACCTCTTCCGGCAGCTTCTGGATGTTCTTGTGGCTCAGATTGACGGTCACGCCGGGCTTGAGCTCGCTGCTAACGGCGCTTGCCTCGGCGACCTGGCTCTGGTTCTCCTCGACAGCCTTCTTCATGGCGTCTCTCGCAAGGACAATGACCTGGCTCTGAGCGATGGGTGCCGATGCCGTCAGGCCGGAATTGGACGGTATCTTTCGAACAGTCTTTGGGATTGGAGGCGGAGGAGGGATGTTGATGCCTGCAGCAAAGGCAGCCCGGCGCCCCTGTGCCGGATTGCCAGGGAGCCCCATCTGCGCCGGGTTCGGACCGGATGGCCTCTCCATGGTAGTTGCGATCATAGACCCAACTCCTGCCGGCCGTTGTATCGATGATGAAGGATCGGTGTTGTACAGAAAGCCCCAATGCGTCCAACCCTAGATCCGCGCTCGAGGGGTATGTAACTCTCCGTCAGGTCCGTCGCTCGTGTGCGGGCGAACCCACCAAAGGAGGTATGGGTTTAGACCAATTGGATGGGCTGTGAAAGCGAGGCGGCCGATGTCATGATGCCAAAGCAAAGAAGGGCACGGAAGGAGAGCAAGTTGGGCCGGTGTTGTGGGCAGAGGCGGCGGCTGCGGCTGTGGTGGCGGTTGAGGTCGAGGCAACAGCGTGCGGAGGAGATAGTTGAAACGTTCGACGGCAGGGTCTCGCAGTAGCACAAGCCCTTCGCAAGACGGCAGCGATGTCGATGTTCGGGCCCGGCCAGTTGCCAGACAGATTGAGATGGACGATTGTCTGGTAGAGCTGGCAGATCTTAGAACAGTGTGACGGTGGTCGGTCCGGCACAGGCTTGTCAATGCAATGGCCCTCTGGTCCTAGCCGTCGGTTGTATATGGGCACGCGGAGTTCAGGGCAAACAAAGGTACAGCAGAGATGGGGACTGTTGTTGCAGCACCTCCCGGATCGACCCAAGAAAGAGGTTGCTGTGAGGTTGGGACAGCAGTCTCTCCCAGTCTTGTGGCTCGGGCCAAGGATGACTGACTCTGGATATCTATTCGGGCGGGCAGAGTCGACTGGCTGGCGTGCGTCGGTCGGGCACAAGTGTTTCCAAGACTGCGCGGCGCCGGTGCGTTGTGGAGGGAAAGGGGTTGCAGGAAAAGCGTCGGGTGCCAAAAGGCTGGAGTGGCACCGAATGGCCAAGCCTAGCCCACAACAGCCTAGCGACGCTTGGGCCACTAAAACAGGCAGGCCTACCACCTGTCGAGTCCCCCTTTCCTAACCACAAAGGGGCTCAAGGGGCGCCTGGACGGGACTGCTTAGGTACCATGACCTGGCCTCGTACTGTAACACTGGTGCATTGCCAGGTAGAGGGAAAGGGCCTTGGGAGTCTCACTGCTTCCTGCAGGTCTCACTCCAGAGGGGTTGTGGCCGTCGCATTCGTCGCCACCTTCCCACCACGAATTCCTATCCTGACCTAATAAATGCCTACGCACCACAGCATACATTACCTGCAGCAAGTGCACTACGTAAGGTGCTTGCTATATCTAGCTCTACCTAGACTGCTGGAGTATGCATGTGTGGCCACACCGCGGCCGGGCGGTTGATCGCCTGCGGGATCCTCAGCCGTGCCTGAGATAATATCCAATACAGTACGGCATGCAAGGCACGTACATACACATACCTGCAGGCTTGCAGTATTACTGTATTGGTACGACACAAAGCTCTGGCCTGGGCTGATGTCACCTACTTAGTCTCCGAGGCAGTCGGACTGGCGCCCCTGTCTATTGTTATTATTAACCATCATCTCCAGTTACACTCAAAAAAACCGAGTCACCGACATGACTTGACTTGGCCGTCTGCTGCCCATTGCCCCCGTAGTCGGTCCACAGTTACGCCGTGGGTTGCTTGATTGGGTTCAGGGGACGCGGTTCGCATCCATCGTCAAACAAGACCCGAGCGACGACGTCGGATGGGTGCCACGTCCCATATCACGACATTGTTTCCAAGTGTTTCTGGCCGCCAGCCGAGGGGCTCTAGTCCCCTACCAAACCTTGCGGCTGCTCGGCGAGTCGGCGGGCAGCGCTTCCACTCGTCCCAACTCTGCCTGTCGCAACGTCAAACACAACAAGGCGGTGTCGACTCCATTTGTTTCGCGGCGTAAGCCCAATGTCTCTTTGTCTTTTGCTTGTCTGGGTTCCTCTGATGAACTCGACGACTCACCGTGCCTGCCGATTCGCCGCTCACAAAGACGGCGTCGCCGTTCCGGGCCTCAAGCACCGAGCTAAACCCTCCCTTTGATGGCTCCACATGGTCGTTGTTGGCCGTCCCCAGCCTGCCAGCCTGTTCCATCACGGCGAGTCGATGAGTTGTCCCTGGGGCCACATTGTGCTGTGCCAAGGTTTCTGCGACAACATTCTTCATCACCGCCGTGCCGCACTTCTTATTCGTGGACTCACTCGGTGGAACAGAAGCCACTTGTCTTCGAGCTGATCCCGGGCCACCCAAACAACCAGCCTATACTTTTGTCTCTGCAGTAGGCTGGCTTCAGCCCAAACTTAGCCCTCGTCCGATATCTCCTCCAGTGAGAGACTTAGGGCCGAATCCTACGGGGTCCACACATCCTGACGTTTCGCGTCCTCTTTATTGTGGTGGGGATTGGCAGGAGGCCGGCGGCGATTACTGCGAGCCACGGCTCAATCCGAGTCGTTTAAGTCGCACAGACCACGGGAGCCCAAGATGGCAACCTGCTGCATTGTACAGCCTGTTGATGTCCAGTTCTCGCACATACTTTCTGCTTTGGAACATTTTCTGAGGCCAGCAGGACAGATTGCTCCGCCCTAGCGAGTACCATGGACCCAGAGACCTCTGCCTTCAGCTCCCCAAGAGAGGCAGTGCTTCCCACCTTGATTACCTTTTATCAGTTGTAGGTACAGCTCTGTGTCTGAACTCCCACAATAGACGGCCTCGTAGATCGTCAGTTCCGACGGGACAAGGTGAGTCGCCGCATTCCGGAAGCTTCACACCGTGGCAAGGCAACCCCGCTCTCTCTAAGTCTCGCGGTGGTAGCCTTGTGCAGCTGCTCTCCTTCACAAGGGCACAAAACATGCCAGCGCTCATCATCGCGGCTGATTCATTACCCGGACGTCGTTCTGTGCACTTGAATGATCACCGCAAAGTAGCATTGCAATCTCAGACATTCTATCGAGGTTGCACTGCTTGAGGATCCGACTATCCTTGCTCAAGTCTGGTCGCCTTCGTCCGTGTGGGGCAATATACTGGCGACAAATGACCTGCAGCACAAACCGGGGAATATGTGTTTATTAGATTGAGTATCGGCAGACACAATCTTCAGGTCGTGATAGGAAAGCTGTAACTTTTGACGCGTCTCCTGCTGGGAAGACCGCAGATGTTTGCCGTCAAGAATGTGGTTCCCTCGGAGCCGCAAACCCATCGGCTTTTTCCCGTATAGGCTTGCCTCGCGGCAGCTCCACAAATCAGACTTCCCAATGGAGCCGTTCATGATGCAATCTCATCACGAGGCTGAGGCTCTTTCATGCCCTGCAGGATGTGACGTTGCCAAAATACTAGTACAATCCTGAGGTTCGGTTGTATATCGGTTGTTTCTGAAGCTTGCGTCTTGGTTTTGAACGGTCTGGGGCCGTTGGTTTCAACGTTGACTTTTACGGGGTCGGAAACAACCTTCACAGAATCCCAAGGCAGTCTGGAAGGGCGCTAGAACGATTGCCCCAGGTACCCCGTTCTCAGGGGACCCTTGCCCACGCCCTATTCTGCAGTGAACGCGACCCGTCAATAGCGCCCTTGCCAATGGCTGCGATGTGAAGCAGCCATGCCATGATCTTGAAAATCAATGGACAAGCATGACAAACACCACGAAAAGCCAGGATTTCTAAGACCGTCAATCGACCGAGAGACTTCGCTCATCCGCTGATTCCGGTTGTCCAGAGTCCTCACGGGGGAAACTCGCACGGCTCTGGAGGCCAACCAGGGGCGGCAAAGTGAACGCGTCTGGCAATGGGCGAACCGACCTGACATCAAATCTGGGAACTCGGAGGGCAGAGTCAAGACATAGTGGCCTAGGAGACACACCCAAGACTGCACGAATCGCCTTGTAGGTTGAGAACCTACATCGAGATGCCACCCCTCTCAAGGACAAAGTCGTATACCGACCCGGCCTTCACCTTGAGACGGCAGTTCGGCAAGGAGCACTTCAGGTGATTACCCTGCACCTGCCCAGCCGACTAGTTAATGGTTTTTACTGACCTGATCAACACAGACCTATGCAAAAGGATATCATAGAGGCAGCTCTCCAAGGAAAAGATGTGTTCGTCCAGGCCGCCACCTCGTTCGGCAAGAGCCTGTGCTTCCAGCTGCCTGCCGTCATAGACCACGGCATTACCATCGTCGTCTCGCCCCTGCTCAGCCTGATGATGAACCAGATCGAGTCACTCAAGCTCGCCAATGTCGACGCCAGGACCCTCAACAGCAACACACCCCTGGCCGAGAAGGACCACATCTACCAGGACCTGGCGTCGGGTCACCCGCGGACGAGGCTGTTGTACGTGACTCCGGAACTATGCTCGGGCGACCACTTCCGGCGCAAGCTGAGGGTGGTGCACGAGCAGCGCGAGCTGGCCCGCATCGCCGTCGACGAGGCACACTGTATCTCGGAGTGGGGCCACGACTTCCGCAAAGACTTCAAGAAGCTGTCCTTCTTCCGCGACACATTCCCTGACGTTCCCATAATGTGCCTCACGGCCACCGCCAACGAGCAGGTCCGCCGCGACGTGCTGTCCACCCTGGGCCTGCTCAAGAGCCCTGCGCGGCTGAAGACCTTCGCCATGACCGCCTACCGGCCCAACCTGCACATGGAGATCCGCTTCACGAGCGACCAGGCCGACGACCGCTTCGACAACTTCGTCACCTGGATCCAGGGCGTGTACGCGCGGCGGGAGACGGAGGAGCGCAAGGCGGAGCTCGTGGCCCGCGGGGAGAGGGTCAAGAACGTCCCGGGGATCATCTACACCAACTCCCGGGACGAGTGCGAGATGATCGCGGCGGCGCTGCGGCAGGAGGGCATCGGCGCGCGGCCCTTCCACGCCAAGCTGCTGAACCAGACCAAGGAGGAGACGCTGGCGCGGTGGGTCAACAACCAGGAGGGCTACGATATCATCGTGGCCACCACGGCCTTCGGCATGGGCATCGACAAGAACAACGTGCGCTTCGTCGTGCACTGGCGCATGCCCAAGAGCTTCGAGGGCTACTACCAGGAGGCGGGGCGCGCGGGCCGCGACGGCAACGCGAGCTATTGCTTCCTGTACTACAGCCGCGAGGACCGCGACCGCATCTGCAACATGGTGTCGAGGGACGTCAAGGACGGGGAGAACCGCGAGGCCAGGCTGCGCAGCCTGAAGACGCTGGCGGACTACTGCGAGGGCACTGACGGCTGTCGGCACGCTGCTATCTGCAAGTATTTTGGGGAGACTGATGTCCCTGCGTGCGATTTCGCCTGCGATTGGCACAAGGATGCACAGGACCTGAAAAGGAGGTGGCGCAAGGGGCTGGCCAGCGAGGAGTGGGTCAGCACACAGGCGCAGGACGGTGTTTATGACAACTATTATGATGATTACTGAGTGACGGATGGACTCCTGGAAGATACCCCGGCATTGCTTGGCTGCCCAATGTATGCGAAGCGGAAAAAAAGCAACCACATGATTTTGGGACTTCCTTGTGTGCATCATTATGTGCAATACTGTCATTCAAGCATCTGGTCCTGGAGGGCATCAACACCTCCCTCCAGCAGCAGCCTCTTGTTGTTCTGCCAGTGTATAAAAGCCAGACCCTGCAACAAGCAGTCGGCCAAATCATCCAGCTTCTTCATCCTATCAGCCTTGCGCTGGTAGGTCTTCTTCCCCTGCCACTCGTCCAGGTACTCCGCAGCAACGAGCCTCGCCGGCTCCTCAACCACAAGCCCCTCAGCCGAAGCCAGCGTCCTCCCAATGATGTCCTTCTTGACCTTCTTATTATCAGTCTTATCGTCCGCACCCCGGTGCCGGGCCCAGATATCCCCGACGTCAAACCCGGCGAGCCTGTCCCGCACGCCCATGAACTCGAGCACGTTGCGCGCCACGACGGGCTCGATGCGCGCCACGGGGCTGTCCCACCGGCCGAGCTCGCGCAGCAGCGTCAGCGCCGCGTACAGCATCGACTCGAGGCTGTTGACCCGCAGCGTCCACTCGTACACGCCCGACCCGCCCATCTGCCGGAACCGCTGCTGCTCTAGTATCACCACGTCCGGGCGGAGGGGCAGCAGCCGGTTCAGGATCAGGTCTACCGCCAGGGCGGACAGGCGCGCGGGCGAGAAGTCTTCTATCAGTACTGGGGTGGTTGCTGGGCTGGCCTCGGCGTCTAGGTCTTCCTCGGCTTGATGGCTTGGGGTGGTGGCCTCGTCTGTTTTGGGTTTCCTTCTGCTCCTTTTGGGGAGGACTTCCTCATCTTGCTGGTGTGTATCGTCCTCATTGTCTACTGTGGTTTTCTTCCGGGACTTCTTGGTACTTCTTTTAGGTGGCACAACTTTGTCCGCCTTGGGTATCAGAGCCAATCGTTCCCAAGCGAGTAGCCTTGGCGCGATGGGGACTGCAGATGACGGTACACTCCTTTTCTTCCTTGGTGCCCAATTTGAAGTCCTGCTAGGTGGTCCATTATTGGGATGGGGGACTTCTAGCAGGCTATAGGCGAGGTTTCGAATGCCCAGGTCAATGCTGAGCACTCGCGTCCCTGGGGCGAGAGGCTGGAAAGTCTTCAGGTCCTCTGCAATGCGATCTGCGATGACTGCCTTGGTGCCAGACCTGCTTTTGCCGCATAACCTTGCGATGCTTTTGAGTTGCACAGCAGACAATTTTGGTGCAAGGACGAAACTCATTGTCTCTTTTGCCACAAAGGGTGTGCGAGTATCTTTTTGGCGTTGATGCCCCTCGCCTCTAAGTGGCGATGTCCCCAAAGAGAACTCTGAATTCCGTGTCGGTCATCCTACGCACTTTGAGGCAAAGCCGGACAGAATATTGACATACTGTCTCAATAGCCAAGATGGCTGGCTCGCCAGCAGTACGCGTGTGGTGTATGGGGTGGAGGGCGAATTGATGTATCAATCTATATCTGGGCGCAGATCTCATTTGTCGCGAATGCTGCTCCACACAAGACGCGCTGGGAATCCAATTGGGAGCGCGCCAGATCGCGCATGATGATCCCTGCGATGACGCTGGCAGACATGAGGCATGTGTGTCTTGGCGGTTCGGTGCAGGGATTGGAGAAGCTGTGGAACCACCCGTGGCACGGCGGGCCCCCCGTGGAGGTTTTTGTCATGCTGCTCGCCGAGGCTCGGACCTGGCGGGAATTCGCACAGCAAGGGTCCAACGGAGCTGCTTATTGATCAGCCAGATCTGTTTGCTCGCGCGCTTGTCTAGTGCCCGGAACCTGTCGTCATACAGACGGAAGTCACTCGAAGGGCTAAGCACTGACTGCGGCCGTAATCTGCAGGCCAACTGATCTGATTACCGATACATTTTTCTGGATCTGGTGTGGTGTTGATTTGGAATAATTAAAGACGTCAATTTCGACCCCTCCCCCGCAACTCCCATATAAACCTTCCCTTGCCCCTCCAAGAGGCTGCAGATACACGGCAACCAGCACCTCATGCTAGCCTTTGCCTCTCTCACAAGAGCTTCTTCCAGAACGGCTTCCCACAGATTAGCTAGTTTCTCAAGGCACTTGTCCTCCTCGGCCTCAGTCATGGCGCCCATCAGCAAGGAGACCGACTACCTCGTCATCGGCGGCGGCAGTGGAGGCCTTGCCTCTGCCCGCAGGGCGAGCTCCAAGTTCGGCACCAAGGCCATGATCATTGAGAACAAGAGGCTGGGAGGCACATGTGTCAATGTTGGGTGAGTTTTCCTCCATCCTCCTAGCCATGCATGTCCCGCGCAAATCAGCAACTGACAAGTGTTTGCCTCCGTTCAGCTGCGTGCCCAAGAAGGTGACCTTCAACGCCGCCTTGATCTCGGAGACGCTACACGATGCCAAGGCCTACGGCTTCTCAGTCGAGCAGACCAAGCCCTTCGACTGGCCCACCTTCAAGGAGAAGCGTGACGCCTACATCAAGCGGCTCAACGGAATCTACGAGCGGAACCTGAAGAACGACAAGGTCGAGTACGTCCACGGCTGGGCCCGCCTCCTGTCCAAGAACGAGGTAGAGGTCACCCTTGACGACGGAACGAAGGAGACTGTCCGCGCCAAGAAGATCCTCGTGGCTGTCGGTGGCGCACCTACAATCCCACCCCACATCCCTGGATCGGAGCTCGGAATCAACAGCGACGGCTTTTTCGACATCGACAAGCTGCCGAGCAAGGTCGCCTTGGTCGGAGCAGGCTACATCGCGGTGGAATTTGCGGGCATGTTCAACGCCCTGGGAGTTGAGACGCACCTTTTCATCCGCCACGACCACTTCCTGCGGAACTTCGACCCCATCGTCCAGGAGGGCGTGACGGCCGAGTACGAGCGGCTGGGCGTGCACCTGCACAAGGGCTCATCACAGTCCAAGGTGGAGAAGGACAGCAACGGCAAGCTGAGCCTGCACTACAAGGACAAGAGCGGCGAGGGCGTGCTGAAGGACATTGACCACCTGATTTGGGCGGTCGGCCGGACGCCGCTGACCGACGGCATCGGCCTGGACAAGGCCGGCGTCAAGACGAACGAGAAGGGCTACATCGTCGTCGACGAGTTCCAGAACACCTCGGCCGAGAACATCTACGCCCTGGGCGACGTCACGGGCCAGGCAGAGCTGACACCCGTGGCCATCGCCGCGGGCCGGAAGCTGGCGCACAGGCTGTTCGGCGGGCCCGAGTTCAAGGAGGCCAAGCTGGACTACACCAACATCCCCTCGGTGGTGTTCGCGCACCCGGAGGTCGGCGCCATCGGCCTGACGGAGCCTCAGGCCATCGAGAAGTACGGCAAGGAGAACATCAAGGTGTACAACGCGAGCTTCACCGCCATGTACTACGCCATGATGGAGCCGGAGGAGAAGGGCCCCACCAAGTACAAGCTCGTCTGCGCCGGCCCCGAGGAGAAGGTCGTCGGTCTGCACATCCTCGGCCTGGGCAGTGGCGAGATGCTGCAGGGCTTCGGTGTGGCGATCAAGATGGGCGCGACCAAGAAGGACTTTGACAGCGTTGTTGCTATCCACCCGACGAGTGCGGAGGAGCTGGTCACGCTGACATAGACAGATCAAGGAGATGTGTATAGATTTAAATGTGCCACTTATGGCTGTGTCGATTTAGAAAATACGTCACGAATCCAAGCGTTAACTCCATGACGATCTCTCAGTGCTATCTTGCAAATGTGTAATTCTATAAAATTGACAATAGTATGAAGTTTTCTAAAACGAGAGCCGATACTTTTAGCAGGGATCATATGAAGATTGTTTATCGTGACTTCGGATTTTGTAATGGTAGCCAGGAGTTGCAATCTTGTGTTGCCTCTTTGGTGAAGCCTAGCTGGGACGGCCGGCTACAAGCCAGGCCCCTTGACCTCGTCGATTGACTAATAAAGCTATTCCGGCAACCCATCCCCTCTTCCAACCAAAATCCAGCAATACAGTCCTGCAGGTAAGATATACGCAATAAAATCAAGAAACCTTGCTATAACTCTGGAATGGACATCTCATCCATGAGTTAACTTGTTAAAGAGGTCTTCAGAATACTGACAATTCCCATAGCTTTAGTCACCTACGTCAGACCTCTCAACTGCCATAGTCAACATGCTGGAAGAGAACGTGATCATTCCGAGCCTCGGCGCACAGAGCCGTTGGGATATTCACACCGACAACGGAAGAATTACATCAAGGACTCCGTCACTGCGCGATTCATCATCTCCGTCTAAACTTCTTCTGCCACCCCTCTGCCACCCGCACATTCACATCGATAAGGCCTATCTTCTCACTTCCAACAAGCCAGCCTCTCATGAACAGCCAGACTATGCCGATCTCATGCCGCAGACGGGCGAGTTCAAGGAAGCCCTAGCGAACACCTCGGCCGCGAAGGAGCGGTACACCGAAGAAGACCTGTATCTCCGCGGGTCACAGCTCCTGGCTGATAGCTATCGGCACGGGGTCACCTCAATGCGGGCCTTCGTCGAGGTAGACGTCGTCACGCAGTTCAAGACCCTCGAAGCGGCTATCAAACTCAAGCGGGACTTTGCGCACCTGATAAGAGTGCAGATCTGCGTCTTTGCTCAGGACCCCATCTTTTCGGGTGAGCATGGGCGTCGCAATAGGGAGCTTCTTATCGAGGCGCTGGACAAGTATGTCGGAGATATTGAGGCTCTGAGTACGACTCCATATGTGGAAGCAGATCAGGACGCCGCGGTTAAGAACATCGATTTTGCCATCCAGACGGCGATAGACAGAGGACTGTTATTGGATTATCATTTGGATTACCATCTCGAACCACCACAAGGCCCAGCACCAGGCACGCTCCTCGAAACGTTGCTCAAGCACCTTGTTGAACAGAAATGGACTGAGCGAGCCTTGAAAGACAGACAGGCCATCGCCATCGGCCACTGTACCAGACTCACCACCATGGAGTCATCAGTGACCGCGGCCATATCCAGCCTTATAAAGGATAACAAACTACCGGTCCACTTCGTTGGACTGCCGACGAGCGACCTCTACATGATGGGACGGGCCAAGACTCCTCACAATGCAGGATCCAGTCAGCCTTATTCGCGGCCTCGCGGGACAATGCAGATTCCTGCCATGATCAAGGACTTGGGCCTAAACGGCTGCCTCGGCGTCAACAACGTCGGCAACGCCTTCACGCCCAGCGGCGACGGGGACCCACTGCAACTAGCCAGCTGGGGCGTCCTGTTGTACCATGCTGGTACTGAGGCCGATGCTCAGCTTCTATACGAGTGCGTTAGCGCGTGGGCGAGGAGAGCCATTGGGCTGGCCTCGGAGGATGAGAAGGAGCCTTCAGAGACATCGCAAAATGCTCAAGACCTGGGGCCTGTAGTGCCTGTTCCTGGGCTGCTTGTCATGAACGACGACTTTGTGAACCTTCCTGGGAAGGACGGCGACGGCTCTGGTCAGATCAGGGTGCCTGCCCGGCAGAGGCTGAGTGTCAAAGATGTGGTCTGGGATCCGCCCGCGCGGAGATCCGTTTTGAGGTGAGGGATACGATTGCCGGTCAACATTGCGGGAAGTTCGCGATCCAATGTGCTGTGGCTTTCGGCTGGCGCTGAGCATTTGAAGGTCGCTTATGAGTAGTGAAAACGGATTTCACTGCAAAGAGCTTCGCAAGGGTGCCTATGGTTAAGTAGCACAGAAAGTTGGCAAGCAAGTTATATTAGCTCCAAAATGTTGATATCGTACCATTGAAAGTGGCCATGTTGCAGAAATATTGTACCACCTAGGCAGTAGAAAAATATGTTGTCAGCTAAGATCAGTCTACTTAGTGTTTCAGAAATACTGTGGATAGCTCTTGAAGTACTTAGTTTTGTGAACTGCATCACTGAGCGATACTAAGTCTCGGAGCTGTTTCCAACATCAGAAAGGTCACTTTAAGGTCAAGTTGGAGGTCGTAGTCATGATTATTGTGATGACAGCACGAACACTGTACCAACTCCATCGAATGGGTTGTAATTACTAAGAAAAAGAACTTTTGAGGCCATCATTGTGACATTTGTGCCAATTCAGCTGGGTTATATTTAGTCTCTGATGACCTTCGGCTGTGAGTCAATATTCCGGAGTGACTAGAAAGCATTGCTTGATGCCCAGTATTTGACAAGCATACTTCCCAACATTCTGGTTTCAAGTTTTCCTTGAATACACCTAGGTCGTTACGTTGCCGCTCCTTCCAATACATGCACACACTGTCATCTATGCTTCCCTGCTTGAAAAAAGTCTCGATCTTGGGATCGAGCCTGTCAACTATACCTGCTGTTGAGGTCAACTATTTCATCATGTTGTAGCTACAATGCGGTGGTCAACAATGGAGTTCTGCTTAAAAACACTTGATCCCATACCAGGCATGTAGGCTGGTTCTCGGAATGAAGCATGCAAATCATGGTCCACGAGATTCCTGGCTGACAGATCATGTGATGTGTAGCAGCACATTTGTCGAACTTGTGTGTCAGACGTATTAGAACCAATGGGAGTGGTTTGTTTGTTCTCGTCTAATGGATGCCTTGCATGGCTGGCTTCGCCGGCCTCAAAGTGGTCTACCCGGGAGCTGCTGTCGTGCTGGTTTCGCAAGAACCAACCTCTTGTGAATGTTCACTCGGCACAACAATGACTACTTTTCACATCCTTCCCACTCTCGAGATCTAACAGGATCACAGTACATTCCCTTCCTATCCGCCCAACATCCAGGCTCGTCTCCAGACTTGATATAATATCAAACACACAGCTGGAGCCGGGAAGAGTGGACATACATGGTGAAGCCACTGCTTTTCACTTAGGTAGAGCATTTTCATCTTTGTTTTACTCCTGGTATCTGAACTCGGCCCATACGGCCCCAGCACCTAAACACCACCACAACTGGATCTTTCAAAACGGCATCACAGCCACAACGACCTAATACCAACCTCCAGGAGGCTGCCCAGGCCGAAGGGCATCACTTTGGAGGGAGCATCAGCACCCACACTGACCAAGGAAGCTTACCTCATTCCAGCGCTTGCTTCCAAACGTCGATACTTAACGCCATCCTACATTCGCTTCCGCCTCTACCGTCACCTCAACCCAGTCCTCTACTTGACCCAAGACTCAAGGTCACTGGGGCAACACTCAACTACGCCGAGAACAGAGAGGCCGACAGCGTCAAGCTTGACCTGAGATTGTGCTTTTCATCCGTCCGCCCAAATCTTGCTACTTCGCCTCCCCCTCTCTTTCAATGGTGCAGACTCGAAGCCAGAAGGTTCGAACCAGAGCAACCCTATCGGGCGATCGTCCACCACATTTCATGAGAGACGGCCCAACCAGCCTCAAGCCACGCACACGCCAAACGAAGCGTGCCAGGAAGCGAAAGTTGGATGACCTAGACCTCTGGCCACTCGATGAGCTGATTCCAAACCCACCTGAATCCAAAGCAGCCACCAAGGTTGCTAAAGTGGCTACCAACGACGTCGAAGAGACACCAGCCGCTGGCCAGAACAAGCCCGTTGCAACCCCCAGCACCCGCAAAATGACCACCACCACGGCCCCGGACACACCTCCTAGAAGCTATTCGCCTTCCACAGGTTCTACCAGAAGCATCCCTGCAGTCACCACTACTGCACCCATCATCCCGAAGGAGCTCGTCGAGCAGTACACCCTGCGCGTCAGGCCCCAGCCGGGCGCGAGCCTCGAGGCGATCGAGCAGACAATCCGCAGCCGCATCCAGAGCCCCTGCGGAAACGTGCTCTTGGGGACCGCCCATACGAGGGAGTCCATGGTGTCGTCGGGCGGCGGCAGTGCGGCGGCGCTGGAGACGAAGCTGGAGATGGACGTCATCTATCACAACTGCAGCCGGCAGGGCCCGATGCCGCGTGTGTGCAAGAGGATGCACATCGCCAATGGGCGCCGGGCCTCACAGCCGCATGAGCCACTGAAAATGGAGGACGTGGTGCTCATCGTGGGCCGCGGGATGCCTGAGCTCGTGGACTCGTGCGAGGTGGTGGGGGAGAGGGATTGGACTGTGAATGCCATCGCGCACTTGGATTAGAGTCACCACTTCAGTCTCACGGCAGAGCAGGCTGGTCGATATGGATACAGGGCTGGGCAAGGTCAGGCTGGGACAGTCCGAGATGTCATTTCACGGGGGAGGGAAGCACACGTGCATAGCGACCGGAAAGACGGAGTTTGATTTTGGGACGTGTTGGACAGAGTCCAATATCGCACGCAGATTAAGGCGTGGCTCATGGCAAAGGAAGCCATAGACTAATTGCCTTCTGAGAAGATCTTGACATCTCACTTGTGATTGACAGGCCGTAATGTGAAGACGGCCAAGTAAGAGAACAAGGGTGCGAGTGTTTAGGTGAGCTCAGCTGCCGACCATCTTCTACCCCGCCAATTACTCGCGGCTATAACCCCCCGGTGCGCTTATAAGGGAACACAGCTCCCCAACGGTGGAAGACGATTCGTCGGGCCCATCTTGGATACCGCCTCGAGTGGGTGTGGGTGTCTATCCAGGTATGTACTGCCATGACGAGTGGTCAAGTGATGCCGGACCAACAACACTTACTGTGAGCAGTCGACTGGCTATGAGATTTCCTGCAGTAGCGTGAATCAGCTGCCGCCGCGATCGTGATCCCTGTTTGTCCTCCACCGGCGCAGCACCCTCTGCTCTTCTTAGCAGTCAGTCTATTATCTTATGAACGACAATCCTACTTTCTCTCCTGCAACTCAAAATTCTGGCTCAAGACAACAGCCGGGAGATACCCAGGACCATGTCCGCCTCAATACGACCAATCAGCCCGCCCCGGCCCTCGTCGGCTTCGGTGACGGCTACCACCGTATCATCGTCCTCGCCCCCGACCACCAGCAGGAGCACGGCCTTTCCGAGCGGGAGCTCGCGGGGCGGCGGAGGAGGCCCGTCCACAACCGGCCCGTCCTCCGCCTCGAGTGTCAACCCACCACCTCATCCTCCCCCTCCGCCCAACAACAACAACAACCACCCCGTCGCGGCGCCGCCCGGCGTCGCACCAGGAACACATGCCCCCCATGCCCAGTCCAACCCTCACCAACCACACATCCCTCACCCAGCCCACGCCCAGCACAGACACCCACCACCCTCCTCCTCCTCAGCAGCAGTAGGCCGCGCCCCAGCCTCGCCCACAAACCCCTCCCACCTGCCCACCGAGGCAGAGCAGGAGCAGATCGCCCAGGCGCGCACGGCGCTGGTCGCGAGCATCGGCAACACGCTCGACCACGAGCTGCAGACGCGCGCGTCCCTGCTGCACGCGAACCAGGCCGCCATCGAGAAGCAGGAGCGGGACGTCGAGAAGGCCCTGGCCGACCTGCGCCGCGAGGACGACAAGCTCCTGAAAGTGCTCAACAACGGGTCGCGCCAGGTCAAGGAGCTCGGCGACGTTCAGAACTGGGCCGAGCGGCTGGAGAGGGATTTCCTCGTGCTCGAGGAGACGATGAGGCTTGTGCATGAGGGGAGTGGGGGGAGTGGGAGCGAGAGTGGCAGCTGGACGGGGAGTGAGAGTGGGAGCTGGTCTGGAAGTGAGAGGGGGAGTGTTGTGGGGGATGGGGATGAGGATGGGGATGTGAGGATGGCGGATGGCGATGGGGATCTTGATGACGATCGCGTCGACGGACACGCCGCGGCCAAGGACAAGGGCAAGGGGAGGCAGCTGGACGAGCCCACGTCTGCGGATGCGATGGACGTCGATCCGGCTCAGGAACCCTCGCGAACTCGGGCAGCTGGTCCCGAGCCGAATATGCTCGTCGACCTCGTCTCATCTAGCGGACCAACAGCAGCACCACAGCAGTCACCGACATCAACAGGCTGGCTGAGGAGGTTTTGGTGGCGGAGCTGATCTATACGGCTTGATGTTGAGCAGCACTCATTTTGGACTGTCATGATTGATGAATTCACCGATACCACGAATGGCCTGGCCAAGCACCTTTCATTTGATGTTAGACTAGCGATACTTGCGTTTCCCTCTATTCTAGCATAAGACTGCCCGCATTAGCATGGGACAATGACCGAGACTCAGTCACATCTGCCACCACTCCCAACCTCTACAAGTGCCAGTACACCTGCCCGTCAACCCATCTAGGCGAGCCCAGGGAACATGGTGTACCTCTTCTTCTTGTACTTGTCGCCAAAGTACGCCCTCAGCGCCTTCTCCTTGTCACGCGACCACGGGATCATGTACGAGATGCCGATCGAGATGAACAGGACCACGGACCACTCCCTCGCGACGAGGATGACGCCGATCCACGCGATGATCTCGAACATGTAGTTGGGCGAGGTGACGAGGCTGGACCCGATGCAGCTGGGGATGCCCTTCTCGGTGGTGCCGGGCCTGCGCAGGCCCGCCAGGTGCACGTGCACGACAAAGTTGCACAGCTCGCCGCCCACGTACAGCGCGAGGCCGACATAGTCCAGGAGGCCGAAGGAGTCGCGGGCGGCGAACGACTTGGGCGAGTAGATCATGTAGCCGCACAGCAGGCCCGCCGTGGCCCAGTAGAAGAAGGAGTTGCGCACGATGTTCCAGGCCGGCATGGTGCTGGCGGAGAAGTTGTGCAGGAAGGCCGTCTCGAGCTCGCGCTTGGCGAAGTGCGCCATGAACATGTAGAAGCACGCCTGCTGCACCACCGTCACGGGGACCTTGTCCGCGTCCTTGTAGAAGTACGGGTCGACCTTGGCCAGCTGCGGCCGGATCGAGTAGAAGAGGGCGTGGAAGAGCAGCGGGCCCAGATACTCGACGAGGTACACGGTTCGCCATCCCATCTGAGGGCCTGAATTTGGACTGTTAGCGCAATGGCCACATCATGAGATCTGTGGGTCAACGTCATCACATACCCAAGTCCTGGACGAGGAGCTCGCCAGAGGATGTGACATCTTCCAGGTTGCGGATGAGAGCCCTGCGGTCACCAATCCTCTTTCTTGTGGACGGGTGGAAGAGACCAATGCGGTTGAAATCCTTCACACCAGCCTGGCGTGCGACGGCTTTCTTGGCATCTTCGACCTCGGCGTCGATGGACAGCTCGATGGTTGGAGGGAGCTTCCGGAGCGGCTTCTTAGGGGCTGGTACCAGACATTGTTAGCAAAGGCACATTGGAAGAATTGCCAATTGAGGGACTCACCTCGATTGGAGAGCTTGAGAGAGATCTTGGAAGCCATGGCTGTACCAACAGAGCTCTTGGGCAGAGCGAGTCCGGAAAACTATGGCCGTGGAATGGATTGGGGAAAGGTGTACACTCGGCCCTCCAAATTTGTTGAATCCCTCCAAAGTCTGCATCACCCAGCTGCAGGTGCCCATCAAGATCGAGCCTCGGCTTGCAAGGGGCCAAGCTACGGGACTGCACGCCGTCCCGCTCCACGTGTAACCCTGGACTGGCACCCGTCAAGCCTGTGAACATTACACCTACCCTGAGCCGCCTTAGTCAGCTCTACAACATCTTTCTCACCACCAGTCTGTCTGTACTAGGAGTTTCATGGCTCATCAAATTACCCCTTCTACTTCGAAACCGGTCACCATCACAATGTACCCCATGGTCAAATGCACCTGGCTTCTGTTGTAACATTTTGTGGTTTCCGCTTGGTCAGAATGGCGTTCCAAGGTCGAGGATGTAACCAAATAACTTTCTTAAAGAAATTCACGGCATGTGCTGTCCGCAATGCGCATACCGTGTTAAAACCCTAAACAGACAGGACCATATATATATTCCAGGCTCGCCCTCACGATCGCCCCACTCAGTATTCTTTTTCATGTATCCTCATTTTTCTCTTTGGGTGAAGAGCCCAAGTCTTCATTTAAGCGTTTCAACGTTGACCATATAGCTCTGACTTCGCCATGCCGGACACGCCCACAGCGAGTCGCCCAGAGGAGTGCGACGGTCTCATTGACCGCATACTGCAAGAGCTGAGGGGCTCTGGCAGTAACAGGTTGACAGATGCGACTCAGACGTTCTTTTGCGAACTACTCTCCGCCCTACTGCTGCGGTCTTACCGGGCCTACTCGTTGGAAAAGCTATTCGGCCAGGGCAACTCGGGGCCACGGGGCGCGGTCAAGGATGCAATCGAAGAGGACAGCCTTGAGATGTCATTTGATGCAGTTTCCGAATTTGCAGCCCGGCACGGCTACCGGCCCATCGAGACTGTCAGGGGAAATCGCGTGAAAAGAGGGCAGCCAGGGATTCGCACCGGCGAGCAATTTTTCGATTTGATCTGGGGGGATCAACCACATGGCTCCATGTCACGCGAGCGCTGGGACGAGGCAATCTTCCGCCAGCAGTACCACCGGATCCGCGAGGAGCTCGGCAAGTTATCCGGTCCCGCGCGGGGGATGCGCCGGGAGTTTGAACAGACCCTGGCATATCGGTTTTTCCAGTCCCACACTGTGTTCAGTTATCCTGATACCAACGGCACATTCGCGTCCACGTCGAAACCGGCAAATTCAGGGGGGCAGAGACCTAGGAAGGTATGGTACCATCAGACACCTCTCCTAAGCGAGGAAGTGTCGATAGAAGCGTTGGGGAGAGTGGTCCGGTGTAATGAGAACCCTGCCATACGTGACGATACACCAGAATACTGGAAACCAAGGAGGCTGCTACCAAAGGAGATCCGATGGATCTCATCATGGGACGGTTTGAAATCGTACTGCAGGTAGCACCGGCTTCGCTCCACTGCATAGTATCTGAGTTGATGATCCACTATTTGTTGTCTTTACCAACAATGCCTCCGTAGATCCTGCTGGTCTAGTTGTATTTCACTTACATTACCATAACACCACCACATCTCCCAAAAAGTTACATGGCGTCGTAACAAAGCCCATGTGGCTTGCCTGCCCCTGGTGCGTGTCTGATAGTAGGTTATCCTATAAGAGATCATCTCACGGGAGGGGAGTCTCTAGGAGGTTAGCGCGTAGGTAGTCCTATAGGAGGTTGTCCCGATAGAAAATTAGGGAGATACGGTGTCGTGCAGCGCAAACCCAAGCAACTTTTAGATATACATTTAACTCGAATTGAACATTTGCTTCATTGATTGCATATATGCCAAATAAGAGCAGTAGAGGCTAATGAGAAACGGTCTGTTTACTGTATTTTCAACTAGCTGAATTGAAGACATTAGTTCCATCCGTTTCTTCTCACTGCCTTCGCGAGAGCCTCAGCTGTGTCATCTTCATGCGTCAAATCCACGAATATCCCCCAGCTGTATGTGTCACCAGCTACTGCCACACTGGTCCATTAAGTTTGAGTTTTGTGTTGGTATGTTTTTCGACAATCTGACGCTTAGCTTTTCATCCATGCCCTGCCAAGCTCGACATAGCTATGCTGGGGGAAATGCGGAGGCAAGGTCTTTTTCTTTCATACGAGCAGAACCTCTGAAGTTATTCGTTTCGGCCGAAAATATTAGTCAGTCGGCCTTCTTCCGTTGCCAAAGGTGCACGCCTTTCACAAATCTTGAGTGGAGCGAGTGTGGCGGCCGAGGTATCAATAATCAATATTCGGCATTCGTGGCATCGCTACGTCAGCTACCGGGATGTATTGGGTATGGAGCGATAGTCTTCAATTATATATACTAGTGTCTTGACCAAGTCATATGTCCTCCTTTGGTGGCATAGGTAAAATTATTTCCTTATTAATTTCACAATGTCCGACAAGACTTTGGTCATCATTGGCACAGGCCCCGGCATTGGGCGATCGGTTGCATGCCTATTCGCCGCGAAAAGATATTTGCGGGTCGGTCTAATCGCACGACGACATGAATCCCTGGAGACTGAGAAGCTTGCACTCGAGAAGGCAGTAAAAGGCTTGGTCGTTAAAACCTATGCGGTTGACGTTGCTGATCGAGATGCTCTGGCTGGCGCAATGGACAAGGTCCGTGGTGATCTGGGTCAACCTGAGTGCATCTTCTACAACGCCGCGAGGGTGACTCAGAGCAAGGCATTGGACTGCTCCCTGGACGAGATGGACTATGACTTCAAGGTAAATCATGGCATATTTGCGGAGCTGGACAGTTCCTTGCTGACCAAACCACAGATTTGCTGCACCTCCCTCGCCGCCATCACTCAGTCCGAATTACCACGTCTGCTAGATATCGCAAGCTCAGATCCTTCAGCACGACCGGCACTGATCGTGACGAGCTCTATGCTACCTCACAAACCGGATCCATCCCTCTTCACCCTTTCTTTAGTCAAAGCTGCCCAGCGCAACCAGGTTCTTGGCCTTCACGAAGCTTTTTCTTCGAAAGGAGTTCATATTGGGGTGGTTAATGTTGGTGGATACGTGACAGAGACACACGAGACTCTGAATCCTACCAACATCGCCAACAAGACATGGGAGTGGTTCGAACAGTCTAAGAACAAGGCTTCCTTCGAGGTACAAATTTTGTAAATACATAAGAAAATCTTACCGATCTTAGTATTTAAGCCGTTGGCATGAAACACAGGTGAACTTGAGTCCATTAGGGGAGTATTTTGAGTGAGAATTACACTGCTCGGTAAATTGTGCCGTGGCTTGCAGGGAAGCGACAGTCGTCCATTCAGCGGCACACGCCTCACTGACGATCTGCACCGGCGATACCCAAATCCATACATTGGCTCAAACACTGCCTTCACTCAGCCCCTTCCCTTGACCGAGAAATGCTCCCTCGGAACTGATAAGGCATTTTATAAGACCATTCAACCTTGTACGACTGCGATCATGCGCCAAGACCCTGCCTGAAGCGCAAAAGCATGCCCTTGAGTTGAATGATTCGTCTACTTAAGTGACAAAACAGACCAGTCTTGGAGCTGGCCCTACCTATACCAAATGCCTCCTCTTTTTCAAAGTTGGAAGTCCCTATCTCTGCTAGCTGTTTCTTCTCGCGATGGACACGTTGATCCCCGTTTCGCATAACTCGTTCCGCCTGTGCGCACAATGTCAGAGATTGAACCTGGAGGCTCTCTTCACAGACAGACATTTGAACGTACCCTTTGCCATTCCCTGCAACCCACAGCCGGATCGATGCCATTTGTGCGCCGCACTGGAATTCATCAGACCAGATCTATCACAGACTGACAAACTATTTCAGCTGGTACAGCTAAGGCATCCCTCACATTACTCAGGAGTCCGCTTTACGGTCACGAAGGAGGAGAATGGAGCAGTGTGGACACCGCACACAAGATCTTCTGAGCCGTATCTGCCTGGAAGTATCACATTGGAAGATGATCTAGAATGTTGCGAAAAGAGTCTCCTAGATGAGGCTTTCTCATCTGGATATGCCAATTTTGACCTGTACAGAGGATGGCTGCAGCACTGCCGAGACCACCATAGCGACAGCTGCAACGACGCTCCGGGTGGATCCTTGATGCCCAATCTTAAATTGATCGATTGCGAGACGAAGGAGATCCATAATTTACAGTATGGGGATGTCTACTCTGCTCTCTCCTATCGATGGGGACCACGGGAAGAAGCCCCCAAGACCCAAGACGAGCTGCCCCAAGAATTGCCACCAACTATTAAGGACGCAATCTCGGTCACACGCGAACTTGGAATAAGGTACATCTGGATCGACCGGTACTGCATCCCTCAGCACGGCCATGACGAAGTAAAGGCTCAGCAAATTGCA
Organism: Diaporthe ampelina; assembly: GCA_023522825.1. Taxonomy (NCBI): domain Eukaryota; kingdom Fungi; phylum Ascomycota; class Sordariomycetes; order Diaporthales; family Diaporthaceae; genus Diaporthe; species Diaporthe ampelina. The sequence goes on from JAMFTM010000042.1 coordinate 87,587, forward strand.
AACATGCATCGGATATATCACGGTGCTGAGGTGACCATTGTTGCAGCAGGAGGAAATTCTCCGCAGTACGGCCTACCAGGAGTCTCAAGAAAGAAGGCAACTCCTCCAAGACTGGAGATTGGGAAACAGAAGTTCGCCTGCACTCTTCCTGATCCTCGCCTTCTAATTGAATCATCGAATTGGTCGTCTCGCGGATGGACTTACCAAGAAGGTTTACTTTCTCGCCGAAGATTGGTGTTCACCGATCAGCAGTCATATTTCCAGTGCAACCACGCACGTGGGGACCAGTACTGTGCGTTGTCTGAAGCAGTATCATGGCTTTCCATCAACAGGCCTTGCAAAAAGCTTACTGACGAAGAAGTGGACGGATTTTTCAAGTTCGGCTTCAGCCACGATGAAATCTGGTCAAGGGTGAACGAATTCACATCCCGCCATCTCACTTGTGAGGATGACGTTCTCAATGCTATGTTGGGGATTCTTGAAACTTATGCTGAGACGTCATGGGACGGATTCAGTTTCTGGCATCTTCACGGTCTTCCCATATATCGGATGTATGAGTGGACGCATATCCCTAACAGCTGGTTTATTACTTTGCTGTTGAGTCTGGCCTGGGAGCAGCAATACCCATCAACTCGGCGCCAAAACTTTCCTAGTTGGTCTTGGACAGGATGGACAGGCTCTGATTTTCTCGGACCATATGAAGCCCTATATCCGCTCATGTACAATGATTTCCTCTTTTCCACCGTCCTTCCTCCAGCCGATACGAATGACGGCCCCGAGACGAACTTCGATCAGCTCATTGATGACGAGTCTGGGCATCCTATCAATTGGAATGTTAGGTTTCTCAGTCTCAGTACACCATGCATTGCAGGGTTCATTCAAAGACGGGATCGCTGCCCTCCTACAGTTCTTGACAAGCACGAATGTCCTGTACGTAACCACTTGCTTCTAGCCAATAGCTCGGGGCTTGTCTTCACCATGGAGAACGGCGGACGGGCCTACTCCTATGACTTCCAGTTGCAGCGCGAAGATCTTATAAGCGATCCTAGACTAGAGGATGGTATCCCATGTCTCAGCTTGCTCCTCGATTTAAACAAGGACGAGGTCAAAGCCACGGAGGATGCAGAGCTGCATTACAGGAAGGATTCACAAGACAGGGTTCGTTGGGGTGTCGCCGCAATTATTACGATCAAAATTCGCGATGAAGAAGGAGACTTCTATGAGAGAATTGGTAAGGCGGCTATTGCCCGTCGTCACCTCATAGGTGCAAGTGGTGAGTACAAGGCGGTCCGTCTAGGCTAGGTCAGTTTTCAATTTCAGAACGGGTAGATGGGAAATTTTATTGCATTTGGCTCTATATGATGCATTTTTATTTTATCTGGCCATGTGGGAAATCCTGATTCTCTTTCACAACTTTCCATGTTTTCACGAGCTATGCTCGGGTGTCCGTCACATAACCACGACAGTTCTCCCCCCCCCCCTCTATGCAGGGTGAAATGGCAGTCTCTGGCATTAGCCAAAACCTATTCTGTCCGTCATAACGCAATTCTCTGGCACTGAATTACTATGGCGATACTTTCGAGCACCTTTCAACCCGCTGCATCGGCATGGTCTCATGCTAGCAACGTGGTCTGGGCATTCCTGAGGAACGTGGGTGCTTCTGCTCTGCACATGTTTTGTGAAGGAAACAGAGCCACCCAAGATCATACCCAGGAAGTCATTCCTGTTCTCAATGCTGAGATGTTGCGTTCATTTAGTTCCTATGGCTATCACTGCATTTGTGGCATGGCTCAACCTCGCGGGTTATTTCATAGGCGACCAGATGGCGGGAGGAGCCGAGAACCGGAACAGAGACTTCTTGCTCCTTCAGATAGCAGCCAAATTCACGGTCTGTATTCACGTTCCGAGGCGCTCACCTACCCTAGGGTATCATACCCACTCAGAGATTCCTTTCTAATGAAACTCGTCCGGCAGGAATTGTGTGTTGTTGCTAGAGACGCGACAACAATTATGGGCATCGTCCGAGCGCAGGTCATGTCAAAACATGGCGTACCCCTCGGTTTGCTCAGCTCCCCTTTTCGGTTCAATGAGATTGCGTACTTCTGGTCGCCTTCGTTTCTGTTTGGGACTACAAGTATCCAAGGACAGCCACGGGCGGTCGCCATCGCGCTCCTCCTCCTTAGCTGTGATTTTCTTGCTGCTGTCGTCGGACCAAGCACTGCTCTCCTGAGAATACCCTACACAGACAACAATTGGCCAGCTGGTGGCACCGATTTCTGGCTTGTGGGCTCTGATGACACTCTTTCGCCAGACCATCTAAATGCCAGTCATGCGGGAGGCGACTCCTGTCTCCACGCCAACGACACGCAGGTCACCACAGCTCCTTTGGACATGTCTAGTTGCTTATGGGCTGGATATACACAATTATCCGAAGGTCTAAAGAACCGTCACTTTGATTGGCAGGGCAATATCACATTCAATGACGGTGTTGTCAAACGACAGTTCACAAGACACCAGGAAGGAGCTGATGTCTCAGCGTCGGCAGTTATAGCAGCAGCAAACACTTGGGTGCTGGGGACTCACGTCCCCACGGCACGTATCTCTAGGCTCATTGCCGATGAGTGGGTTTTGGCTTGTCAGAACGGGTCCAACGAAACGCTCCGGATCTAAGAGCAACTTTAAGAACGCCACGGATGGCCTGGGGGTTGCCAAGGTGGACAGTTGGCTGCCCGTCAGCCGTGTGTCGTGTTGGCTCAGAGACATGTACAAAATTTCTTCTACTGAAGTGTTGACTAGAGACGTTCGGGTGAGTCAGTCAGAAGGAAATGGAGCAAAAATACACCTGGGCAAGGATTATTGGATTTCACGCTGACCAGTCCAAAGTTTACCTCCCTTCCAGAGTTCGCTCCCAGGTTGGATGACACCCCTTATGTTTGGAATGCGAGTGTGGAGATGGGAAGATCATTCGAGAAAAAGAAGATCGCAACTCACTGGGTTGAAATTCCGCCCCCAACAACCGTCAATCACCTTGCCGTAGCTATGCTCATCGAAGTTTACTCCGCTTCGGACGACGGCAAGCGGATTCTGGCGCCTGTTACATGGTCCATCGATGCCCGCTGGGCTCGCCGCACCATATTCGGTTCATCACTACCACATACAGACAACATGGTATTGTCTGGATCTCTTGCCACAACTGCGGCATAGCCCAACAACATGACCTTCGCGCCGGTGCCAGGTCCGGACTGGCGTTTCGCCAAGTTGGACAAGACCTGGCTCGATGCCCTGACTCTCTGCTCGGTGGCAAGAATAGCACAAGGAAGAAGGGATGGACCACTGCTGCATACATGTTCGCTTATGCCGGTCTGGATAACTCTACGGGCCTAGTGACTGGCTCATGGGCCAGTATAAGCCATACCTTAGAAAGCACGATTGGCAAGCTAGGCGTCGATGGCATGTCTCGAACCGGGCTTTCTGATAACGGCGGCAACATGCACCAATTGCTGGAACGCTATGGATGGATGAGATGGCTGCCATCCAGACTCAGCGAGCCGGGGGGCTACTTTGATTGACTTCTCGACGGGAAGACCGTTGTCATGGAGCCGAACAGTACGGCCGGTGCTCCACTAACGCATATGCGTTGGGATGTAAATGTTTCTGGCCTCGCGTACAAAGCTGACACTACTGCGGTATATCTGGCCATTGCTGTCATGTTCTGTTGCACGGTAATCGGAGCATTCCACACGGCTTATATGCTAATCACTCGGAGATCGTCGGAAGAATGGGACTCTATCGAGGACATGTTCGTGTTGAGTCAAATTAGCCGACCTTCCCTTTCCCCGGATTTGGCCAACACATCTGCAGGAATTCATGCAAGCGCAGCTTTGAAGACAAGAGCACAGATACTCCACCGTATCAGGAGTGCGTCAGGGACGGACGAGGAGCACATTCAGCTATTGCTCGGCCATACGCAGGGACCTGATTACAAGCTTATACAACAAGGTCAGTCATACGACCGGTACCCGTGAGTAAAATGCTCTTGCACTCGAGTTTGCATTCTGCATGCGGTAGCAAGTGAGCACTTCGGTTATCTCAAATATTGAAATCGGAGATTCAAATCCGCGACAAAGGAGGGTACACGCAAAGGAGGTATACACATAGGAGACTGTCCCATAGGAGGCTGTCCCATAGGAGGTTGTCCTATTAGAGGTTGTCCCATTAGAGGTTATGCCGTTAGAGGTTGTTCCAAAGGAGGTACATACATAGAAGGTTATCCAATAGGAGGTTGGCCTATAGGAGGGTTCCTACCGGTTGCCCTTTTAATCCGTATACATCCCGAAGGCGTACGGTCAGGAGGTTTTCTAATAGTAGGTTATCTTATAGTATGCTGTCCCATAGTAGGTGTCCCATAAGAGCTTGTCCAATGACTTTACATATGTATGAACGAATGAAAAAGTAAGAGAGAGCCATTTACAGGTATCTGGGTACCTAGGTACTTAGAAACGTCTTCTGTTCCCGCACCGTGTTAGTAATGATCTTCTGCCGATCACAAATCCTTCGCCCACTTAATGGTATCCAACAGGTGACTTCTGAAAATAGATTTGGTCAACTCAACGATCTCGGATGACTTGTTTGAGTCCTTCCCGTTTCACCTAATTAACCAAAGGCTTTCAGGCGGAGAGCAGCAAGTCGATTCACGGTCAGAGAAAATCATTCTTTACTGCCTAATAAACGCTAAGATCCCAATCTTCTCCGGGCATTCATGACACATCCCTTTGTGATCCTATGGAAATTGATCCTCTGACGACTTCAACTGCAACAATGACTCCCCCTCAGCTCGAATCGATCGTCGAGAAGCCCATTGCCATCCGTCCCGAGCATATTGCAACGAATCCCGCCAAGTTGATCGTCAAGCAGCGTGGCATGTCCCTTTCCGGGGGAGACATCACCGTGTGGATTAAAGACTCCGAGACCGACGCAGAGTCTCCCGATGATAACAAGCCCCCGCCGTCGTTTATTTGCAAGGGAAAAGCAGTCTCATGGACGCAGAGGCGCACAGTGTCGGATTCTGCCGGCCTTGCCCTGTTCGAGATATACCGTCAGGCGTCTGGGGTGACATGGTTTGTCCATGTGCCCGGCCACGACACCCAGGCGGGTGGCAGACCGCTCGTCACGTTATCCATGGAGAGAAGCACGTTTAAGGATAAGTTCGAAGTTTGTGTCCATGGGCAAAAGGGCAAGGACGTGCAGCTGAAAGTCCAAGGCCAAGACATCTGGAAGCTCCGCGTGAACGTGTACTGGGGCGACAAGGTGGTCATGACGACGAAGAGGCAGGGGAAGTTTGATGTCTACATCCCGGGGAAAAGCCTTGAGTGGGAAGTTGATGTTGCCCCGGGCTTCGATACGTCATTGGTGAGATCATGCAGTTGATGTAGCGCCATTCGAACGCATATTACGAGTCTGCTAACTGTATTTCTGGGCCCTAGGCGACAGCCATCCTGATTGTAATGATCGCAAATCTGTACGATAGTAGCATGAAAAGCTCTGAATCTGGAGTGGCCATTGGGGCTGCGATCGGCGCAGGCGCAGGCGCAGGCGCAGCTGCAGGGGCGGCAGGGTAGGTGAGGCAATCACGGAATCACAGAAGCGACGGTGAGGAATTGCGTTGGGGTCATAGAACTTTGGCGGTGAGGTCGCTCGCCATGACATTGTGCTCAAATCTAGCATTATTTAGTCTGTGCTGTCAGCCTTCAAAATGAGCTCGTACCCGTTCTCAGTGCAGTCGCCTCTGTTCGGGTCCCCCTTGGCCTCGAAGAAGCATGGCGGAGAGCGGTCGTAACGCATGATGAATTCCCCACCTGCGCCACAATCCAACGCCGCCGACAAGATAGAAAAGCAGCCGTTCGGACCGAAACCTGGGAGAAGGTCCTCGTGGATGTTGCTGGCTCCTCTGTAGGTGAGCATCACGGCAATACTCCGAAGGCTGCGCGAGCTGCCCTCGCTAACCTGGGTGTTGGCGTCGATATCCGTACAAATGGAGATCTTTGCCTAGTTGTCAGCATATGTGGGCTATGGGGGCCCTGTATCAGAAGTAAGTTCTGATTGACTGTTACTTACTGTAGCGTCCTTGTCCCAACCGGCGCTGGCCGTGTAGGCGGTGATGAAGTCGCACATGCCAAGGACAGTGTCATTGACGAACTGTGAGTGCTGCCCACCCACATCCTTCCAACGCTCACTGTCCCACCAGCTGTAGCAGCTTCGCTTGTTCTTCCAAATGTCAGAGTTGAGGTCGGGTACAGAATGGACATCGTTCTGGTCGCCCAGGTTGACCACCGAGACCATGGGGACTCCAGTGTCGGTCGCATTGAAACTGTCGAGAAGAGTGCCAGGGAGGCTAGACGAAGGAGGTGCAGCATCAGTGAGCACGTAGAAAAGTGCCATCACCATTGAGGTGACGGTGGCTGACCGCATTTTGACGAAGGGGTTGGTTGCCAGGAAGGTCGAGTTGACTGAAAAATGGTGCTAAATTGAGGTTTGAATTTGGAGGGCCAGCTTGATTCTGTGTTTGCAGGAAGGAGCCGTCCTGTGTCCTGTTTTCGTTTTGAGATCAAAGATTCGCACCCGCAAAAACACAGGGCACACCAGAGCCTTATGGGTCAACCTTCTGTGTGACAACCTCCCAAACCCTACAAGACAACCTCCTACGAGACAAGCATCTACAGCATAACCTCCTAACCACCTATAGTATACCTACCTACAGGATAACCTCCAATAGAACAACCTCCTAACCTCCTATAGGATGACCTCCTAACCTCCCACAGGATAACCTCCCAACCTCCCACAGGATAACCTTCTATAGGACGACCCCTTATAGGATACACGTCTATAAGATACCTATTTCGGGTATACTCTCTGCTTTTACGGGTGTGAATATCTGGTCTCTTTTTTCCCCTTGGCGCACTACTTGCGTGGGCGACTTCTTGCGGTGACAGAAGACCTCTCTAGGTACCTACGTACCCTGGTACCCGTAAATGCCTCTGTCTACTTAAGTAGTAAATGGTGTCGCAGCGCCTGTTGGACGCCTCGATCCGCGGGTTGAATGTATTCAGTACCTCAACCTGGGCGTCGATGCCACTCATACTGTATATCCAAGTACATATACTCGGGTAGACTGTGGGGTGTGCCACAGCCTCCGAGCCCGTGGCTGGCGCATCGAATCACGTCAAACCATGCAAATGTAGACTTGGCTCTCCTGTTCTATGACATCCGGTTCATGAGGTCCTTACCTTAAGCTAGGTGATAGGTCTTCGAGTAATTGTTGTCCAGTCCACGGGTGGGGCTGCACAACATGTTCTTCATGTATTTGATCCTCCGGCTGCAGGAAGTGTTGACCCCCGGTTGCACATCGATATCATTGGGTAAGTAGGCTTGCACGCACACTGCATGCTTCGTATTAGTGGGTGCGCGACCTTGGGGTTTCCTGCATGATGCCACAGAAACCCCTGTCAGGTCTCCCGGACTCGGCCTTCCCAATTCCCAAAGTGGATCCGCGCATGCGCTGGCAACGGGGCCGCGCAGTTATCTTCACCGGCCAAAGGTGGTGTCCCCATGTTGTAGGGTCTGCGCAATTTCTCTCCCTCCCTCAACTTGTTGCCTGGCATAATCGCGACCTGAGTATGGAGAACCATCAGTCACCGCTCATTGATGAGATAGCCACCGCTCTCAGGAAACCGCTTGAAGAATCCTACCCTTTCGACACCTCAGGCAAACCCAGAGCCCCAAATAAGTTTGACCATAAGCTCGAAGAGACTTGCAAAAGTCGTGATCGCAACGTATTGCTAGACACGGGGTTTCAGGCCTGGTTTGCATACATTCAGGCCGAGCGTCGGGCTCAATTGGCCTTTGAACAGCTGCCGGGCTCAGAGGCCAAGGGCGTAGCCCGTTACCTCTGCACAATCAAACCCCATCCATCCGTGGAGTTACTCTTTCAGCATATCTTATACGAGTCTTTTCGTGCTGTGCAACGCCGCTGTAGGTGTCTACTCTGAACCATATATCGAGTTCACAGCTGACGGCCAGTAGCTCTACTGCAGGCTTCAAACTATCATAATTTCCCAGCAGCCCAAAATGTGGCTCAATTGGGGTGTACCTCCCCCAATAGCGCAGCTTCAGTCCAGCCACAGGATATCGGCGAGCCTCAGTCAATGGACAATCACGCAACGCAGAACAACGCCGAACAAGAACAGGGCACCTCATCCTTAGGTGAAGCAACTTCAGGCCAACTACAGACCGCTAGCGAACCGCAACCCGTGGTTGATCACAGACGGCGGAGCAGTGCCGAACAACAAGGTCCACTAAATATCAATGGTCACTCCAACAACTCTACCTTGAATACAATGACACACAACGCTGTTCAGCGCCCCAGGCTGGCCCCTTCGACGAATGCTTTCGATCAGGACTTAAGACGACTACCTCCCCCTCGAGGCCGTGCCCCTGACACGGTAGAGTTGCCTCCAGCTGGGAGGAGAGCAGAGACGAATACGGCCAACCACTCGTGGTCATTTCCCCAAGCAAGGAACCTTCTCTCGTTTCTCCCGAATTTGACCTGCGAATCAGTTGTCAAGTCAGATTCGCTAGCAACCATTCGTATGATCTTCGGGGACACACCATCACAGTGCCATCTGGAAATCGATGTCTATGGTCGAAAGATTCCATACATTGCCAGAGAGTTGTACGGATTGATTTTTGATGTGGAGGATGGGAGGCTTTCGATGAGCTCTTATGAAAGTTGTGCAAGTCTGACATTCGAGAAGGTCACAGTTTCTGGGGCAGACCGCGCTGGCGCGGAAAAGCTTTTCGGCAAGGTCTTTCAAATCGTCAAGGAGGACCCCCTGTATGAAGAGGAGTTTGAAAGCGGATACCCTATAAGCAAACTCATCTCCTTGGACATCAGGGGCAAAGTTGAAGAACCAAGCTGCCTCAAAATCCGAGGTACTGCACAAACGATGGCGATCATAGCTAAAAGGCTCTGGCCGCAATTTCCATTCTTCGACTAGGTCAATCTATTTCATACACCCACATGCTACCTTGGCATTTTTTACTGATATCTCATGATAAGAGGTTGTGGCCACAAGGGAGCACTTGAGGGTCATGAGTTGGGTGAACAAATACAAAAGCGCAGGCAGAGTGTGTGGACGGAGAAATGTGTTGGGAGGTCCAGGGCTTCTCATCGTTGGCTTTCTTTTCTGTCTTCTAGATCCCTTGCCTTTCCGCTTCTTGATAGACCCAACCGCGCCTTGTGTGCGCGGCTGCGCTACCTCGATCAGCCCCAATTCTTGAAGCCCTGCTGCAATATCGTAGGCCACTGCTGTTCACCGTATATGTGTCACACAACAGCTGACACCCTCCACTCGTGCCCACTCATGCCACGTAGAAGATTTGCAGTGCAGAGATCTATCATGGGGTTTGAACTTTGAAAAGTCGGTGTACCGCTGGAGATTCGAGGGGTGACCAAGTTCTTGGGGACCTATCGTTTATCACAGAATGATGGCCAACATTGTTTCTGTGAAAATGAACAACGCATCACCCCCACTCTGCCCAAGCCCCGGAAGGCCTTAGTCCCTCTGGGACCAAATTGTCCCTCCCGTCAGATACGCTTGCCAGCCTCGCTTTAGTGGCAGCTGCCCCGTCGATGGCATCTTCTTCCATATTTTATCGCTCGGTGTCATATAATATGCTGAGCACTCTTTCCAGAAGATCATCTGTCCCTTGCCCTGATACACCGCGGGGCCGGCATCTGCGACGTTTTGGAAGGAAGCCGGTTTGGGTGCCGCCTCAAAACCAGCCAGCTGGAGCTCTTGGAGGTTGTCATCAACGGGAGCATCCGAGACGGTAGGATCAGTGGTAGCCTATGAGAGTTAACAGTGGTAACAGGGGGCAAGTCAGTTTGCTTACCATGAGGAATTGCAAGGTACTAGAAGCGAATATTATTTCGTGTCATGGACAGTATCTTCAAATGTACTGGACTAAGGGAAAAAAAGCGATGTCTTTGTCCAAGGCTGGATAATTTATTCCCAGTGGTATTCAGACGTTCGATGCGTCGAGTTCAGGCTTGGCGTGGCCAGCCTGGGTGGTCAGGTTCGCGCAACATGTGCGCGCAACCCCGGCCACTTGCGTGCAATTGACCCCACCGGTTCTGCACGCAGGTGCATCCGCGGCCTGTTCCCCTCCCCTCGCGTTCACCGCCGCGCTCACCAGGCACCAACAGCCTGTATAATATTCTTGTTTTGCTGTACAAGCCAAGTTTTTCATGCAAATTCCATGCACGCCTGACCCATAGAGGATTAGACCCCTAAAGAGGGATGTACCGGTATACTGAAGACCGTAGGTACTTCTGGCTGCGGTGCAAGGTAACTAAAGTTGACAGTAGGTACCTACTAATCAATGCGGACGGGAAATAGCTCGTACTGTTCAGTAGACATTTCCCCAATGGTACACACTTAGGATTTAGATGTAGCAACATTCAAGCTTCTTCTTAAATCCCCATCATTTCTACCTCATTTGATTCATTCAATGGAGTAGAATCGACATAGTGCAAAGGTCTCTCACCACAGCGTTACCAGTAATGAGTGGGCTTCCTCAGGTATGAACCTTTTTGGGTACTAATTACATAAATCCTTGTTCCCCTTTTCAGTCAACATATCCTTCTAGGATAATACTCATTGCAGCCTTTCCGTCAACTAGCCTTTATTTAAGTTCCTCTTAGTAAAGCAGCGCAAATCAGATTGATTCACATAGCAGGCGGCTCCCAGCTGTGGATAGCTGAAGGGGTGCTGCAAGGCGGAAATTACATGGTCCCAGCACAATCAAGGTGCCCAGCTCTCTTGCGATATTGCCGTCCAAGGCAGCGGACAAAATGCACACGAATGTCTATGTGCTGCCCCATCAAGTTGAAAAAGAGGCACTGTGAGCCCCTTGCGGGCCAGGCACTGTACGGTTGTGGACCATGAGGCTGCCAGTGCGGCGCGGCAGACATAGCCAATCACGAAAGCGGCGGCGCGAGCTGCAATGACGGTTTTGAACTTACTACATTGACAAACCACTTCAGATGTTGTCACACTGCCGGAACAACTTGGAATGTTCTAAGCTATGAACCGGATGACAAATGGAGGTTCTGTGGAGTGCGGGGCTGGTGGAGCTTGTGCCGATTCGCTGTAGCAGTAGACCCTAGGGTCCTATATAATACTCACTTCTAGTGTAGCTTGGCAGGTCTGCCTCAACATTGGAGAAGACCGGATCCGTGACGACAGCATATTCAATCCTCATGCTTAGATCGGGCCCTAGATTGCAGGCCATCCTGAGAAGCCTCAAACCGAATAGTGCAACTTCGTTCCATACGTCAACACGCCTCGCCATGCGTGCCGTCATCTATGATAAGACCGGAGACTCCTCCGTCCTCCATGTTGGCGATATCCCTAAGCCGAAGATCGGACCCAGCGATGCCCTCGTTAAAGTTGACTACGCAGGTTAGCCATAAATCCAACTCAGCCTTAGAAAGTCACAAACGGGATTGAATCATAAATGAACAATCCGGAAATTAACGCTGTGGCGCAGGTGTCAACTTCATTGACATTTACTTCAGAACTGGCTTGTACTCAACCGAGTTCCCAGCAGTTACCGGCCGTGAGGGAGCTGGCATCATAGAGGAGCTCGGCCCCGATGTTCCCTCGTCCTACAACCTCAAGGTCGGCGACAGAGTCGCAATGTACTCCCAGAACGTCATGGCTGAGTACGCGGCACCAGCCGCCTCGAAGCTCATGAAGCTGCCTGACGGCGTGTCCAACAGGGACGGCGCGGCGCTGATCCTGCAGGGCCTGACGGCGTGGACGCTGGTGCGCGACGCCCACGAGGTCAAGCCGGGCGATGTCGTCCTGGTCCACGCCGCGGCTGGCGGCACCGGCGGTCTCATCGTCCAGATGGCGAAGCACCTGGGCGCCACGGTCATCGGCACGGCGTCCACGCCCGAGAAGATTGAGATCGCGAAGAAGCATGGCGCTGACCACGTCATCAACTACTCCAACCAGAAGGTCCTGGACGAGGTGATGAAGCTGACGGACGGCAAAGGCTGCCATGCTGTGTTCAGCGGGATCGGCAAGGCCACGTTTGATGATGATCTCGAGTGCTGCAGAAGGAAGGGCACCATGGTCACCTTTGGAAACTCGTCGGGTGCCATTGAGGGTATCCGCCCTCTGGCGCTTGGGAAGAAGAACGTCAAGCTTCTGAGGCCGAGGCTTGATGTTTATGTGTCGGAGAGGGAGGACTGGGAACAGCGGTCAGCAGAGTTGCTGGACCTCGTTGCTAAGGGTGTGGTCAAGCTGGACATCGGCAAGGAGTACAAAATGGATGAGGTGCCCCAGGCTCATGATGACCTCGCAGGGAGGAAGAGCACAGGAAAGCTGATTGTGAAGATCTCGTGATCGAATTCATGTCTGAACAAACCAGTAGTAATGAGGAGAATGCCTACGTTTGGCTGCCATCGACATGCACTTGTGCTGCTGTAGTTTTATATGGGATTTCTTTGAGGGCTGTGAACACAAGTCGGCAAACCATGCTTATGAGGCAGCATGTAGAATGCTAAGTCCTAAATGCGTCGAATCCATCAGAAGCAAGTATTTTCATAGCTTGCTCAGTTACCACGCAAAGGATTTCTGTATAACAGAATGCAAATATAAGGCAATTTTCGAAAAGATAGCCAGAAGACTCGCCAACTTTCGTTTGAAACTGAGCGCTCGCCCAGCGTACTGAAGGTTGAATCGAGGGAATTCAAACGAAGTTAAAATTGCGTCGGCCTTCTCACTTTTGACTTACCCACGAGTCTCACCAAGTCTTGCATTATCCCACATTCGCAAAGAATTGACCTATCAGCCACAGTTTCCCTTCACCTTTAGTCAAAGCAAACCCCTGTTCCACCCGCATCCACAAGCAAACTTTACATGACAACTTGACCACTGATCGCACCTTCCTTGTTTGGGCACTTCCCTACCTTCTATTTCTAGGCAGACACCTGTCGACTGGGCTAAACCGTGGTCGATTTTCTGTCGCTCAACGGCATCGTATCTCACAACAGCTCATCTGGACCGAGAAAGACGTCAACATGGGGGGACTCAACCACGAAACGTGGAAGCAACCACCTGCGTCCCTCAACGTGGAATGGCCAACAAGGAGCGCTTTCAAGGGTGGCCCGAGCCTCGAAGAGCAGAAATATCGAATGAAGGAGACACGAGACAAGGTCCGCAATATGATCACCGCCTCTGGCTTCATTGCCCCGCGATGGCCTGAGGTCGGACAGCAGGTTAAATGGACGGCTACCAACACATCCCTTGGTGACGGACTGGCCAACCTGACATCTCGTTGGGATGAACAGAGCTCGTCTGTCGCAAACAGCATTCCTCTCCGATTCCAGACCTCAATCGCAGAAAGGTTCAATAAGACCCCAGTTCAATCCACACCATCCGAAGAGGATCGGTCGTCCTTCGACCAGCATGATTCGCCTCTCTTGGAACTCCTCGGTCGCCGTCGCGAGATGTCGCAGCAATCACAGAGAAATACTGGAAACAGCACACGAAACTTGCTATCATCCGCTGGCGTTCAGCGTTACAGCATTGACCCATCCATCTTTAATCCCAGAATCAACGTTGTGGTGCTGCCTGACCACATGTTCCTCCGCACACCACCGACCGCTCCGCGCGCCATGCTGGAACAAATGCAATGTGTGGGCCGTCCCCTGCGGTCTAGCCGCCCACGCCGACACTCTGATGCGACTCAGACAAGCTTTGACTCTGTCACCACTCGTCGGGCGCGTGGCTTCTCATCATCCACAAATGACACCCATCACACCATCGAGCCCAATCTTTTGGACTACACATATGAACGTGAATGCACCAGTGTCTGTGGCAGCTCAGAGATCACTGTAACTGACAACAGCCTCAAGACTCCAAGTCGGTCAAGAGCGCAGAGTTCAGCAGCTACTTTCAAGTCTGGTTCTCTTCACGTCCTAGATACTCCACGGGTCATACGCCCGCCTCCTGGATTCGAGCCTCACAAGACCGCTGAGCAGGCCACCATACCACAACTCAGTTTTGGGGTTCTTAAACCAGATTATGATCACACTCACGGCAACTGGAGTCAATCTCGAATCTGGTTCAGTGAAGAAGAGCGCATGAGGCTCAACTTTGCCCGCATGCAAGAGAAGGCACACCATCTCGGTCTGGACAAGTCTCCCTTCCTCCCTGAGACCGTCGGTGAGTACGCCGCTCTGCTGGCTGAGAGGAAAGCTGCAGAAGCTAAGCGAATTCGCAAGAAGATCCAGCAGAACGAGAGAGCAGCACAGATTCAACAGGACGAGGAGACCTTGGTGAGTCACCGCTCTCGGCTCATGAACGTCAACTGCCTATTATTCGGCGAAGCACTAATCGACGAGTTCGTGCAGACGGCGCCTCCGCCCTCGCTACAGGTCCAATTGTTTGAGGGCAACGGGACGAATGACGGACTGTCATTAGTGCTGGCAATGGAAACTTGCTTCAACGAGATTCCTGCTGACGCTCCCGAGTCCGAGAGGGTCGACTGGCCGCCAGACGTGGAGTTTAGGAACTGGAAGAGCTATCGGCCTCGGCCTCCACCGGGCTTTGCGAGACGGCGAGGTAGCTCGCATCGTGGGGCGTGGCCCTTGCCTCGTACCAACATCCCTTTTCGACCCAACGATTATTTCCCCAACAACGAAATCCCCTACAGCGAGAGGAAAATGGTACTCGCTCCTCGTTGGGACTGGATGCCGAAAATTTCCAAGGTACTCCCCGACGAGTCTCACATTCCGGCCGCCGAGCCATTCATCACTGACATCAGGTTGTTACTGCCGTCAGATCTCTTCCTATGAGCCGAGGAGTTCACCTTGAGGAATGAATGCATGCTTGCAGTCCCGAAATCTGCTCTTCCCCCCCCTTCGTTTTCCTTTCGTTGTTTATTCATTCCTGACTTTCCTTTTTTTCTTCTCGTTTTCACTTTATTTTGGCAGCCATGAGGAGAATAGGGGTGGCTACATTTTACAAAAGATTCCCAATAGAGTCTCGCAAGCAGGATCGTAGCACCTGTGGATTTGGCGACGTATCATGAGGAGGAAAGGAAAGAAAGAAAGGACAAAGCTATGGCGATGAGGAGATGGATCAATGACCTTTAGTCTCTTGACCCATTAGCATGGACATATCGAATTCCATAGACTGAATGAAGGCCTTTTTGCGTCTTGGTAAACATTCCACGTCACCAGCTGTCAATGTAGGCTAAAGTGGTTGCAGCTTCCAGTCACCTGGCCAGCCTACAAGTTGTGCCCAGTACTACTGCATTAGCGGGGCTTGGACCCCTTCATTTGCATGCACTGCGGCTCTCCCCGGCTGTGGGGGCGGGTCCAGGACAGGGGCACCAGCCGACATCAACCCACCAAGCTACGACGCAACTCGAGTCCATGCGAACCCAGCTCCAAACGGGCGTCCGATCTGTCCACGCTCTTGTTTCGAGCGATGGTGTGAGCTGCAATCTGCCTACCTGCCAGCGCGGCCTTCAACACCCCAGAAACCAAAAATGGCAATGGACGCCCCTCAAGTCAAGCTCTCCGAGCTCCTCCGGATCCCGGACGACCTCGATAAGATCACGGCGATGAAGCAGGAATTCACCCGCAAGAAGGGCGCCGTCGACGGGCAACTACGGAGCGGCCTCCGCGAACAGCTCGAAACAACACAGTCGGGGATGACGGGGCTGACGGAGGGGCAAAAGGCCGTCCAACAGATCAAGGAAGAGATGATGAAGATCGACAAGCTGTGCTCGGAGTCGCAGAACATGATCAAGGACTTCGCGACCATCAACCTGGTGTCGCAGGCGCACCGGAACTTTGGCGCGGTGGAGGCGATGCGGAAGAACCTCGAGACCTTCAACGACAGGCTGGCGGGCGTCGAGAACATGCTCCGTGCCGACGAGGCGGACCAGGAGAACATGCCGAACCTGCTTCCAATACACTACGAGCTGACGCAACTGCGAAATATACGAGACGATGCGATCGAGCAAATACAACGGAGTGGAGAACAGGACCTGCAGTCGACGCTAGAGGATTATTTCGAGCGCTTGGATGGGGCAATCGATTGGTTCGACGAACACATTGACCTGATTGCGCAGAGTCTGATCAACCTCGTCACTGCCGAAAACAACGGACTGATCGTGCGATTCGCCGTCATCATGGAGGCAGAGGAAAAGAGCGACCAAAGAGTACTGGCCCTACAGGAGGCGCTGAAGGATCACAAAGAGATGGCAACTCGTTTCCAAAGCATCACCGACGGAGCCAAGACAGTGCGAGGCTACAAGGACAGGTTCATGAAGGCAGTAAGAACGTATGCGGATGCGCAGTTCACGGAGAGCCGAGAGGAGTTCCTCAACGACCCAGAAAAACTAGACAAGATCATGAAGTGGTATTTCAACGATCTCAACGCCGTCCGCATAGGAATGGTTCCTCTGATGCCCAAGAAGTGGAAAATCTTCAAGGCGTACGCAGACATATACCACAGCCTGATGCACGACTTTTTGATTGGTATTGTCGACGACCCCAACAGCAGTTCTGCCAACACACTCGAGGTTATTAATTGGCCCGAGAAATACTACAAGAGGATGAAGAAACTGGGTTTCAAAGAAGACCAATTAGTACCCCACGTCATCGATAACAGGGAGGCAGACTTGGTTCGCGATTTCCGATCGGTGATCATCAAGTTCTTGGACGAGTGGGTGGACCGAATTTTCAAACAAGAGCAGAAAGATTTCAACAATCGCAATGTGGAGGGGGCAAACTTGGACGCAGACGAGTATGGATACTTCCGGACGAAGAACCTTGTGGACATGTGGAGGATGCTTAGAGAGCAACTTGATGGCGCCGCAGGCTCTCAGCGTGCAGATGTGGTTGAGGGCGTGGTAGATGCCATGTTCCTGAGACTGCGACAGAGGCAAGAATCATGGCAGAAGATGCTGGAAACGGAGGCAGCCAGATTCGAATCAGGAAAGGAACCAGAGCTCGATGGGTTCCAGACCCTTCACGACTGGCTCGTGGCGACCGCCAACGATCAGATCGCCTGTATTGACGATAACGAGGAGGAGAACCGCTTCGGATACCTGACCAGCTTCAAGCAGAAGTTTGAGCCACTGGTCACACCACAATATCTGGAACGTGCCGAGAACGAGGTCGCGGCCCTTCGGGACGGCTATGTGGATTTCAGCACATGGTGTATCACCAAATTCGCACGCCTGATCTTCGCTGTGGACTTCCGGTCCGTCATGGGAGACTTCTTTACACCAAAGTGGTACACCGGTCAAGTGATGAAGCAGATCATTTTCACCTTCCAGGATTACGTCGAGGACTACAAGATGGTGCTTCACCACAGCATAGTGGACATATTTATCGAGATCTTCGCAGACGAGCTGCTCATCAGATACCTGTCGTCGGTTAGGAACAAGGGGGCGAAGTTTCGAAGGTCCGACAACTTTAGCGACAAGCTGTTTGATGACCTCTCTGCGGCCTTTGACTTTTTCGACCAGCTGGAGAGGCCGGATGTCGGCGAGGTGATCAAGGGGACATGGCGGGTGACGGAGAACTTCCTGGAGTTGCTGACGCAGCCAAAGGAGGCCATCCCTGACGTGTTTGAGAACTTCAAGCGGTCTCACTGGGACCTGCAGCTCGGATGGGTGGAGGCGGTGCTGAGGTCGAGGGACGACTTTGAGAGGAGCATGCTGAACGCTGTTAAGAGCAGGGCGGCGTCCATTGTCGTCGACAGGGGCCCAGAAACGATCATGGGCAAAATCAAATAGAGTCTGGACCGGGGAATCTAATAAGGCTCCGGGTCGTGCCGAGCAATGTTCTGCTTGTCTGCGTCACCGTCGAATCAGTGCGTCCGGCGTTTGCTTTTCTAGCAGTCTGATTGCTTCTTTGGGTGGGTCAAGGGCATCTGCCGTGATTTGGAGTTACATTGGTTCAACAAGCTCTAGATTCAGGGACCCTTCTTTGATTGGAAGAGCGAATACACTGTAATTACTGTACGAACCCTATTACGTCGGACGTGAATGGCGTGTAGCATGCTGAGTACTGTTTAATCTCCCCAAATGGTATTTCTGACTTCTATATCATTCTATCGATTACCGAGGCTGCTTACATAACTACCAGCTATAGGACCCTTGGAGTCTTCCGTCATCGCCTGGAGCTCGGCAGGCAGGCATTCTCCAGGCACGTACATCCCACCGCCTGCATTTATCAGCCCGCCTCACTGATTGAGGATCGAAGGGCCAACACCGAGAACAACTACTCGCCCGACACCCATCTCTTTGCTCACTGCTGCCGCCACACAGGTCTGCAAAGATGGATCCTAACGAGCAGCCCCCGAGCATGCCTGAAGCTCCTGATAAGGAGAAGATGGAACAGGTACGAGTAACCCGGTCGATCCACCGGCCTGGTCAACTGGGGTGGGGACAATGCCGAATGGCTATGCTGGATGCTAACCGACCCTGCGTGGAAATAGATTCGCCGACGGCGTCTGGAGAAGCTTGGGTCCACGAACGCCCCTCCAGCGAACAATGAAGACGGCAGCCAAGCATCGCAGTCCGCTGCATCTCCAAAACCACCTGCACCGAGCACGCCCGCCGAAGCGCCAGAGGAGCCTGGTGTCAAGCGGACCAAGATCAATATCACAGCCGCATCGGGGACCCAGTCACCAGCACCAGCAAACCCCTTCACGCAGCTCGGTGTCGGGTCAAAAGGGGCATCGTCGCCCTCTCCAGGTACAAATCCTAGGACGAAGCGCTCCTCTCCAGATTCAGACGTTAATCCGACTTCAGCACCCTCCATACCACCCGCCAAGCGACATGCCCCCGAGTCCATCGAAGACTGGTCCGACAAGATCATCAGCCAGATTTTCCGAGTCACACTCGACGAGAGCCGGCAGACAGACTTGCACGGCCGCAAGCTGACATTCCTGCCTGGCTTAGCTTCCGAGTTGCAGGAGCAGAATCCCGATGGGCCGCTGCGGCTTTCATCCGAGAATGTCGAGCAAGCAATTCTGGAGGCTGCGAGCAATTACCCACAAGAGAAGCCGCTGATGGACTACATGCTGGCGTGCTGGAAGCGGGTAGTTTCGACCAAGAAGAGTCTGCGTTCCCCGACGACCGAGAAAGAGGCCGTTATACAGGAGGTCAAGCGGCTGTGCATGAGTTATGCAATCTTTGCCGTTACTCTGCCAGACCTATTCAGGTATGCTTCACTAGGGGTGACAGGGAGCTCAGAACTGATCTTTGTTTATTAGCCGCGAGTCGAACCCCAAACACGATACACTCGTGCCATATCTGCTACGGGATATCGAGCACGAGAGCGGGATCTGCCTCGAGTTCATACAAGAGGCTGTAGCTCGCATTCCGGAGGACGACTCAATAGTGGACCTGTTTGTCAAGGCAATGGTTGACATAAGCACCCAGCTGTCAACGATGTCTATGAATGACGACTACAGGCCACACGTGAATGTAAGCCAATATTCCTTCAAACCAGGTCACGGGTGCCAGCGCGAACCAAGATTTCTGACTTGAATTCAGGCCCTCAAACTGTACTCGAAGTTCCCTCCGCTACTGGATGCTCTAGCCAAGCATCCTACATTCCTCATGGCGCAGTCTGCTCCAGGAATCGAGAAGCACACAATGCTTGGCCCCTTCTTCCGGATATCACCTCTCCAGACTGAGGTAACTAAGGCATACTTCGCTGGCCCTCGAACGCTAGATCGGGGCGCAATTAAGAACTCGCAGAGCGCCCTGCAAGTCACTCTCAACGCACACCAATTTGACCTCAAGGATATTGTCAATGCCTTCGTCCGCGCTAGCCTGGGCACGCGACACAAGCTCCTGGACTGGTTCGCCTACATCATGAACACTAACCACAAGAGACGAGCCATCCAGGTTAATCCTAAGGAGGTAGCCTCAGACGGCTTCATGATGAACGTAACTGTGATTCTGGACCACCTTTGCGAGCCGTTCATGGACACTACCTTTTCCAAGGTTGACAGGATTGACGTCGGCTACTTCAAGCGCAATCCGCGTATCGACATCAAAGAGGAAACGAAGCTCAATGCCGACCAGTCTCAGTCGGACGAATTCTACTCCGAAAAACTCGGTGGTGAATCGAACTTCATCTCTGAAGTGTTCTTTTTGACCTTGGCCGCTCATCACTACGGCAGCGAGGCTGCAAACACGAAACTCAAGACCCTTGACAAGGATATCAAGTATTTCGAGAAGAACCTCAAGCTGATGGAGGCCGAGCGTGTTAAATTCGTGAATTCGCCCACACAACTTGCCCTTTTTGAGACCAGCTTGCGCCGCCACACAGAGCTTCTGGAGAGGTCCATGTCCCTCAAGTTTGCCATCGAAGGTGTCCTTCTCGATGAGAAGATGCAGGGTAGGTCCCTTCACTTCATGAGATACGTGGCAGTGTGGCTGCTCCGTGTCGCAAGCCAAACAGACTACAAACCAGACGGGCAACTGAAGCTGCCGCTGCCGAAGCAACAGCCAGAGGCCTTCAAGTGCTTGCCCGAGTACGCCCTCCAAGACGTTGTTGACAACTTCAAGTTTGTCTTCCGTTACCTCCCGGGTATCATCTTGTCTGCTGTCGGTGATGAGATGATTGCCCTGTGCGTGGCATTCCTCGAGTCGTCCGAATATGTCCGGAATCCCTACCTCAAGTCCACACTGGTCACACTCCTCTACTCAGGAACTTGGCCGATGTATCATTCTAAGAAGGGCGTGCTTGGTGATACTCTGACGAACTCCAAGTTTGCCAATAATTTCCTACTACACGCAGTTATGAAATTCTACATCGAGGCTGAGTCAACTGGAGCTCACACCCAGTTCTACGACAAATTCAACATTCGATACGAGATTTTCCAGATTATTAAGTGCATCTGGACCAACGACTTCTACCGTGACCAATTAGCGCGACAGAGCCGCACAGATCGTCAATTCTTCGTTCGATTCGTCAACCTGCTTCTTAACGACGCGACGTACGTGATGGACGAGGCGTTGTCGAAGTTCCCGAAAATTCACGAACTTCAGAAGGAGCTGAGGGAGAACCAAGGCTTGTCGCAAGAGGATCGTCAGAAGAAGGAGGAAGAGTTGCACAGTGTTGAAGGCCAAGCAACATCGTATATGCAGCTCGCAAACGAGACGATTGCGATGATGAAACTCTTTACTAATGCTTTGAGCGAGTCGTTTACCATGCCCGAGATTGTGGCACGTCTCGCAGGCATGCTGGACTACAACCTCGACACGCTGGTCAGCCCCAAGAGCCAGAACCTCAAGGTCGAAAACCCGGACAAGTACCATTTCAATGCCAAGACGCTTCTTCCAGATCTCGTGGACATCTTCCTGAACCTGGGGAGCGCCCAAACGTTTGTGGAAGCAGTAGCAGCCGACGGCCGGTCATACAAAGCGGCGACTTTCGACAGAGCGTCTGACATCATGACCAAGAAGGCACTGAAGGCTCCTGAAGAGTTGGCCGCCTGGACCGATCTGACTGCTCGGATTGCCAAGGCGAAGGAGGAGTTAGATCAGGCGGACCTGGACTTGGGCGAAATCCCGTCCGAGTTTGAGGATCCGCTACTTGGCGATCTGATGAAGGACCCTGTCATTCTACCATCCCAGAACATCGTCGACAGGTCCACGATCATTCAGCATCTTCTTTCGGACGAGAAAGATCCCTTTACTCGGCAGCCTATGACGATTGACCAGGTTGTTCCTGCGGACGACCTGCGCCAGCAGATCGAAGCATGGAAGGCGGAGAGGCTAGCTGCCGCGAAGACAAAGTCTGCAGAGCAAATGGACACAAGCGAGGGCTGATCCCGGATTGATCGACCACGGGTCAATACAGTGCTAGGGCTCTTTTCTCCCGGGACAGCGTTCACGCGTATGCAAAGTAGGATGTAGGGAAGTAACGGGGCAGTAAAACATGCTTAGTTTTTCTTGGTTGCATAGATATGCTGGAGTTGGGGCAAGACGAAATCGCGGGGCCGCACGACAGCTTTGAGGACTGATTGTGGGGAAGATGCGCTATGCTGCAGCGCGTCGCCCAAGTTGAGGTTGGGCCCGTCACTGGACCCTGATTGGGCTCCAAGGTAGAGCTTGCAGAGCCCGTTATGAAGAATGAAACATCACGAATGAGGACTATTCGACAATTGGAATCTTGATGTCATGATTAGCGCGTGTCCAGCCGAGTCGAATGATCACCATGAAAGGTTAATATAAGGTTCGTGCCGGTGGTGGATGCGCGCTCAGATAACCGTACTTGGCAAATCGACAATCCCCCGGCGAACGAATATTACTATAAATAGAGGGGGGTGCATTCTTATGCATAACTTATAGCCATACATAACCCATATCGTCATTACATATGATTCACATTATTCGCTCCACGCCCAGGCTGCCTCTTAACGACTCATGCAACTTTTTGGTCTCAGTCTGCTCGCCTGATGTTGATCCAGTGCAGGGGCCAAAAACGACTCGCCCACACAAGCTGATCAACGCGTCAAACCGGGCCTACACGCACACACTTTCTCCCACGCTCCCACACAACCATGTTTAGCCGGACACGCCAAGATGGATGCCGAAGCTTCAACATCTCCACTTGAGCTTGAGCGCTCCATTTCACAAGCGTCTGTCCACTCGACCAAGTCCCAGAGATCGGCGACGGTGCGCGCGACCAGCAGAAGGAGGGGCAAGCTGACATCACAACCTTCCAGCTCTGCCACCTCGATAGCCGAATCAGACAAGTCCCTCGTGTCCTTTCCGAGCTTCTCGCCCGTCTCCCCTCGCGACGACGCACCCAGCACCCCTTCCTCGCCCTCGCCGGCTCCAGCTGCAGTCGACGGCGCAGACGAGGCCACCCCGAGCGCGAGCGCTGCTGTCCCGTTCATCCAGCCACCTCCGCCACAGCGGGAGGATACGCCGACGCGCCCCTCAGCTATCGTCGAGACGCTCCTGACGACTGCCGACAAGCCCTTGGCCTCTTCGACCCGGCCACGGACCGCCCTCTTCGAGGATGACACGGACGTCTTCCAGCAGAACCTGCCGGGGGCCCTGCACGTGGCGGACGATGCACATCTGAACCGGCTCATAGAGCGGCATGGCGCCCTGGGACTGGTGCGCTCGATAGCGGAGGACCTGGCCGCGCGTGACGCCCAGATATCAGCTCTGCGGCGGCGGTCTGAGGAGCGTGAGAGGGCTCTGCGGAAGATCATACTGGAGTGTGGCTTGTCCAACATGGATCTCGAGACCAGGCTGAAGGCCATCGAGCGCGAGGCCAGGAACTCGGGAGCTAGAAAGGGAGGTGTGGAGGAGCTAGTCGAGGACGCCATGTCGGAAGACTTTGCACATGGCTCGGGGCTGTACTTGGGGGAGAACGGGGCCACGATCCGTGCTAGGAACACGTCGAACGCGGCAGACACTGAAAATAAGTCCAAGGGATGGAAAGAATTTTTGTGGGGGACTAACAAGGCCACGAGCAGCAGGGCGAGCAGCGTCAACGGCGACACTGGCAGGCAGACTGTCGTCAGGGCGCCGGCGCCTGACCGCAGGCCGACGATACAGGAGGACTTATTCAACCCGCCGGAGCAGGCCTCGGTCAGGAGCTCGAGCCGGGCCTCGAGTATTCACTCCGTGAACACCAACAGGAAGACTTCCTTGGCGAGTTCCGTGCTGCGCATGGTTGCGGGTGGTGGAGCTACTGTAGGA
Source organism: Diaporthe ampelina (assembly GCA_023522825.1). NCBI lineage: Eukaryota > Fungi > Ascomycota > Sordariomycetes > Diaporthales > Diaporthaceae > Diaporthe > Diaporthe ampelina. Next base: position 111,422 of record JAMFTM010000042.1, read on the forward strand.
CGAGACTCCGAGTCTAGGGGACGAGCCCACAGTACGAATGCAGCCGCTTCTCTACGGACGCCATCTGCCTCAAGTGCAAAGACGAGTACCTCTGCCAGAGCCGTTTCCAACCAGGGAGGTCCTAGAGGGGCTTTGGCGGCCATGCGGCGCACTGCTACCCAGCACAACATACAGACTGTTTCCTCGGCGCGCAACCAGACGCAGGAACGGTGGGACACGATGGCAACAGACCCCTCGGGTGAACTAGCTGTGCGCCAGGAGTCGTTTGGGCCCGTTGAGATGGACAGCATTCTGCCTCCTGAGGAGCAGCCGCCCACCCTCACGCGACTCTACAACAACTACGCCGGCTCAGAGTACTTGACCGATCGATTCGGGTTTATCTACGATCAGCGACGAAAGAAGAGGCAACGCGACGCTCAGCAGATGGTGAAGCAATTCAAGAGAGGCAGTCGCACGGAAACACTGTCTAATGGCAGGGTTACCATGTCACCTGCGTCACCCGAAGATGGCGGCAGCATCAAGTGGGATGCCGGAAGCGACGATCGACCGAGCACGCCGTCGTCTGCGGAGGACGCCCGCGACGAGAGCAGACCTAAGAAGTGGCAGGACTATCTGAAGATTGCGACATTCAACACCGAGCTGCTGTCACACACCCCGTCGATTAGTGCGCCAACGATCGAGGTATTGGAGGGCGGCGAGATACCGATGCCCAGGTCCCCTGCCTTGATTGCTGCCGAGGATGACCGTGGCTTCATACCACCCGCGATCACAGCCACAGCCGCCGTGAGTGAGGAGCCGGTTACTGTGGCGGAGGAGCCAGCGTCCGGCACCCTGGTCAAGGAGGATGCCGAGCCCGTCAGGATTCTGCTCCAACAACTTAGTGAAGTACACGACGGTCTACAGCGGGAGAAAACCGTCCGTTGGAATGACTTCCTGCGCAAGGTCAGAGCGGAGCGGCGGCGCGAGGGCGAAGCTGCCAACGCCTCTGCCGCAGAAGCTGCTGCAGCACGATTCCAAAAGGCGACAGCCATGATGCCGGAGGCGCGCGTGGCCGACGGTGAGCTGATTGGCGTTGCAAATTGGGCCAACAAGGGCAAGGTCGGCCGGGCGAAGTGGAACGAATTCAATCGCCTGGTGCTCGGCGGCATACCTGTCTTGATAAGATCCAAGATCTGGGCCGAATGTTCGGGCGCGCTTAACATGCGTGTCCCAGGCTACTACGACGATCTTGTCAACCGCGCCGAGGCAGACGACAACCCAGAAGTGGCACAGCAGATCCGCGCAGACATCAATCGGACTCTGACTGACAATATCTTCTTCCGCAAGGGACCGGGTGTGCAGAAGCTCAACGAGGTGCTCCTGGCGTACTCCCGCCGCAACCCGGAAGTCGGCTACTGCCAGGGCATGAATCTGATCACCGCCAACCTGCTTCTCATCATGCCCTCGGCCGAGGAGGCCTTCTGGATCCTAGTCTGCATCATCGAGAAGATTCTCCCTTCGGGGTACTACGACCACAGCCTCCTGGCCTCCCGGGCGGACCAGCAGGTCCTGCGCAGCTACGTGGCCGAGGTCCTTCCACGACTCTCAGCGCACTTTGACGACCTGGGCATCGCCCTCGAGACCATGACGTTCCAGTGGTTCCTGTCCGTCTTCACCGACTGCCTGTCAGCCGAGGCGTTGTTCCGGGTGTGGGACGTGGTGCTGTGCTTCGGCGATGGCAGCACGTTCCTGTTCCAGGTGGCGCTGGCCCTGCTCAAGCTCAACGAGCAGCAGCTCTTGGGCTGCGACAGCCCCGCGGCGGTGTACACGTACATCAACCACCAGATGACGAACCACGCCATCAGCATCGACGGCCTGATCCAGGCAAGCGAGGGCCTCAGGAGGGTGGTCAGGCGCGAGGACGTCGACGGGAGGAGGGAGAAGGCTATCGAGGCGGAGCAGGAGCTGGTGCGGCAGCGGGAGGAGAGGCTGAGGCTTTATAAGGAGAGGAAGGCCGCGACGGCGGCGGCGGCTTCGGCCTCGGCGCCAGCTGCTATCGACACTTTGCCAGAGGAGCCGCCAGCCGCGCCGCAGGACGAGGAGGACACGCCCACGCCCACTGCGGCCCGGGGCGAGACGGAGACCGCTGAGAGCTCAACTGTGGAACTCAGCACGCAGGAGCCGGCGCCGATCGAAGAGGAGAGTGGCTAAGCGAATCCAATTGATTACTTTGTTTTGAGCTCTGGGGAGCATGAGCTTGTGTCTGTCTGTCCCTCTTACCCCCCAACCCCCGTCGTTCCTTGGACACAAGCTCGGAGTACGTTTCTGGGACTGCAGCATATCATCGGAGGGCCCATTTGTTGTTGATTTTTGCTTGTTTTGCTCTTCACCAGACAACAGTCCATCACGCATGATACCCCCAACTTTCCCTTGTCGATAAATTCCATAGCCGTCAGCATTCACGAAGCAAGAAAACTCACACCGAATAGCCATTGTCGTTTCGTTACAGTATTGCATTCCTTTTTTCTCGCCTGCATGAAACTGATGCAGCCTGCAGTATGCATCATGACGAAAATTGTCTTTCCCCGTCGGTTGTCGGCCGAATTGCTGTCTTAGTTGGGGCTTCCAACCTCTTATCGATGTTGGCATTTGAGGCGACGAGCACGCAATCCAATCCCTCGCATCCATGATTTTCTTCCCCCTCTCCTCTCGACTCAAGCAACGAAACGGCGGCTGCCAAGCATTGAAGATTTGAGCAGCATTCATAAATCCCCCACCCGGCTTTTCTCCCCTTTTTTGAAACCGAGCCACACGAGCAAGACTGGATCCCATTTGTAGATGCGTACGTGCCCATTGGCCCGCCCTGGTGTTGCGCCATATCGCACCTTGTTGCACAATGCCCTCAGTGCCGGGAATACAAGCCTTCTGGTCGTCTTTGCCCGTACAAGTCCCCACGTCCTTCGCGTACGCATCCCCCCCACGTCCTGCTCCTGCGCCTAGTTCAGCCGATAGCTGTTCTTGATGTCTTGGGATCTCGCCATGCCTGTGGACTCTTAGTTGCTGCGTCTCAGTGGGCCCGTCCCGTCGGGTTCGACGTTACTCCCGGGTGTCGTCGCCAGCAGTCGGATGATGAGCCACGCATTACGATGCGGGCACGCAGCTTGATTGACGATGCTTTTTTCGCCGCGTGGGTTTATGCTGTTCGTGGTGGGGCCTGTTGTAATTAATTCCCTGCCCGACACTGGACGTTCCCAGCAATATTGTTATACCCCATGTCGTCGTATATAATCAGTTTCTTGTACCTGAGTCGAGCCAACATTGTTCCACGAGGTGAGACGGCATCTCGATGATGACGCGGACCGTGAAGTCTGTACACGCGAGGGTGCTGAAGGAGAAGCCTTGAGCACACCGGCATCCGAGAATGATCCTTCTCATGCGGCGAGCGTCACATTTGATCTGGATGCGACGCAGGCCTGGATCCGTTCTTCCGTTCCTGTGGTCCCCCAATGCCCCCCATCTGGGATCATTGCCGTACATGCTACCACTAGCCTAGATCACATCATCCTCGCAGACCCGCGTGCCCCCCATGTCCTCCCCCCTTCCCTTGCCACTCCCGACCTGAAAGTCTACGGAAAGTTTCTGCAAGCCCGGCTGGTCGGGTAGCCAGAGGCAGGGGATCCCATCGTCATTATGTGGCCTGGGCCTGGGTTGATCTGCGAGGCGCGCGGGCCGATTCCTGAAAAGTTCCTATATATCAATATGCCTGCCTCTGCCCAGCCGTGCCCAGAGTGCTTGTCGGCGCCCCTACCGTCTTGTGCTTCCCACCACCCTATAGGCTTTCTTGGTTTTCAGCCTCATTGTCTTGTCTTGTCTTACCGGGCATACTCTAACCCAGTCTGGGTTGCGGGCTAAGACTTCAAGTCGTTGCCATGTCTAAGATAGCGACGCCTTCCCCCGAGGGTCACGAGGCCAAGGACCTCGAGTTTGCAAAGGATGCCGTCGAGACTTCGACTGATTCAAAGGCTTCTTCTGTGAGGCTGGGAGAAAGCGATGGCGGAGTATGGGCGAGTGGTGGTGGGATCGACAATTACAAGCCAATTCCGGAGTATGAAGGCGCTCACCGTTATGATCCCCATTTCGAGTGGACCGAGAACGAGGAGAAGAGGCTAGTCAGAAGAGTGAGTGATACTGAGACGACATCATCAAATGTATAAGCAGAGCCGCCTCGTGCTGATTTTAGTCTGTGAATTAGATCGATATGAAGATTTGCGCCTTTGTCTGCCTCATGTTCTTCTGTCTTCAACTGGACCGGGGCAATATCACACAGGCTCTGTCCGACAACATGTTGACGGATCTGGGAATGAACACGAATCAGTACAACACGGGACAGACAATTTTCTACCTAAGCTTTCTCTGCGCCGAATTGCCATCCCAGATGCTCTCGAAGAAACTCGGCCCAGATGTCTGTATGTAAATACTCGGACTAACTGTCGTCGTTTGGAATTACCCAGTGGTATGTGTACTTACAGTGGAAATAGGGATCCCGATTCAAATGGTTCTATGGTCGGTCATATCCATCTGCCAGTGTCGCCTGACGGACTACAAAACATTCTACGCGACTCGCTGCCTCTTGGGTCTCGTCGAGGGAGGATTTATCCCAGATGTTGTACTCTACCTGAGCTTCTTCTACAAGTCTAAGGAACTTCCGATCCGCCTGAGCTTCTTCTGGGGCTCGTACATAACGACGCAGATCATCTCGGCCCTTCTTGCATATGGCATTCTGCACTTGCGTGCTGTGACCGGATGGGCAGGGGTAAGCTCTACACACACCTCTAGTTGCTGTTCTCCAGCACGCGGTTTGCTGACGGCTCGTGATAATAGTGGCGCTGGCTATTTGCGCTTGAAGGAGGCCTAACAACCATCATCGGTATCATTGCAGGCTTTTACCTGCCTCCCTCGCCAACGCAGACCGCCGGCAGGTTCCGAGGCCGCGATGGGTGGTTCAGCGAGAGAGAGGAGAAGATCATGGTCAACCGCGTCCTCCGCGATGACCCGGCAAAGGGCGGGATGCACAACCGGCAGGGCCTTACGCTGACGCTCCTCTGGGAGGCGCTCTGTGACTACGACCTGTGGCCCATCTATATCCTAGGAATCACGTGGACCATCCCCGCGACGCCCATCACGGCGTACCTGACGCTCAACCTCAAGTCGCTGGGCTTCGACACCTTCGGGACCAATCTGCTCACCATCCCCGCGTACGTGCTGTTCGGCATCCAGCTCCTATGGTGGACATGGGTCTCGGAGAGGTGGAACAACCGCTTCGGCATCGTGCTCGTGAGCATGATCTGGTGCTTCCCACTCGTGCTCGCCCTGGAGCTCATGCCTGCGGGTGCGAGCCCCTGGGCGTGGTACGCTTGCTCGGCCCTGCTTGTTGGGTACCCATATATCCACGCTATTCTTGGTGAGTATTGTCATCGCCGAGTCGCCAAATTTCCTGGTTCAAGTGTGCTGATAATCTTTTCTCTACAGTGGCAATAACCTCGCGAAACGCTGGGTCTGTTCGTACACGCACTGTTGGGTCAGCCATTTATAACATGACGGTGCAAGCCGGCAGTATCATCTCGTCCAACGTGAGTATCACCTGTGTCTTGCAATTTTCTCTCTTGCGCCCTTGTATTGACGGGAGCCCCAGATTTACCGCACTGAAGATGCGCCTTACTACCGAACGGGCAACAAGGTGCTCCTGGGAATCATTGCATGGACGACATTCCTCATAATTTTTATCAAGTTCTACTATAAGTGGCGCAATGCTTCGAGGGACAAGATCTGGAGCGCCATGACGCCCGAGCAGAGGGACGAGTATCTGAAGACCACCAAGGATCAGGGCAACAAGAGGCTTGACTTTAGATTTGCGCACTGAGAAATGGATTCTGTAAATAGACAACACAATAAAAAGTTATAGACTGTTTTCAACTTTCGAAATATCGAGGCACCTTACTACAGTTGAGATACCGGATTTTAAGACAGCGGACTGTTGAGCTGAAATTATATCTTTTCTCTGGATTTAAAGTGCCGGTCGCCGGGTCCACCCAGAACTTCGACTGACCACTAAGGCGATGCTTCTGCATCTATGAATCGAAGAGGGTGTGTCGAAAATGGGAAACAGTTTCAGAGCTTGATTGTCCAAGGACAATTCGGATTCGGGAATTGACATTGACAAGCGCAGTTGCAGTTGTACTAAAAAGAAAAGCCCGGGCATGCAAACAGAGCGTCTCTCCAAAATGTTTGGAACTGTTCCAACATTCTAGCCTCGAGGGCGACTTATTAGGCCCGAAAGCTTAACATGGCTAACGTGTGGTCGCTGGCTGACTTACGTAAGCCCTCCAGACTGGGCTTATCGATTAAGCTGACGTGCCTCGGTTACTGTAACTGCCGGCTGTCGAGCCGCTACAACGGGCGGCGCGCCCAACCAGTCCGTCACCACCAACTAGTGAATCACTCGCAACAGCAACCCCGTGCGCCGCAAACAATTCCAGTATCGACTCGACGGGCGCTAAGGTATCTTGTGTCTCCCTGGTTCTTGACGGGTTCTGCGACCAGTTCTCTCCGTCGCCTTGATGGTCACCTCCCAGCTCGAGCCGGCTGAAGATGCCTCCACCAAACACTCCCAATGAGCCCTCGGGCGCGAGTTCGCCGAACTCGACCCGCCCATCTCGAACCCAACCAGAACCTTCCCGCGTCTCGACGCGCCAGTTCTCATCTTCAGATTTCGTTCGCGACCTCGAGACCATCTTGGCTGGTCCGGCCAGTCCCGCAGGCTCAACCTCCGGATCAGCAACTCCCTCTGCGCATGTTAATCCACTTCATGAGATGCAGCGACGGTTTCCGGAGATACGCTGGCCACAACTAGAGACCGATGCCGAATATGATACTTCCTGGTACTGGGGTCATCCAGTAGGACTTCGAGCCCCTGAGACGACAATCATGGAGGACTCCGATGACGAAGCGGATCCAGCGAGCAATCCCACGGCATACTCGCCTCAAATAGATTGGCAGGGCCTTGAATATACCAGTCAGGTCGACGACAACCTGCTATGCGGGATTTGCAAGACCCCGTACTACAAACCTTTGACCACAAAAGCCTGTGGCCACACTTTCTGCGAGGAATGTCTCACCCGGGCGTTGGAGGAGTCAAGGAGCCGGTCTCGGCGTCGCGCACCTTGCCCTTTGTGCCGGACAGAGCTCAATGTCGGTGGGGAGCGGGGCGCGCGCAGGTTCATCCGCGTCGTGGACATGAGCGCTCAACTAGACCGACTGAATGTCAAGTGTCCAAACAACACAGACTTCTGCAAATGGACCGGGCCACGGTCGAACGTCGAGGCACACGTAAACAACGACTGCGAGTGGACGTTCTACCCCTGCCCAGACAGCAGCTGTGAAAAGACGATCATCCGCAAGAGCCTCGGCACTGCCTGTCTGCATCACGATGGACCGTGTACATACTGCGAGGAGAATGTCGATCTTTCCACAGAGGTCCAACACCACTTGACTGCCTGCCCCAAATGGAAGACGCCATGTGAGTTTTGTGGCGAAAAGGTCGCCCGAGACCTCCTTGAGCGCCACATGGCCGCCTGTTCCGCTGAGTTGGCAACTTGCATAAACTCGAAAATGGGCTGCTCGTTCTCTTCTCCGCGCAAGGATATCCTCGAACACGAGAAGACTTGCGCCCTTGGTCATTTCAGCAAAATTGTGCAGAGCGTGGAGTCGAAGTTTGAGACCAAGTTGGCCGACATGAAAGAGTCCTTGACAAACCAGTTGGAGGAGAAGGTACAACTTCAGAAACGTCAAATGGATACCATGCTGCAGGGAATGCAGCAAGAATTGCAGGAAGAGGCAAAGAAGCGCGAGCAGCTCTCCGAGAGACTGTCAATGTTCGAGAGGGTCAATTCGAGGCTGTCGCGATACAGGGACTCAGCAGCCAATAACTCGACGGCTGGCGAGGGGACGGACGAAGCTGGCCGACCCCCGCTGCCTCTCCCGGAAGGCACCGATTTCGAGCAAGCCGAGTACATCTTCCGCATGTTCGACGACCTAGACACGCGCATCAGCAACATCTCCAAGGCTCTGATCGACCAAGATGCCCGGCAGAATCTGAGGATGATGACGGAGCTCATGCCCGTCAAGGAGCAGCTGGTCGAGGCCCGCAGCCAGGTCGGTGTCATGAACATGCACATACGCTGGCTGATGGACCTGCAGCGGTCGCGCCAGAGGCAGACTACCGAGGTCGTGGGCAGCGTGGCAGGTGGCGGAGGTGGCGGCTCATCCTCAGGCTCGTCTACCGCCAACGGCAACGCTCAGTCCAGCTCCAGACAGGAGGCTCCAAGGAGCAATGGCAGCGCTGACGGACTCTTACCACTTACGTCGATTCAAACTCCTGTGGGCCCTCTACTACGCCGCACGAGCGATCGTGTTAGCCCCGTACGCCCGAGCTTGTGAGGTGGTTGGTCATATTGTAGAGACGTCGACGATGACCTGCTCTACGACGAGCCGCTCGTTATGATGGTGATTTCCTAGATATTCCTTTGGTCTAAGACCGGTCGGGTTGAGGTTCTCGGAACACTGAGATTGCTGGTTATTCTACAATGATTGGGGTGGGAAACTGGCTGTTTGGCGTAAAAAAGGGTCACGGATGCACTAATTGACAGGATGATACCCCGTAGCTTGACGAGAAATACAATTTTTGGACGATCAACTTGCCTGACAGTGATATGGCGACGGAGCACCCTGAACTTTTTACCGGTAGTTGGTTGTCATTCGTCACCGTGAGAGCGTGTTTGACGAATTTCAAGTCTGCTCGCATCCCGCGATATATAAGAGAACCGGCTTAGCCTGCTATAAAACACTCTATAGACATTCCCCTGACGAGGTGGACCAAGTCATCCTTGGATTGTTGGCGAAGCACAAATCCGGAAACACGGCTGTCAAACCACTTGCTTCGGGGTATAATAGCCCGCTGCGAGCCCAACCCATGTCACAACCACACCGCCGCATGCCAGAAGCCCACTTGACCATCCCATCCCCGCCACAAACCCTCCAAAGTCCCCAGGCGCCGTCTCCATTGTCTACCTTACACCTTGGAGAAATGCAGACTCTGGGTGTAGCAGTAGCTGAGCAGGCCCTGCTTGCCCATCTCACCACCGAGGCCGCTGTCCTTCATGCCCGAGAAGAAGGCGTTCTCGTTGGGCAGCTCGAAGGTGTTGATGTAGACGGATCCCGCCTCGATCCTCCGCGCCAGGCTCTCGGCGCGGCTCAGGTCCTTGGAGTAGACGGCGGCGGCGAGGCCGGCGTTGTCCAGGTTCGCGCGGGCGAGGACGTCCTCCTCGTCGCGCCACTTCAGGATGGGGATGACTGGGCCTGTTTTGGTGGTCAGCTAACGGGCTACTCCAGGTACGTAGGACAAGTTCGGCTGCGAAAGAGTCAATGGCACCCAAGGGCGAACTTACCGAACTGCTCCTCCTGGACAACCAGTGCGTCCTCGGGAGGGTTCACAACCACTGTCGCGGGGACCCAGAAGCCGCTCGCAGGGACCTTATCGGCGTCGACAGCCTCGACGCGCAGGTCGCGCGACTTGGCGTCGGCAATGACCCTCGTGACGGTGTCGTACTGCAGCTTGTTGGAGACGGGACCGAAGATGGTGGGGACGCCGGCGTCCTCGACGATGCGGAACTTTTCACGGGTCTCGGCGACGAACTTTTCCAAGAAAGCGTCGTAAATGTCCTCGTGGACGTAGATGCGCTTGGTGGCAACGCACATCTGGCCGGCGTTGAAGAAGGCGCCCGTGGAGGTCTTGGTCACGGCCTCGGCGACGTCGACGTCCGGGCACACGATGGCGGCGTCGTTGCCGGCCAGCTCGAGCGTCACCTTCTTCAGGGTGGACGCGCAGCTGGCCATGACCTTCTTACCCGTGCTGGTCTGGCCCGTGAAGCTGATCTTGGCGATGCCCGGGTGCGTCGTCATGAGGGCGCCCAGGTCGGCGCCGCCGTTGACGGCCTGGAGCACGCCGGCCGGGAGCACGGGGATGCACAGCTCGACCAGGCGCAGCACGGCGTAGGGGGTGAAGGGCGAGGGCTTGACGATGCAGCAGTTGCCCGTGATGAGGGCGGAGGCGATCTTGAGGGTGGACAGGATGACGGGGAAGTTCCAGGGGCAGATGGCGCCGACGACGCCCAGGGGCGGGTGGGTGGCGACGATTTTGACCTTCTCGTCCTCGTGCTGCACGTGGTCCTCGAGGGCCTGGTTGATGATGGCCTCGATCTGGCGGCCCGTGTTGCCGATCTCGATCTGGCCCATGAGCGCCGACTTGCCCGTCTCGCGCATGGCGTACTCGGACAGCTCGGCCTGGTTGCTGTTGACCACCTCGACCACCTTGCGCAGGGCATCCTGCCGCTCGGCCACCGTCGTCCGCCCCCACGTCTTGAAGGCCTTGTTGGCGGCCTCGATCGCCTCCTCCAGGTCCTGCGTGCTGGCTATTGGGGCGTCCCACAGCGGCTGGCCCGTCCGCGGGTCTGTGACCTGGTGAGAGCTGGCGGCGGACCGCTTCTCGCCATTGATGGTGTTGTAGAACTTGGGGCTCTCGAGGCTTCCCATCTTGAAGCTCTGTTCTCACTGGTTGGGCTTTGTTTGGTGTGGTGCTTGAGGGATTTCTTGAGAGCTTTACCTTCGTGGGAGATGCAGATGAACAACGCGAAAATTGTTTGAAGTTGAACAAAATATGGTCCTTATATTGGTACGAAATAACTAACTTTCGAGGTGAAATAGGAGGTGAGGTCTCTTATGCAGTTCACGGCACGGCTCCCAAACATATTGAGCTTCATCGGGCGTCTGGGCAATATGAGACTCATGCACGCCGGCTGCCAGGGTCCACTGGGGTCGTATCCGCGGGCTCGGGACCCCATAACTTCCCAATCATCCGCCCACGGCAACAAACCAGGGCAGTGAAATTCATCTATTGCCCTCCTGGTCCTCCCGATAGCCTCACGCGGGGTAGTGTGGATCGGGGGGTAAATGTGCCGCCGTGTGTTTCTAATCCCATAGCTGGGCACTCGAGGCATTAGTTTCAACTCTAATCTGTTAGATCCCAGGACAGCTTGGTCTGGGGAGAAGGTTTGCTGAAACCTGGGGAACGGCTCCACAGCCCTGTCCTCCTGACTGAGAGCGTGCGGCTTTGCTGTCGCCCAGGCATTGCTTCTGGAGCCCCCCTGGCTGTGCTGAAGGCATTGTCGGGAACTCTATCGGCCCTCAATTACTCGTTGAGATGGGGCTAGCCTGGTGGTGGGTTTGGCGCCGGGCCTTTTCGTCAAGCCCAAGACTCGTTAGAGCCAGGCGGGCGGGACATCTTTCATCCCATAAATCTGCCAGCTTGTGGGCCGCGACAGAGCGGGACCCTGGGCGAGGAAGGCAGAGAGCTCTTGAGCTCTGTGTGTCATGAATGATCGATCTACCACAGGTGATCGAAGCTGAGCTGAAGTGAAGTGAACTCAAGCTCAAGCTACCGATGCCTGACAGTTCGGGGGTCAAGGTATGGTATGCGAGTTCCAGGGGATGGGAGGATCGCATAAGCGCAGCGGCACATGCCAGATAGCGCGCGGTGCAGGTCAGCGCGCGCTGGAGTCTGGCCAAGTGGAGAGAGAGTTGAGTAGGTAATTGCGGGATGAGGCAGAAGACAGGCGAGTCGTATGGAGTATTCTCCCTTACAGAATTCCATGTATGTTCTGATTATCAGCCTGTTTCTTCTGGTGATTGTGGCCACGTGGGAGTGAGTAGATAGATATTCAGTTGGGAGGTTGCCTGGAAAAGGTTGACCTGCTCAGCACTACCTTGTAGGCCATAGAGGCTGTCGAGGTAATTTTCTGGTCATGTTGTGAGCATCGTGAGAGGGCAGTCCTCCTGAAAGCACCTGGTGGGGGGCCATCTGTAGAAATGCAACGGCGGTCGGAGGAAGCAACCCGGTGGACAGCAAGACAGGGCAAGCAGGGCCAGTCGGTGGCTTCCGGACCTCGAGTCGGCCGGTAGCCGCCGGACGGGGCTCCCACCGCCGGGGTTGCAGGGGAGCTGATGGGTGGGGAGGGGTGCTCCCGTAACGGACCTCGGGCTGTTCGCGGTGGATCCTTCGTGGTTGTCGCTGCTCTTAGTGCAATTGATAAGGAGAAGCTTGGCCATAATGCTGAGTACACATTCTCTGTGATTGGTGATAGCATTTCAAATGACCTGGTGTAACAGTGCCGTCTTTGTCGAGAACAAATTTGCTTCAGTACGCACGTATACTGTGTTGTTGACAGTCACAGATGATTGCACCAGATGTGTTGAAGGAACCAGAGCTCTACACTGGTCCTGCACCGTATCTCCGTCCCGAGGCAAGCCGTCGCAGGCCCGGACGACCATCTGCTCCGTCTCCAAACCGTAGTCTATCGGGCTCAGGCTCGACCCCAAGCTGCGGAGGCTTATTACCAAAACGGTCGACTAAGACGGCCGGCCGACGGCCAGATCCCGTTAGCTTTGTTTGATATCAACGTCGCCCCTGTGACTGCTGCTTGTGCTTTCTGACGTTGGACCTCGCGCCTATCGCAGCCTTTCTTCTCACTTGCCTACTACTTCTTCTTGTTTTTCTCTTCCTCAACCTATAGCCAGCTGTCTTACTGGACATCCCACTTCTGCTTCTTTTGCTTTTGCTTCTCTGTTCTTGACCCATCCTCACCGCCTAGGCCGGTTTCACAACATCTCGCACAGCAGAATATAGCACAGCACAAGCCTATGCCCTGAGTACCTAGTCAACACCATCGCACGAGGGCGGCAATCATCATCGATATGGCTCCCATCGCTCTCTCGCCTGAGCGTGCTGCCCCACACTTGGATTCTCTTGCGATAAACTTTGATGATACTATTCGCTTCTATCTGAACGGCACTCGTGTTGTGCTGGATGAGGTCGATCCCGAGGTCACCCTGCTAGAATATCTTCGGGGCATCGGACTCACTGGGACCAAGCTGTAAGTCTCAATATGCTTTATCGCCACGTGCTCAAAGCCCTTCCCCCTACTGCTATCCTCCGTGCTGACTGTCCTCCAGTGGCTGCTCAGAAGGCGGTTGTGGCGCCTGCACTGTGGTGGTGAGCCAGTACAACCCGACCACAAAGGCCATCTATCATGCGAGTGTGAACGCTTGTCTCGCGCCATTGGCTAGCGTCGATGGTAAGCATGTCATCACGGTTGAGGGCATCGGGAATGTCAAATCTCCTCACCCAGCCCAGGAACGCATCGCCAAGGGCAATGGCTCCCAATGCGGTTTCTGCACGCCAGGCATAGTAATGAGCCTCTATGCCCTGCTGCGTAACAATGACGCCCCCACCGACGAGGATATCGAGGAGGCATTCGATGGAAATCTCTGCCGATGCACCGGATACCGACCCATCCTCGATTCGGCAAAGACATTCAGCACGACCGCGGGCTGTGGGAAAGCCAAATCCAACGGCGGGAGCGGCTGCTGTATGGACAATGCAAATGGGGATGGTGTTGCTGGCGGTTGCTGCAAGAGCAACGGCAACGGCACAAACGGGGACAATCAGCCGATCAAGAGGTTCACTCCACCAGGCTTCATCGAATATAAGCCTGATACCGAGCTCATATTCCCTCCGACCCTCAAGAAGCACGAGTTCAGGCCTCTTGCGTTTGGAAACAAGCGCAAGAAGTGGTATCGACCAGTCACACTGGACCAGCTCCTTCAAATAAAAAGCGCATACCCAGCTGCCAAAATTATCGGTGGAAGCACCGAGACACAAATTGAAATCAAATTCAAGGCCATGCAGTATCCGGTCTCGGTCTATGTTGGAGACGTTGCTGAGTTGAGACAGTATTCCTTCGAGGATGACTACGTTGAGATTGGAGGCAACATCATCCTTACTGACCTGGAGAACATTTGTCAAGAGGCTATAAAACATTATGGCAAGGACAAGGCTCAAGTGTTTGATGCCATGTACAAACAACTCAAATATTTCGCCGGCCGCCAGATTCGCAACGTCGGCACCCCTGCAGGCAACCTTGCCACTGCATCCCCTATTTCTGACCTCAACCCCGTCTTCATGGCGTCGGATGCGGTCTTGTTTGCCAAGTCTGCCGAAAAGACCACAGAGATACCCATGTCCGGATTTTTCAAGGGCTACAGGCGGACAGCCCTTGCGCCAGAGGACATTCTCGCGTCAATACGCATACCGCTAACCGAGCCTGGCCGCGAGTACATCAGGGCGTACAAGCAAGCCAAGAGGAAAGATGATGACATTGCTATTGTGACAGGCGCTCTGCGGGTCAAGCTCGACGAGAAGGGAATCGTGGAAGAAGCCAATCTTTGCTTCGGCGGAATGGCCGCATGGACGACAGCTGCGAAACAGGCAAATGAGTACATGGTCGGCAAAAAGCTCGCAGAACTTGAAACTCTGGAAGGGACCATGAACGCACTTGAGCAAGACTTCAACTTGCAGTTCAGCGTACCGGGCGGGATGGCCTCCTACAGAAAAGCCCTCGCGATGAGCTTCTTCTACCGTTTCTACAACGAAGTGATGCTCGGTCTGGGTGACCACGAACATACTGACGAGCAGGCTGTGGAGGAACTCGAGCGAGACATCTCAACTGGTGAGACAGATGGCACTGCCACCCTGGCATATCAACAGACGATTGTAGGGAAGGCCAATCCTCATCTCGCCGCTTTGAAGCAGACCACGGGCGAGGCACAATATACGGATGATATCCCGAAGCTGGCCAACGAGCTCTCTGGCTGCCTCGTTCTGTCGACGAAGGCACACGCGAAAATCAAGTCGGTTGACTATTCCGCTGCCCTGGACATCCCAGGCGTGGTGGATTACATCGATCACACAGACATGCCAAGCAAGGAAGCGAATCACTGGGGTGCGCCGCACTTTCAAGAGGTTTTCCTGGCTGAGGATGAGGTCTTCACCGCTGGACAGCCCATCGCTTTGATCTTGGCAACCTCGCAGCAGAAGGCTGCGGAGGGCGCAAGAGCTGTAAAAGTCGAGTATGAGGAGCTTCCAGCCATCTTTACGATGGAGGAGGCAATTGAGAAGAACAGCCTCTTCAACTTCTTCAGAGAGATCAAAAAGGGAGACCCAGAGGAGGGTTTCAAGAACAGCGACTACACGTTTACTGGTATGGCCCGTATGGGTGGACAGGAGCATTTCTATCTCGAGACAAACGCATGTGTCGCGATCCCCAAGCCAGAGGATGGCGAGATGGAGATCTGGTCGAGTTCGCAGAACTGCAATGAATCCCAAGCATACGCAGCCAGAGTCCTAGAGGTCCAAGCCAACAAGGTTGTCGTCAAAGTGAAACGTCTCGGTGGCGGCTTTGGCGGCAAGGAAACACGCTGTATCCAGCTGAGCACGATCCTAGCACTTGCGGCCCAGAAAACACGCAAACCGGTCCGATGTATGCTTACACGCGAGGAAGACATGGTCACGTCCGGTCAGCGCCATCCCTTCCTCGGAAGATGGAAAGTTGGCGTCAACAAGGACGGAAAGATCCAAGCTCTCGACCTGGACATCTTCAATAACGGCGGTTGGAGCTGGGACTTGTCGGCAGCCGTGTGTGAGCGCGCTATGACGCATTCAGATAATTGCTACCTGATCCCAAATATCCACGTGCGTGGGCGGATCTGCAAGACGAACACTATGTCGAACACAGCCTTCCGCGGGTTTGGTGGACCACAAGGACTTTTTATTGCCGAGTCCTACATGAGCGAGGTCGCTGATCGACTGGGCATACCCGTCGAAAGGCTCCGGGAAATCAACATGTACAAATCCGAGGAGGAGACTCATTTCAACCAGAAGCTGACGGACTGGCATGTACCACTTATGTACAAGCAGGTCCAGGACGAGTTCCAGTATGCTCAGAAAAGGGAAGAAATCTCAAAATTCAATGAGAGCCACAAATGGCGGAAGCGGGGACTGGTAAGTTTTCTCGTCTCCTACCGGGCGTATCGCAAGCACTGACTGACAACATGAAGGCCATCGTCCCTACTAAATTTGGCATATCCTTCACTGCTCTATGGTTCAACCAAGCCGGTGCATTGGTACACATTTATCACGACGGCTCTGTCCTGGTGGCACATGGTGGCACCGAGATGGGCCAGGGTCTCCATACGAAGATGACCATGATCGCCGCGGAAGCTCTCAAGGTCCCCTTAGATAATGTCTTCATCTCCGAGACAGCGACCAACACAGTAGCCAACGCAAGTGCTACAGCAGCGTCAGCATCGTCTGATCTCAATGGCTACGCGATATACAACGCGTGCCAACAGCTCAACGAGCGCCTCGCCCCGTACCGGGAGAAGCTTGGCCCAGATGCGACAATGAAGGAACTCGCCCACGCGGCATACTTCGACCGCGTCAATCTCTCATCACAGGGCTTCTACAAGACACCTGAAATCGGCTATACCTGGGGTGAAAACAAAGGGAAGATGTACTTCTACTTCACCCAGGGTGTCGCGGCCGCGGAGGTGGAAATCGACACGCTCACAGGAACGTGGACGTGCCTGCGGGCGGACGTCAAGATGGACGTGGGACGGTCGATCAACCCATCCATCGACTACGGGCAGATCCAAGGTGCATTTGTGCAGGGAATGGGACTCTTCACGATGGAGGAGTCCCTGTGGTTGCGCAACGGCCCGCAAGCGGGCAACCTCTTCACAAGGGGCCCTGGGGCGTACAAGATCCCTGGGTTCCGCGACGTGCCACAAGTGTTCAACGTCAGCCTGCTCAAGGATGTCGAGTGGCAGGACCTGAGGACGATCCAGCGCAGCCGCGGCGTGGGCGAGCCGCCGTTGTTCATGGGCAGCGCCGTGTTCTTTGCCATCCGCGACGGGCTAAAGGCTGCAAGGAGGCAATACGGAGTGCGGGCAAAGACCATCGCCGAAGGAGACGGCGATCTTGACACGAGGGATGACGGACTGCTGAGGCTGGAGAGCCCGGCAACGACAGAGAGAATCCGACTGGCTTGTGTGGACCCCATCATGGAACGGGCGAGGGTGTTACCCAAGGATGGGGAGAAGAACTTCTTCATCGCTATCTGATGCAAAAGGGCGCGCAATTGTTTCCATCATGAATACTAGGGGGATATCATCTGGGTTGTAGCATAAGTCTGTTATCAAACACAATTCTCGGCAATGCAGTTCGGCCGAGGCTCTATTTCGAACCGCGTCCAAAGGTCCACCCTGCAAGAGCACGAGATGGATTTCCCAATTTGGATTTCTATGCGTCTTACGGGAGGAGTAGGCATTCGACTCATGGGCGGTAAAACTGTTGGTCGGGCCTCGGTAATGTATCTCCAACTCAATCGATTGGGGTGGGCAAAGGATCTTGGACTGACGCAGCAGTTCCGTGGCACATGTCAGTCAGGCCGGGGTACTCTGGTACTTTGAATGTGACTCTGGCGAGGTAGCTGAATCTTGACATGTGTGTGGACTTGGACGGTTGAGGCTGGTTGCAATTAATAAATGGGTGGACCGAGGAAGAGGGACCTTTACCTAATACACTGACCGTTCCCCATGGGCAATTAGTTAATGGGATGCAACGGTCTAGCCCACCTTAGTCTCGTATGCAGAAGACCCCAACAAGTAGCGTAGATACATGGCTGAACACTCTCACTGGTTTTTATTTTTCACGGGCTTACGGCGGCGGCGGCCAATGTGGGACTTGGCAGACAGCCAGGATTCCAGGCATAGCCAGGCATAGCCAGGCCCAGAGCAGGGGAGCCCCCCGCCGCCTCCACAGCCAAGGGCTGCTTTTGCTGGCACGGTGCCGCTGCAATGCACCTCTGGAGGGGCCCAGTGATCGAGGATCGACTGCGCAGCCAAGCTTCATGGCATCCGAGCCATGCGGTTGCCAGAGTCTCGGGTCCCTTTTCTGCCCACACTGCGCTGTCTGTCATTGTTGCAGTCTCGCTGGAGCGTAGGGCCAGGCAAACCAGGATAGCTTGGGCGGATGGGTCCAGCGTCGCGCCGTCTCAGATCTGATCACATCACGTCGCATCGCGCATCTGTTGTTAGTGTGCAGTACATCCACGGATAAATATCAATATCTTACATATTGTGCAGCTGAAGGGTGAGTGTGTAAGCCGTGCTGATGATGACAGAAAGAGTCAGATCAGAGGAAAAGAAAAGGAAGGGTATGGCAAGAAAAAGCCAAGGTCCCACGGCAGGACCCCAAGTCGTCATCTCGTGTCGGTTCCCCCAAGAACCCAAGAAGAGACGTCTCCAACGTGGATAATAAACGTTGGTTTTCCCAGACAAGGTTTGAACTCTGTCCACCACGAGCAGCAGGAGCAAGGCCCACCCCACCCCCCCAGGCCGCAGACTCAGTCAGCACTGCACTGCTGTCATCGCAACTTCCCCTGCTAGACCCCTCTAGCCCTGAAATAGCCAAGGTTCAATGAGGTACCTGGAAGGCAGTAGCAACGTAGGTTGGTGGAGGTCTCAGCCCGGCAAGCCCCACCCATCCGAACCTGGAGAGCCCCGGCTTGCCGCTCCCATTAGTAGACGCCTTCCGCTCGCGCGAGCCGGGCGGGCACAGGATCTTCCAGCCTCTTCTGCTTCGCCCTATTCCGCGCCGGATCCTTTCTTACACTGTAGGGCAATTACCTCTTGGTCGACCGCCGTGCCCCGGATCACCAAACTCACCACAACATCTGCAGGCGCGCAATTGGCGTCGCACAGCCTGGGCGCGCAATCCCTCCACCAACCCACCACACTCACACTCACACTCACACACACCCCGCCAGCGAGCGATCCTTCCCTCGCACCCACGCATACGGCATACGCACGCGACCCCTCCGTTACGAGCGCAACTGCCGGCGCATCGGCCCCTTGCCTGCGATCTTTGCTCTACACACACGGCGCGGCCGGGTTTCCCAAGGGCGCGATCTTCGTCGCTGTGGACGGGGACGCGAGGTCTCGGGAGGCCTGTGGTCGAATCAATCTTCCTGGAATCCTGCAGAGAGCCGCACTCCCTGCTCAAATGAGCCACGATCTCGACGCCCACTGCGTAACGTACGGACCCAATGGGACGAGGGCGCACTGAGTAACCCAGGAGCTGGAACTGGGAACTGGAGAAATCAAGGCAGGACGACAGTGCAAGGACCAAAATAAAAAGAGAGAGCAAGGGGTGGGACCAAAGACGGGGAACCGCGAAGGAAGCCAGGCCGGACAGGCAGGTAGGGACGGCGAGGCCCGGGACCGGAAATTCCAGCTATGGACAGGAAGAAGAAGAATGGCGCCAACGTCAGCGGTGACCACGACGGCAAGTCCGAGAGGGACTCCAGGCCTGTGCCGACGCACACCGTGTCGGGCGACGGAGATAGGGCGCGGGCCAGCACGAGTGCCAGCAGCGACAAGGACAGCAACAAGGCCCATTCCCATGCGCCAGAAGACGCCAACAAGCAGGGCCCCCAGAAAAAGAGGCGCAAGGTCACTCACGGTACGGCCCTCTCCTCTTCTGTGCTTGCTTGCTTGCTGCCCAGCCCCACTCCCCTTTTTCTCCCCGGTTACGTCTTGTATTGCGCACGCTAACTCTCTGTGTTTCCGCGTTCCTACAGCTTGCGTATATTGCCGTCGATCTGTAAGTCAGGAAAACTCCCCGGTGTGGCCGGGCAATTGGCTGCCCTCGGCGTAGACTATTGCCATGGTCGAGGGCTACAGCAGCAAGCTTGCCCAGTGGCACGCATGCGGCAGGCCCTTTTTGGGGCGGGGGATGATGGCACAAGCGCATGGCTAATACTGCTCTTCTGGACTGCCACAGCATATGACATGCGACCTCGTATGTAAGACCTTTTCTCTTACCTTGTTGCTTTAATCCCAACCCCCCTTTCCAGCCCGCCAAGGTGCTGTGATGTCGTGTTGCCGGCTGCCCTGTGCTAAACGGCACGGCACCGCCCTCTGCGCTGGTGCTGCTGCACTGTATCCATACGCGACGCGAGTGCGAACACAATATTGACCGCTGGGTGGCCTTTTGCTTTGAACAGGAGAGACCTTGTACGAGATGTATAAAACGCAACATCGGCCATCTATGCCACGACGAGCCTCGCGAGCATGACTCCAAGAAGGCACGGGGCAGCACAGCCGCCGGCTCAAATATGGACGAGAACGAGTCCCAGGCGGACATGGCGCACAGTGCCCTGGACCAGTCCACAAACGCTGCGGTTGCTGCCGCCATGGGCGCCCCCTCCTTCGACGGGGGAGCGGCTGCTGCAGCCGCAGCTGCTGGTATCACGGCTGGCGCTGCGGGCTCGCTGGGTCGGGGCAGCTCGATACAGCTTGTGCGACCGTCGCAGCTCTCAGGGATGCAAGCCAGCGGCCTGGGCCGCGGCAACATGAACCAATGTAGGTCTCGTAAAATTACACAATGCGTGTCGTCGCTCCTGTACTTCGCGTCACAAAAAACTGAAAGGAGATATTATTCGCAGTTGCCGGCTTCTCGGATGCGTGGTTGACTGCCCAGAACCACCTCCACGACGTGCACAACTACCAGTCCAGCTACTTGATGGCCCCTGAGGTCAGCAACGAGTTCAATCTTCTCAACGAGTTCCTCAACAGTAGCTTGCTCGATGACGGCGGCCTCTTGTCGGGCGACCTAGACCAAGGCACCTCCAAAACGCAGAACGACATGTTGCCAGGCTATGGCCTCAACCAGAACAGCCTGCTCCCGCCGAGCGCACTGCCCGCAGGGGCTATGCCGCCACCAGCCGACTCGGATCAGAACGCCCCCTCCTCCCGGACGGCATCAACGGCAACGCCAACCAACCCAGAGGACAAGAAGCGGCGCGAGGCCGCCGAGTTCTACCTCCAGGTCGCCGACCCCTCCGGGAACGACATGCCCGAGAAGCGGATGGAGCGGGTGCTGCTGTCCAAGTACGAGGCGGGGCTGCTCCGGCCGTTCAACTACATTCAGGGCTACAAGCGGCTGATGGACTACCTCGAGTCGCACATCCACGCGAGTTCCAAGCAGAAGATCCTGGCGCAGATCAACCGGTTCCGGCCAAAGTTCCGCGAAAAGGTGCAGCAGCTGACGGACATCCAGCTGGTGTACGTGGAGATGTGGTTCGAGCGCACGCTGATGGAGTACGACCGCGTATTCGCCAGCATGGCGGTGCCGGCGTGCTGCTGGAGGAGGACGGGCGAGATCTTCAGGGGGAACAAGGAGATGGCAGAGCTGATTGGGGTCCAGGTCGAGGACCTGAGAGATGTATGTGCACCTTTTGAGTGGATCACCGCGGCACAGTTCGAACGGCTAACGCTTTTACTTATCCAGGGCAAAATTGCGCTGCATCAGATTCTTACGGAGGCATCGGTGGTGCGGTATTGGGAGGAGTTCGGCACGATTGCGTTTGACCCAGCACATGATACCCTTCTCACCGCGTGCGAGCTCAAGTCCCCTGTCGACGACGGCAAGTCAAAGACCAAGTCCAAAGAGATTAAATGCTGCTTCTCATTGAAAATCAGGCGCGACGACGCCAAGATGTGAGTTGATCCCCAGAAGACCCTAGGAAACAAAGCGAGGCCCTGGCAAGCTGACTCCTCCTTCGCAGACCAAGTTTGATCGTCGGGAACTTTCTGCCCCATGACCCTTCACACTGAACTGCCCACATTGGGTTATGGGTAGAGAGAGCAGGCGACCCGAGCGGCTATCATTCGACTGTACATTGATTGGCAATGGAGATGGTATATTGAATGGATGATGAAAAGCCCCCATGAGCACGACGACCATACCTTTAATGCCTTAATCCTATGAGATGTGGCGGAGACGAAAAGGTGCGGAATAGTAGAGAGGAAGGCGCAAGGAGAAAGGTGGGGTTTTTGGGAGGATGGAAGGCATACACAAGCAATACTTGCAAATTATTGCATGGAGTTCCTGGGCCCGAGACAGACTCAACTCGATCGATCGGCTGCGAAAAACCTCTCGAATTCTTGGTTGCTGAAGATGGTTGGGGCATACAAATATGTCTATATCGTATATAACATGTACGGCAGGTGCCTGCTCGGGTGATGCCCGCCCGGTGCCTTCCCCGTTGTGGGTGAGAAGCACAGCGGCTCCTGCTCTTGCTAGAAGGAAACACGCTTCTCGTCCTCCTCGCCGCTCTGTCTTTCTCTTTGTGCACTCCCTGAAGCGACTTGACGAGAGCCGCCCCTCTTCTACATTTGACCGCACACTCACGTCTACCGACTCTTCTTCTCCTCTGCGTGCCTCTGACTAATTCGACAGACCGTGTCGCAGCTCACTGGGCCACACTTCGACACTTCGATCTTTCGATGGCCAATTCATGCCCACTCCAGGACACTCCGCTGCCCCGATTCAATCCGTAAAGTCTCGTCGCATCCTCAGCTCGACTGCACCCCCTCCTTCCAGTCGCATTGTGGGGATCTAGTACCCAAATTCAAGAGAACACCTTGCTCCATGCAGGCCGAGACGGAAGCGCGCAGACCGGGCGTCCAAGCAGACCCAAGTGCAACGTAACTCAACTTGGCTCTGCGGTTCTCCTTCGGAGAAGAGTCGCCAACCATGCCAAAAGCTACATACACCGCGAAGGGCGGCGGTGCTGCCTCCGGCAAGTTGAAGAAGAAAGAAGAAATCCTCTGTACGATCTGCATCAAACAACTCTAACCAGGAGGCCTGTCGCACTCACACTGCACTACTACAGCATTCGCCTCGGACCTCCGCAAACGTCTTCCTACCGACAATAACGACTCAGTGGCATCTCAGACGCTGCTAGCCAAGATCCAACAGCATATCCAGTCTCTCGAAAAGTGTTCGGACAAGCCGCAGCATGACATGCTCCACGACCAGGGGTTCGAGGAGGAAGGCACACAACTCTGGAATACATGTACCCGACTTGGCCGAGACGATCAGTCCAAACCGTCCGCAGGGGTCAAGCTAGTTCTCTGGAGCAGAGTGCTTGCGTTCATGATGTTGCATTCATGTCAATGGTCGGCCAAGTGCGCACTCGAAACGGCGTCGCGCCTTTTGGGACTGGCACTGAGAGTGGCGAAGTTATGCATTGGTCTGCGTGCTCCTGTCCTTCCTCCCACGAGAGGAATGTTCCATTGTATGGCTGACCTATTCTCTGTATTTCAGATCAAGATGACGTTCAGAACGCAAGGCTGGCTTTGCAGAAAGCCGCAGACTACCATAGCCGACTGCACAGCATGACACAGACGATGCAGCCGGAAGATGCCGACCAAGCCTTAGAAATGGAGGCTGAGTGGACAGTTTTACGAATTGGACTGGTGCGTGCTCGTTCTTCTCGTTCTTACAACCACCCGACGACGCAGCTGACGAGCTTCCGCAGGCTTGGAGAGAAAACCAACTCGATGTTGCCGAGCACCTTGTCCCTCAAGCGAGCGACTTGATGCATAAGATCAAGCCAATCTCAGCAAGCAACGTCATCGACACTTACTTTCAGATCGGCCAGGCGATGCTCAAGAAAGGGGATCTGCCCATGGCCGAAAAGTGGCTTCAGCGGGCTTGGGACGCTATCAACCATCAGAGACTACAGGAATTACCGCGGGACGCACTAGAGCTCCGCATGGCAATTCTTCAGTCTCTCGTCACCGTTCTGCTCAGCCTTCAGACGACGGAGAGTAAAGACAAAGCGCAAGACCTCGTGAGATACGTCGAGTCTGAAGTTGGTGATCAGCCGATTGTCTTGATGCTGAACCTGGAAATTCTCAATAGGTCTCCGGCGGAGGTCTTTGATGCTGAGGCATACGGCAGCATACTTCGAAGAATGATCCGGAGTTTCCAGCCGAGCGAATCCAAATTCAAAGTTCTGGCCTATCATATCCGACGTGTCTACGGCAAAAGCCCTGGTCTTGGCTGTGTCATCCTCGACGAATTTCTGTCCTCTTTGATTAAGACGGGCCAGAGTCTCTGGATTGATAGGACGGTGGTCACTCGAATATTCATGACAACAAGTCAGCGAGACTTCGCTGGAAGCATTGATGAAGCTGAGAAATCCCTGTCGAGGCTGGAGCCCATTAGTCCCGACGCCAGCTTTTCAGCGCAGACTTTGATCTGGAAGAAGGTCGAAGCCAATTACAACCAAGGCCAGTTCGGAATGGCAGAGAGGTGGTGCCGACTTGCGCTGAACCCAGTATTTTCCAACTCTGGACCTCTGAACAGCATGAAGATCCAGAGAAAGCTTCTGCTATGCGCCTTGGCACAGAATGATGTCGATTCTGCCAGATCAACATTCTGCACTATGTCACGAGATGCGCAGAACGACCCCTTGACGCAGTATTTGATGTACAAGATAGCAGTACGAAGTGGTGACCGGGAGTCAGCAGCAGAGCATCTCGAGGCAGTCGCAAAGGCGTCACCCACGCATATACACTTACTATATGCCTGTGTTGCAGAATCGAGACAAGGCGACGACAGACTCATTGCAGTCGATGCCTTGAAAAAGGTCGCAAATACATGTGACTTTCGACATCCAGGGCCAGTCCACTTGCCAGCTCTCCTCCGCACTACGATCATGTTACTTTACGGGTTTCTGGAGGGCAAGGACGAGGCGCAGCGACAATTGACTATCAACGACATATGTAACGCTTTCAATACAGGTACGAGTCTGTGTCGCCCAGCTATCAAGATATGCTAACTGAGTCGGTTCCTGCCATGTAGTGGCAGCAGCAGCTCATGAATCGCCACAGGACACGAGCGGGAAGAAGCTCTTCGATGTCAGAGAGCTGGAGTGGTTCTGCCAGAACTCATACAATCTTGGCTTAAAACATGCAGGTGATTGGAGCCTTCAGAACGTTGTTCAAATCTTGACAGCATGCATCAGCATAATCCAAGCCTTCCCGAATGACATGGGAGCAGAAGTGGCCGCAGACTTGTCCCTCAAGCTCATCTTTTGCAACTTTCTGATCTCTTCAGCACTTGTGGCCCTCGCTCGATCACAGGACAACTTAGAAGAACAACTGCAAAACTATCTGCTCATGCGCAGACATGTCGCGGCAGCTGACACGAGTATCCAGGAGCGGATGGAGAGCCAGAGCCTTGATGAGGTCGCATCAAGAGACTTGCTAAGTAAGCTCGCACTGCTGCTGGCGTTCGACTTTGAGGCAGCAGTGGCTTTGAAATGTTGGAAGGACCTTGGAGAAGTTGTGATCAAAGCGAGTGCCTGTCAGAATATTGAGTCCTTCAAGATGATGGCAGGCTGTATTTTACAGGCTCATGTCCCAACTGAAGGTGAGTGTATTTGACTCGAGCTCGTTGAACTCTGCTGATCCATGTTCTCCATTTCCCCAGAACTCTTCAGTGTCCTACGCAATATCATCAATCAGATCTCGGCACTGGAACCTAGTGATCCGGCGAAGCTTGCCAAGTACACCACATGTCTGTTTCAAATTGTTGCCCCGAGCAATGACGATCTCGCAGCGAGGCTGCTTGAAGAGGCGTGCAGTATGGCGAGGGATGCTCATGGGGTGAGTTACATTGGCAGTGTTCAGCAACAGAAACAGGAGACCAAAATTTGATGCTGATCATCATCGCCACAGACACCAGCTGCTTGGCCCTCGAAAGACCTGGAATGGATAGTTTCAACGGCTTATAATCATGCAGTCGACTTGTGGGGGCGGGATCAGAGGGAGGGCTGGTTGTGGTGGGCCCAGAAAGCCATATCAATTGCCCATTTTTGCGACGATGGGGGATGGATGGAAGAACAGCTGCAGCGCAAATGCGCGAAGCTGCAACTTGACAAGAATGGCGACTAGGTCGTTCAGGCTCGAGCTGAGAGACGATTTGTGTGCTTTGGTTCGGCTAATCAATATCCTCGCTCATACCATGGTCACTTAAAAGGGCATTCGAGATAATTGTGCCGACGTCTGGCTAGTTCAGTAATACTCAGAGGCGATCACCTTTGTGCCGTCTCCTTATGTGCATAAAACGTTCCATTTGGTGCATACCCATGTGCTGTGTCTTAGTTGCCGGTCCTGAGGGTTGACCACTGAAAGCTGGCTGATTAAAAGTACGCAGAAATGCATGGCGCAATCCTCAGGGTCCTTTGCGCTACTGAGAGCTATCCGATCCCGGAAGACCAGGGTTAAGCCGACGTCGATGCCGAACTCAATCGGCTGGCAGCGGAGTCAAGCACCAGAAGTCTAATAAGTCAGCGGGATTAATCGAGACTTACTCACTGCTCTCACAATACAAAAGTCTCGCTCCTTGCCTCTCATTTGATTTTCCACTGTTAGAACACATGCGGGCGTTTGTCGGTTCGGTCGGCGGTTCTTTCGGTAGAAGAAGCATTGCACAGAGCCTTGCCAAGAAATCAGCATCAGCAACAGCAGCAGCATCATCACAGTCGCGCAGATTGTACTCAGCGATGGCTTCGGCTCCAAAGATAAAGCCTGCTGCTCGCGTAGCGGGAAGCAGGCAGGATGTGTGGTAAGTCTGGTGCAGACTCATGGAGCAATTCCCATGGTGAGGGACATTTCACTGACAGGAATAAGGACCATCATCAACGAGGCAGCAGCGTCATCGCCCAACCAGCCCATCATCAACATGGGCCAGGGCTTCTTCGGGTACAACCCACCAAAGTTCATCCTGGACGCGGCAAAGGAAGCGCTGGACCGGGTCGAGTGCAACCAGTACTCGCCGACCAAGGGCCGGCCAAGGCTCAAGAAGGCCATCGCCGACGCCTACTCGCCGCACTGGGGCCGCCAGCTGAACCCGGACACGGAGGTGACCATCACGACGGGCGCCAACGAGGGCATGCTGAGCGCGTTCATGGCCTTCATCGAGCCCGGCGACGAGGTGATCATCTTCGAGCCCTTCTTCGACCAGTACATCAGCAACATCGAGATGCCGGGCGGCAAGATCGTCTACGTGCCCATGCAGCCGCCCAAGGAGGGCGCCACCAAGACGCTGTCGGCTGCCGAGTGGACCGTCGACTTTGACGTGCTCGAGAAGGCCGTCACGCCCAAGACCAAGATGATGGTCATCAACACGCCGCACAACCCCGTCGGCAAGGTCTTCTCCAAGGAGGAGCTGCAGCGCATCGCGGACATCTGTCTCAAGAACAACATTATCATCCTGTCGGACGAGGTCTACGACCGTCTGTACTACGTCCCCTTCACGCGCATCGCTACGCTGTCCCCCGAGGTCGAGAAGATCACCCTGACTGTTGGCTCGGCGGGCAAGAACTTCTACGCTACCGGCTGGCGGGTGGGCTGGCTGATGGGCCCTGCTGAGCTGATCCAGTATGTCTCTGCGGCGCACACGAGGATATGTTATTCGTCGGTGTCACCGCTGCAGGAGGCTTGTGCGATTGGTGAGTGACCATGCCCCTCGCACGTACGGCATTTACAGTATGACTGACCCGTCCACCACTCATCTAGGCTTCGAGAAGGCAGACGGTGAGGGCTTCTGGGACGACTGCGTCAAGGACATGAAGGGACGCGTGGACCGGTTCACCGAGGTGTTCACGGAGCTGGGCCTGCCCTACACGGAGCCCGAGGGCGGCTACTTCGTCATGGCCAACCTGTCCAAGGTGAAGCTGCCCGAGGACTACCCCTTCCCGCCGCACGTGGCCAGCCGGCCCCGCGACTTCAAGCTGGCCTGGTTCCTGATCCAGGAGGTCGGCGTGGCCGCCATCCCGCCGACCGAGTTCTACACCGATGCCAACTGCAGCGTTGTGGAGGATTACCTGCGCTTTGCCGTCTGCAAGCCGGATGATGTGCTTGAGACTGCGAAGGAGAGGTTGAGGGGTTTGAAGAAGTATATCCAATAGGAGGGGGGCAGCTTCGATTGGGCAGTGGAATAGAGAAAGAACAAAAGACTAGCATCTCTTCAGCTACTTTGCCATCATCATTAATGGCTCTGCATCCAAAGCCATGAAATATCAAGTTGCGGTGGGAATCAAAAAGGTTAGGAGAGGGGGTGTTCGACATGGACTTTTGTCGACTGTTTGCACACATCAAGTGAGTGTCCAATGCGATGCCTCACCAAGCATGGATGCACACTCTATTGGAAGCTCAACTTCGAAGGAGAACTTCGAAGGACAGATCCCTGCGTCAGCAACTTGGTGGCGGAATGTTTGTGCTGAAGTCGGGCTGCACAGCGGCCTTGAAGTCTTTGAGGTCTTGTTCGATAGGTGTAAACCATTTATCACTTCGAACATGGACCTACTCGATATCTCCCACTGGTTTTTATCAGTGTTTGCGCAAATTTCGGTGCACGGCCACGAGTTGGCCCACTGACAATAACACTGGGAATTCAATCACGCCTAGATTTCCAAGCAAGGCAACTGCCTGTGCCTATAGAGCCCTTTTGGGCAGCTAATCGGGGTCTTTCTTAATTGCTCATCGTTTTTCGCTTCACTGCTGTTGTCCACGCATGCAGTCACCTGGTCGACCATCCAGACGCCTGAGTCTCTGTTGTCAACATCAAAACCTGGAAGTGTATGCTGGGTACACACGTACATAAAGAACGTGAAGCGAGGACAACAACACAGCCACAATCATTCCACAGGGTCTCTGGGAAGATCTAGCAGCGGTGATGAGCAGCCTTCAAGCTGAGAGGGATGGGTGGCGGCAATCTGTCCACGGCACAAGCTCAGATGAAGTGCCGCCACGACGTGTCTTCCCGGAGTTCATCTACGTCAACGTGGAAGGCTTCAAGAGGGCAGCAGAACCCTTTTGGGAGCCTGATCGTCCAACAACTTCCAAACTGTACAAGGCACATGTGACGACCCAGGGGCGCATCTTTTGCACAAGGCGTATGCAGCGGTGGCTCCATAGCCTCCCAGACAGGCCTGAAGCTCATTCCGAACCCATATCTCCCGCGACGCCTTACGCACTGAGGGATCCGGATAGCGTCAGACCTCGGGCACAGTCTGCTCCAGCTCCCGAGCCACCTGGGCCTCCTGCTGCTGCTGGACTAGGCACCGATCTCTCTGTCCCTCGTTTTCGTTTTGGGCACCCCAATCCCCTCTCTCAGCACCCCGTCCATCTTGAAAGGCGTCACTCGCACTTTCAAAGACCACCCTCTCGGCTCTTCACTCCTCCACCACTTGAGCGAGTGTCTTCACAACCCAGAGTCCATCAGCAGCTTGAGGTTGTCCATTCGCAGCTTGAATTCCACCCACAGCTTGAGGAAGCTTCCCCTCGGCTTATTGAAGCTTCTCCTTACCCTCAAGAAGTTCCTCTACACTTTGAGGACTTGTTCTTTCAGCCAAAGATCCCACAGAGGAGGTCTTCTTTGTACTTCAGCTCTCAGCCGGCATCTCACGCTCCACAATCGCATCGTCCTCCAAGCCAGTTCGAAGACCTATTCCAAGGTTTTGCACCACACCAGGCAAGTGAAGAAAACACATCCGAGTCAGAGCAGTCTCAAGACCCAGGAGAAGCAAGCGAGAATGAAAGCACTCCTTCTCACCTGAAGGTCGAAAACAACATGGGGATCCTCACTCGCACCGCTACTAAGCGGCATACCATCCACTTTGGCTCCAAGATGGGTGAGATGGAAGGTCTTTTGCCGGCTGATAACGGAGAGAAGGATGGAAGAGCTCAGGTAAGTTCATAATCTCCTACTACAGAGAAAATCTTTGGAATGGACCCAGCGAACCTGACCACACCGAGGGCGAAATCCAGAGCGTCGCCCTTGCTGTTGATGAAGAGCCTGAGAAGCCCCCGAGGAGCCTTTTCGGTTCCATTCGAAACCGCCGTTCAGCCGTGGGCACTCCTGCGGGAGACTTCAACAATGGCAGGAAGAGTTCTGCCTCGGTCATGTTGAGAGACATGCGCAGATCTTCCAAGGACTTCTTCAGCAAGTTGACCGTGCGAAAGAAAGGTATGTACCTTCAACGTACGGAACCTGTCTCACCCCTAGTACTCACTAGTAGTTCAGAGGAGTACAACCTCCGTGTCGCGTTCATCGGAAACCAGCACTGCGGAAAAGACCTCCTACTCTCGTAAGCAAAATCAGACATTGCTGATTGCTACAAAATAGCGAGCGTACGAGTATGCTAACACGAGAAGTCGCTACACTGTGACGGCAAGCACTGGTGTACGTCTGGAATAGCAGTCAAGAACAGAGCGGGACTCATGGGCTAATATCTTTCTTAGAGTGCCATGTACCGGCCCGACGGTGACCTCTTTCAAGTCAAGCTCACTGGCGTCTTGTCAGTCGACAACTACAAGGCTCGCACCGAGGCCTGGGACATTGCTCACCGGAATGTGAGAAAGGGCCAAGCTCATCCCCTGACAATGGCACCCTTCGACGTGGTCGTCATCTGTGTTGACATCGGAAACGAGCGCAACCTGAAGTCTGTGGCGAAGGTGATGATCCTGTCTTCCTGAGTAGTCCCCAGTGGGTTCTTGTGTGCTGAAACCAGAAACAGTGGCAGCGCGTGGCCCAGACAAACTGCCCCGACGTCCCGACCATCGTGCTTGGTCTTAAAGCCGACCTGCGTCCTGACTTCCCCACCCTGCGCCTGGGTTTCCTGAAGGAGTCGAACGCGTTCACAGTCGGACAGGTAAGCGACTCCGTCTTTTAAGTTAAAAAAAAAAAGAGGAACTGACATCGGGCACAGGGCGAGGAGACTGCACGGAAGAACAAAGCGTCGGCCTACTACGAGTGCTCTGCTAAGACCGGCGAGGGTGTCACCGAGTTCTTCGAGTCGCTGGTTCGCTTCGCGGTCCAGGCATCTCGGACCCGAAACAAGCTGGGTCGAAAGGCGAGCCGCAGGCTGTCCAGCCTTTTCCGCAAGAAGTAGAGACCATGCGGCCTGCCAGGCACCGTTGAGAACTGGTTTCTGGAGAGACTATGAGATGTTCGGGCTTTCTGAAAAATGGAGGAGGGAACTGTTTGAGTATTGGAGGCGAAGCCAAAGCAGCTTGTACTATTCGAGTAGGATGCCATGATTCAAATCGACTTCTCAGATGTGGTTGTAGAGAACAGGAACAACTTCCTGCTTCACTGCTTGGGTTGTGTTGTGTGACAATGGAAACCTCAACGTTATCATGTACACCTTCATTGTAACACCACTGTTCCTATGATGCCATGGCAGAGAGCATATG
The DNA here is from genome assembly GCA_023522825.1 of Diaporthe ampelina. Lineage (NCBI taxonomy): Eukaryota > Fungi > Ascomycota > Sordariomycetes > Diaporthales > Diaporthaceae > Diaporthe > Diaporthe ampelina. The sequence goes on from JAMFTM010000042.1 coordinate 142,529, forward strand.
GTTTGTTATCTTATAGAAAGTTGGTCCTTAGACCTATCTGAGAGTCTTCCTGAGGTGGCTATGCCCTGGGGGATATTCCTGTAAGAGGTTGTATAATAGAGGATTGTTTAAGAGGAGGTTACCCAGTAGGAGGTTGACTGATGGGAGGTTCGATAGGAGGTTCGATAGGAGGTTGTTTGATAGCAGGTTATCCCCTGTGAGGTTATCCAGTAGGAGGTTATCCAGTAGGAGGTTATCCAGTAGGAGTAGGAGGTAGCACCCCTAGAAGTTGGCCTTTAGTAGATTGTACTACATGAGACTGGGGCATTAGATGCCGTAGCCACGAAATGCGCACCCGAGCAACACTCGTAAAGAAGAACATAGACATGAGCTTTGCGGGCACCTGTACACAATCTCGGTTTCTCATTGCCTATGGAGTAGACCAGTTGAGTAATGCTGACCGACTGCTCATGGACAAATTCTTGCTATCTTCTGTAGGATCATCATCATGTGTTGCGCATGACGCCAAAGAAAAAAAACTCAATACAAGAACGGAAGAAACGTGACAATGGCGTCCTTCCCATTACAAGCCCTGCCAACCCTGCGAAGCAAAGCCAGCACCTCCTCATCCGGCCTCCAGTCGTCAGCGTGCAGAAATACACGTGCGCGCGACACAGGATCGCCACAGCCCAACTCCTCGCGATCAACTTGATCGTCCCGACGGCTCGACTCGCCCGGGGCGTAGTACCGAAAGCACCATATCCCTCGCCACCATCGTCGCCGTGACTCGAGGCAGACCCTCCGGAGCGACGGGGTGTGGGCAAGCCGGCGCGCGACTGCCTTGAGTAAGGGTAGGATGGCCTCGTCTCGCGGGATGCACCGAACGAAATCTCTATGACTGAGCCACGAGGGCGCGTGCGCTTCCGCAGCGTTATTTTGCTCGTCGTTGTCGTAGTACCCCGGCGGGAGGAATCCTGCCGCGTCATGGGATAGCGGAACGTCGCTGCTCTCGTCATAGTAGGGGTCCTCCGGCCGACCTTTGAAGAACCACTGGCCCGCAAGGCTGCCTTTTTCAAAGAAAACTTTCATTTCCTGCAGCGAACTCCAAGGAGAAGGACCCTTGTCAGTTTCGGGGGACTCCTGAGGCCAGAATAACGTCGGGTCGATGAGCCCTGTGTAGGAAAAGCGCTGGATGTTGCTTTGACCTAGCAGAGCACACAGAGAGCCGCAGAAGGAGTTGTTGTCTGAGATGAGATCGGGAAGTCTCTCACCAGGTGGGTAGTCTCGCGAATCAGTGTATATTTTCAAGGTTTTACACGAGGACGGGGGTTTGAAGCTGGCGACTGCCCTGGTAAGCTCTTGCATCAGCTGGCGACGATGGGGCAGGAAGCAGATGGGATCCCGAAAAAACCAGTTGATACGCTCGATATTAGGGAATGCACCCGTTAGTGCGACCAAGCTGCCTGGGTCTGGATCCCGTGGGCCGAGAAGCGCGTGAAATCTCGTGATACAAGGGACGACGACCGTAAGTGGTTTGGTGAGGCGAATGTACGAGTGCCTGTATCGCCTACCAAGATCGTCCTCGTGGCGGCTGTATCCGATTTTCCATAACTCCTCATCACCGAGACGGTGAAGGTCCATTGGTGAGTGCGTGGCGATCTCTAATTCCAACTTGCCTCCAGCAGGCCATTCTGATAGTTCTTTCAGCAGGGTCGACAGTTGGTGATTGAAAACATGGTCGTTTGTAGATCTGTCTTCAGCCGTTTCATGCAAGTCGCGGTGATCCTCACAGCATGGCGGCAAGACAATGTCGACCACAAGTCGTCGGAGGAAGGTGCGACGCGGTGTGTGGCTTGCAAAGATCCCACAGAAAGCTTCGAGATCGTGGCTTGAGATAGAGAGAGATTTGAATGTAATCGACTCGACCGCGTACTGCCAGGAGCGTGACAGGGTAGCCAGGCCTGGTAGAGTTCGTTTGCTCTGCCAGCTTTCAGGAAGGTATGTGGCTATTTCGGCCACTATTTCTGATGGAAGGCGATCCATGCCATCTATTGGAGTAGAGCGAAGGAAAGGGAGGTGAAACGAATGGAAAGAGATTCGAGGGAGCTGAACCTTGGGGCACGCGTGCCTGAGATCCAAACAGCAACAGCGATTAGCTTTCTGATGGGTTCCGCACATCGTGGGAATCGATTGTCTTGCTCAGAAACCTGGTTGCCTATGGTGTAAAAAGTGTCGTTTCGTTTGCAGGCCAGATTGCAGCTCTCGTGGAGCTTGGCTGGAGGGGAAAGAGGGAAAAGCTAAGGGTCAGAGAGCTGCCCTCAGTCCCAGTTGGCCCAATGTACCCAGTTGAACAGCAGAGACTCGTTATGTTGGGCTCTAGTGTAGGCGAAACATCTAGGTGCGAGACACAAGCGGCAACCTACATTGGCAGTTACTGAACACACAGTTACCATCAACAAATCATTCATGATCATATATATTTCTCGAAATAATAGACCCTGTATGAGCTTCCTATGAGCTCTGCTCGGGTGTCTGCTCCGCGGTCATGGTATCTCCCCCCCCCCCCAACCTCCATTGGGACAACCTCCCACAGGCTTCCGTCCTGCAGGCTCCCCTCCAATTGTATATTTCCTTATGGGCTATCGTCCTATGAAATAAATTTTATAGAGGACATTCCTCCAGACAATGATATCTATGTACCTAGGCAGATAGGAACTAGCTTAGCAACAGGACCCCTACTTTGACGTGTTGTTATTCTTGAAGGTGTGGTTGTGTTACGGTATAATTCATGTGATGTCAAAGGCCGCTATCAGTCAAACATGCACTTTCTAATGGATTCTTAGGGTTTCAGTACAAGAATACAGCCAATTAAATGAAATGACCTTCGTTCATTGCGTCACAGAGTACGAAATAAGTGATTACAGAGTGCTGGGCAACGAGACCTGTTGGCAGGTCGATTACGGTATAGGGGCTGAAGTACCGTTAAGTGCATATCTAATCTTATCGCGAGTGCCCTCCGACTTACATGCACGTCATCTTGCTGATCCGTCGTCCCCAGTCAACCCGACCCCTAGACTCTCCCGAACTAGGTGCATCAAGCAATAACTTTGCACACCATGTGCCAGAAGATGGTACCACTAATTGCCTCGCCATTATAGCCAAGATGAGTGGAGGCGGCAGCAGTTCGTCGTCCTCGCCCACAAAACCACGCCATAACCACCACCCACCGCCTCTCAAGACGCCCTCACACCTCTCACCACATAATGGCGGTTCGACAACCCCCAAGCCGCAGTATACGCCGCCCCTTCTCCTCACCGTCCGCTTCTCGACCTCGATCCCCGACCTCCTCCTGGACATCCCACACCCGGGCCGCACCACCGTCGCGGCGCTCAAGCATCTGATCCGCTCGCGCCTCGAGCAGCCCACCTCCCAGCGCCGCCTGCGCTTCATCCACAGCGGCAAGATCCTCCCGGACACCGCGGTCCTCAGCACGGTGCTCAAGGTGCTTCCGCCCCCGCCATCATCAGCGGCGGCTAAGGAGGAACATGACCCCAAGGGAAAGGGAAAGGCGGTCGAGGGCGGCGGCGCGCAGAGGGTCTACGTGAACTGTAGCATAGGCGACCTCCTCACGGACGCCGAGCTCGACGAGGAGAGGCGGAGGGCAGAGGAGCCCGTGCCGGAGCAACAGCCGACAGGGTCGTCGTCACCATACCCAAAAAGCCACTCACCGCTGCCAGGCGGCGCGGGGTCCGGCGCAGCGGGCCAGGACCAACAGCAGCAACAGCGGACGCCGCGCGGCTTCGACAGGCTGCTCTCGGCGGGCTTCACCGCGGCCGAGGTGAACCAGCTGCGGCTGCAGTTCCGGTCGATCCAGGAGGCGCGGCACACGGCGGACACGCTGCCGAGCCCGGACACGCTGCGGGGCATGGAGGACGCGTGGATCGACAACAACAACGACGCCGCCCCCGCCGCGATGCCGACCGGCGGTGGGGACGAGGCCGAGGCAGCCGCCACTGGAGGGGGAGGAGAAGAGTTTGGCATCGCGGGCGTGCTGGACATACTGCTCAAGGGCATGTTCATCGGGTTCGTGTGGCCGCTCGGGGCGATCGGGTGGCTTGTGCGGGACGAGGAGAAGATCCCCAAGCGGATGAGGGTGTTTGTCTATTTCGGGTTCGTGCTGAGCCTGCTTATTGGCACTATCCGGGCTATTGGCTAGTACTTTATCCTGCGGTATGTCCCAGAGGGCACCCCCAAGTCGACGTCAGTCCTGCGTGAAAGTTGGTTGGCCGATTAGAGCCACAGCGAGATGCAGGGGTAATTTCCAATCCAGCGCAAGTAGGGCAGACCGCGAGTGTCTGAAAGTTTTCATAAGTTGACCATTCATGACCGAACGCACATCAGCGTTCAAGTCAGTCAACGACTGCATCTGGGTTCATGCTACGTGGATCTCTACCTCGTATTACCTACGCCGCTATGATCAATGGTATTTTCCAGTCCAAAAACTCCTGTTCAATGGGCACGAGCCAAAACCCAGATGGCGGCAGCGCCCATAAGAAATGCTTTGCTCCCATCCGTGAGTACAATCAAAGGTACAAGCTCTGGGCCGCCACAATGTCCCTCTTGATCTTGTTCAGGGACTCCTCAAACTTCTTGCTCAGCTCCTCACTGCCCATAACCTTGCCGGCCTGGGCCATCTGTCGCAGTAGCTCCTCCAGACGTCGGAAGAGGCGGATAAGCGAGCCTTCGTAGGCATTTGTCATTTTGCTGCAAAACTGTTAGTCTTCAACATACATGCGAGTAGTGGTTTGCGGTCAGGTAATGGGGGTGGAATTGAGAGAAAAAAGCACATCACAAAATGAACTCACCAAATCTCTGCAAATGGCCTTCCCTGAGCCCAAGCGTACACAGTCTCCATGAGCTGCCACTTAAGACTCTGGACATACTCGTCCTCGTTCACATCAAGCTTGCTCTCCTGGCTGACCTTGGCGATGATCCTGGCCTGGCGCTGGATCTCGCGGTACGGCTTCATCAGCTCCTCCTTGAGCTCCTGTGTTTCTACCTTCTCGTCGAAGATGAAGACACTGAGCACAGATGCGCAGACTTCGGGAGTCAACTCGTTGAAGAAACGGTTGAATAGCAGCTCTGACAGGAGAAGCTCGTGGCCCTCTGTGGACGAGATCTCGCACGCCACACGAGCCTTCATCTGCACGACCTCGGCATCGTTAATGAACCCGAGACGGCGGAGGACACGCTTGCGGGACTTCAACTCGTCGAGTTGGGCGATACTGTGTGCCTTGGCGATTGCCTTCTTCTTCTCCTTGATCTTGTCGGTCAGGGTAACCTTCTTGGAGTACTGCTCCCACAGCTCAGGAAGGAGAGGTGAGCCGTGCAGAGGGTTCGACAACAGCCGGGACTCGAGAACCTCGATCTTGCGCATGAGCTTCTTAAACGAGTCATCGGTGATGCCCATGTTCTCGATGGGGTCGAGGATGGGGATGCCATCGGGGAATCGGCGCTTAGCCTCCTCCAGATTCTTTCCGCAATGGCCCATCTCCTGCTCCGTCTTGAGGTCACCCTTGACAAAGAGACGAATTTGTCCGAAAGCCTTGACACAGTTGAGAAGCACCGGCACAACTTCGTACCTGCAGGTCTTGGATCGGCTCTCCACGAACGGGCGAACCCCGGGTGGCATGACGCCACTGGAGGGTTGGATGCGCTTAACATCGTTGCTCTCGCCGTCCAGCCGCAGGAGGACATCGATGAAAATGGACTCCTGGGGCCGATGTGGTGGCTCGCCGGCTTTGGGCGACCGACGAGAGACGAAGTTAATGATCACACCCCAGTCGAAATCGTCACCGCTCGGCGTCTTGATTTGTACTAGTCGTCCAGGTTGGAGGAACTCAGTGCAGTAATTCGGGTGCTGGATTACCGCGACCATGTCCTTGGTGTAATCCTCGATCTGATTTCGCAGGTTGTAGTACTCCTTGACCGTGTTCTCGTCAGGGATCACCATGTTGTCCCGCTCCTGCTGCAGGGCAATGAGCTCCTTCTCCAGCCCAGGAACACTTGCAGCGTTCTGGAACTGGTAGAAACATCGCTCGAGCATGAACTCGGGCGAGATGGTCTCAATACGTTGCAGATTGAGAACCATGTTGTAACCCAAGTAAAATGCCGAGTTGAGCTTGTCTTGCTCACCAGCCACAATGCCCTTTGCCGTCTCGGGCTCGAGCTTGTCGTCGATCATCATGATAACAATACCGCGGTCATCGAGACCTCTACGTCCCGCACGTCCCGACATTTGAATGTACTCGCCGGTCGTCAGGGGTCGTTGCCGGATTCCGTCGAACTTCATAACAGAGGTAAAAACGACTGTCCTGGCCGGCATGTTCAGACCAATGGAGAAAGTCTCGGTAGCGAAGAGCGCCTTGATCAGACCCTCTTGGAACAAAATCTCGATTGTTTCCTTCAAAATGGGCAGGAGACCAGAATGATGGACACCAATGCCCTTTTCCAGAAGAGGGAGAATGTGGGTGATTTGTGGAAGAGCTCGATCCTCCTCGGCCAGCTGATTGATAGCGCTCTGGAAAACCTCTCTGACCAATTGCTTTTCAGACGCGTTGTTGAACGTCATGTGCGAGATGGCGAGAGCCATGGCCTCACAATCCCGCTTGCTAAAGTTAAAGACGATGACAGGGTGGAACGACCTCTTCATGATCATCTTGATGATCTTAGAGATATCTGACTGCGAGTCAGACTTGCCGCCCTTGTTCGTTTTCTTGTTCTTTCCTCTTCCCTTCATCTGCGCGTTAGGATCCGCGGGGTCCGCTCCCTTCTTCTGTTCAATAAGGGCCATAGCCTTGTTGAAGTTATTCTCCTTGAAATTGCTCTTCTCATCAACAACCAGGAATATGCCCTCGCCGCCGGCCGGGAAAAAGTAGTTCTGCAGAGGCGTTGGTCGGAAGTCGGTGTACACGACGTGACACGCTTGACGGTGTATTTTGGCGATCCACTCCGCAAATTGGAAAGCGTTAGGAATCGTCGCGGACAAGAAGACATATCGGACCTTGTCTGGCAGTAAAATAATGGTTTCCTCCCACACAACACCACGACTCTTGTCTCGGAGGTAGTGGATCTCGTCAAATACAACCCACGCTACCTCTCGCATAATCTCGGAGCCGCGGTACAGCATGGATCGTAGAATTTCGGTTGTCATGACCAAACAACTTGCAGTCGGGTTGATGGTAACATCTCCTGTCATCAGTCCCACATCTCCAAAGTCGGCCTGGAAGTCTCGGTATTTTTGATTGCTAAGCGCCTTAATGGGACTCGTGTAGATCACCCTCTGCTTATTCTTTAAACATTGCGCAATAGCGTACTCGGCAACCACTGTCTTTCCCGCACTGGTGTGAGCCGATACGAGAACCGACTCGTCCCTTTGGATCGAAGCCACAGACAAGCTCTGGAACGGGTCCAACTTGAAGCTGTAGGTCCTTGCGGGCTCAGCGGGTGGCTTATGACTCGATAGCGGAACGTATTCGTAATCCAGATCTGGCGGTAGCGCGACCTGATGTTGGATGTTGTGCGCAATAGTGAGGGCCTTGTCCGCTTCCTCCCCTTTCGCTGGCGCGAAACCTTCGGCGGCAGCGAGCTCTCTCGACTCGGCGGTAGTGAACGTGTCTGCCATCACGGGGTCCGCCTCGCTCTCCTTCTTCCTTCGCTTAGGGTCCTGGTTGTTGTCTTCGCTCTGCTCCTGGTCTGGTTGTTCCTCCTCGCCGTCCTCCTCGTCGTTAGATGCCTCTTCGCCGTCGGCCATTTCGACATCGGCATTAGGGGACGTGCCGTTCTTGATGTGGCCATCTGCTTTTCGCTTCTTGCTCTTGTCCTTCTTCTTTTCCGTCTTTTCCCTCCTCGATGACTTGGCCGACCTTGCAGACGGGGAGGTCGTGGCAGCCTGTGCTGGCTCGGCGCCGGCCGGGGAATCTACGGCCTCAGCCGCCTGCCTAGGCGGCTCATCGAAGACATCGAACAGCTCGTCCATGATGGGTCGGATCGCTGTGGAGCAAGGATCTGCTCGATCCCAAGCTCTACTCGTTGGCGACTGGTGGGGTGGGCGCGATCGTAAATGCAGGGATTTTCGGTCGCGGCGATGGCTTCAACTGGAGGCGCCAAATTGAAGGCGCGTCTCAAGGGTCTGAGAGCCAGGTGTAGAAGCGGGTGGAAAGTCTATTAGCTCCGCGACAAGGCCGTCAGAGCGGATGATGTCCACGGAGGGGGCGGTAGGTGACAGCAAGAAAAGCTTCTCGAGGTCGGAGGGCGCCAGCTACACAGATTGAATCAACTGCAGCCGTAGCCGCATCACTTAGCAGCGATGGCGCTACCAAATCTCGATTCGAACTCAACTTTTTTGCGATAGGCAGAATTGATAAGCCAGACAGGGGAGAGCGGTGTCAAAGCGAACCCCTGCACTCGGGACTCGGCAGGATCTGCCTGAACTTTCAGGCAAGGATGCTCCAACCCGGCAGACGGGAGAGCTCTCGTACGACTTCGACTTCGATTGTGAGAGCGGTAATTGAACGTCACTACCCTGAACCACCCGCCCCCCCAGCTTCACCCCCACAAAAGCAACTCTTCAAGGTCAGTATCTACCTGCAGACGTGAATGCAATTGACGCGCAATTGATACTAAATTGGTCCTCTGGCCGCAGATGTTCTCCCGCGCCGCTGTCCGCGCGACCACCCAGGTCGCTGGGCGTCGAGGCTTCCACGCCACCCGCTCCCAGATGTCCTCGCCCTACCACTACGCCGAGGGTCCCTACACCAACATCCCCTTCAACCCCAAGAAGAAGAGCTTTCCTCTTCTGTTCTGGGGCTACTGCGCTACCGGATTCTCCGCCCCCTTCCTGATTGCCGGTGCGTTTATGCTCAGTCATCGGGTGCTGCCGGGTGGATTTTCGCGTGGATTTTCTAACATATCGCAGCTTGGCAAACCTACAAGCCCCGTACATAAGCGGCAAACTCGAGCCTCTTCCTGCGATGATGGGCATGTACATCACGGCGATGGGATACGCCTTGGGCCGATGAGACGAGTATATGGAGCGCGGATAGAACCGAAAATAGACAACTTCAGCAATCGAGTCTCCTTGAGTTCCGACCTCGGTCATCACTTGCGAGTATGCGAGAGTCAAATGGAGTGGATGTTACTCCACGTGTGAGGTGTTTCGGCCTTCCGGTGTTGCCAGAAACTGGATGAGGCAGTACGCTTGGATCTCGTCAGTCCTTACTGTATGACCGATTTGTCACGACTTTGCGAGTCTATGAGTGCTCTGAGCCGCCACTACGCATTCGCGGAAGTAAGCGAGGTCCAGAAACTTTAGAGGATTGAGACGGTCAAAGTTCAGACTGTCCATGCTCCAGCCGATTGTAGAATGGCCCCTCGAAAATCATATCCCAAGTGTCAGCGGCTGTTTTTCAACAGGACAGTAGTGTAAGCCACCATGCAGCGTCTGGTGGCAGCATGTCTCCGTGAGTTCCAAGCACGTGTAGCGTTCCAGAAGATTATGTATGATCGACATTTCACATTGAAGCCCGTAGCTCCGGCAAAGGCCTGATAGACTCTTTTCGAAGTCATAAGTGCACTCTTTGCTCCGGCAAATGGATCTCAGCACAGTCATCAGCATGGTTTACGTGCCTCAACATCGCTTATTATCCTGAATGTGGACAATAGAACGCCGTGCGCCTGGAGTTATCCTGCGTTGTGTGGATCTCTCCACCGTCAACGTCAAACAAAAGCTTGGGCATATTTAGTACAAGTCATCTATGCTGTATAGCATGCGAGGGCAAGGAGGTGTAGAAGTCTTTCACCGATCGTGAGGTGCCGAGCTATATTGCGGGCTTAGATGTCCGAATTCTTGGTTTTACATTTGGTATCATAGATGGTCGTGAAGTTGCATATAAGGCACTCGACATTCCTATCAGTCGTAGTTCCAACCCCCTGCCTTTCCAAACATGCCGGTGTCTTTATATTCCTTGGCTTGTTCGCCACCCTCAAAGAGATCGACCAAAAACTCCTCGAAATGCTCGACGTCCTCGGGCTCAAAGTCAGCCTCGCACCTTGGCTTGAGCTCCTCCCAAACCTCTCTAGCCCGATCCACGCTATCGCATCTGCGGAACGCCCGGAGGATCCACTTCGCCATCCACACGTCGACGTACAGGCCATGTGTATTCTCTGACAGCGCCTGGACGAAGGCGTTCCACACGCTCTCCAGCCGCTGTGGGCCCCAGACTTGCCCTTCGGGTCCGCCGTAAAGACCGAAACCCTTGAACAGCGCGAGGAAGACGGCACCGTGGAGGGGAATCTGAAACCACTTCATGTCGTCGAGATAGTGCGCAACTTTATCGAGTGCGGCCATTTTGACCGCGTAGTGGTTCAACATGATGCGGTATGTCTGGATGTCGGGAACGATGGGCGATGCCTTTTGAAATTGGCGCCGGAGCTTCGGGTTTTGTTTTGATATTTTTGCAAACATCATTAGAACCTTGGTGATGGCACCGTCGTTCATGTAGTTCCTGTAGGGCATGGCAGGAGCTCGGTCGTGTGCGGCCTTCATGCGCTCGTAGACGCGCTCGGCAGCATATTCCTCCCCACAGCGGAGGAGGCCGGCAATGACACAGTTGAGCACCACGGTGTCAATCATTTCGCCGTCCTCGACCATTTCCTTATAAGCGGCACGGATCCCATCGCTGTCCATCTTCAGCCCAAAGAAGTGGATCAGGCTGACATGATGGTACCTGTTGAATTTGAAACCACGCTTCTCCATCTCCTTGTATAGCATCTCCGAGAGGACAAAGTTGCCGGCTTTCGAGGCGACGTCGAACAGGACGTTGAAGGTAACCGCATTGGCACTGATGCCAGCGTCGTGCTCCATTTCTTTCCACAAATTCATGGTCGCTGCTGCCTCGGTCTCTGTTGAGTGACCAACATAACGAGCCGCAAAGGACAGGGCAGCATTCCACTCCGGTCTGGTAAGGCGCAGGCCATTGCTCTGAATGTCCGCAACCACGGCAAAATAGCGCAACATGGACTTTGAATTCTTCTCCTCACGGCCGAGACATTTCATCAACCCATGGCGGATCTTCGCGTGCAGGTATGGCATCCGCGGCGCGGGAAGGCTCTGGTACAGGCCGTAGATGTACTCGATGTCGGTTTTGTATGGGTTCCTCAGCCGGCGCTGCACTGCACGCCACAGTTTGGCCAGAATCTCCTGCTCGTGCTCGCCTCCTTCCCTTGTCTCGTAGAACGATGGAAAGTCCTTGTCATCTCGGCGGTCAGAAACGGCCAGGTCGGGTCCGTCTGCTGGCGCATACCCTCGCATGTATGGGTCTCTGGTAAGTTGCAGGTGCTCGTCGATGGTTGTATCTTGAGTCTGGTCAACCAAAGACAGCAATTCATCCCTGTTGAAGCCCTGAGAGCCTGTGGCCACTTTCCCCTCGGCGCTTGAATGGCTCGACCTTGTGGCTTTCGGGGCGCTCGTGAGCCTGAACGTGCACTCGCCGATTCTCGTTGTGTAGCGAAATGGGTTCAGCAGGACTGGTTGTGGGATCCACGAAGAGAAGAATTGTGTTTCAGCTGAGCGGTTTGTCGAGGCATTGTGACCTCGGCCGCGCTCCTTGCGCAGCTTCGGCCGCAACTGCCATCCATGCGCAGCCCTGGCCCCATACACGAAGCTGATCTGCGGCCACAGGCTCTTTCGGAACGGGAGTATCGTGCCGCATAAGGACCCTTCAATTCGACTGGAGATTTTCATGAGCTGTCCCACATCATGCCTCTGCTACCGCCGTGTCGTCAGCATGGAAGAACGAGCCTGGCGGTGCGAGTGTTGGCGGCGAACAAAAGGAAGGGAGGGGGGATGGGAGCTTCATGTAAAGTGAAATCGTAAAGTCTGGGGAAGCTTTGAAAATGCAAGCTCTGCAAAGGCGCGCCGGGTCGTCGCGGTGGGGAATGATAGCGCCGATAAGCTCCCCTGCACCCGCTGCGCATTAAGCTTGGGCGAGCCGCTTCCAAATTTTGGAGACCATGCATCTCGAAGCAATCAACTCCCCAGCGACCACGCGACAATCACGATCTCAATTCGAGGCGCCCTCCTGGAATTGACAGGCCCGACCGAACGCTGAACATCCGGACGAGCTTGCACTCCAACGAACGCCCGTCATGGGCCGGTCCTTTCGGCCCCAGCGGGTCTACCAAACGGCCAAGATCAACCTGGCTATCCCGCGCAACAGCGCCGCACCCCGTCCAGTTCCACCAGTATGGCTCAAGGTCATTGAGAGGATACCACCGGCCGAGATCTTGACCCGCCCCAAACCTATACCGCACCGCGATCCAAACCCACGGCAGCGCCACCCACGCAACATCTTCAAGCCTCAACGGATCACGTACCCAGAGGACGAGCTGCGACGGAACTTCTTCAAAGACCACCCATGGGAGCTGGCACGGCCCAGGGTTGTGGTGGAGCTTGACGGAAAGGATGCGAGATATGTGGACTGGAGCAAGGGCCTGGTCCAGCCCGGTGTTCCAGTAACCGGTGAATCGTAAGTATACCAGACCGGAGAACTACCACGCGATCGGTGGCAAGTCTAACAGCGTTATAGGGTCGTTCAGAGGCAGCTGTGGCTTATGGAGAACCGGGAAGGCATCACAAAAGAGCAGGCTTACGACATAGCGCGCAAAGAGCTCTACGATATACGGCAGCGCCAAGACATCACGAGGCGTATTGCCCAGGAGGAGGCCCGCATGGTTGGAGCGTACTTCGGCAAGTCGAGGTTGGAGGTCAGCATGGAGCTAGAGAACGCGGTATACGAGAAGTGGAAGGCCTGGGCAGAGGGCGAGGCCCAGAAGCTCCAGGCTGAGCGCGAGAATGCCTATGCCAACTTCGGCAGCAGCGACGAGAAATCGCTCGAAGTGGAAGAAGTGGGCAGTCTGCAATGAGCATAGACCACTTATGCGCCTGGGGTTGAGCGCGATTGTAGAAATAAATGAGAGATCACTCCCAAGTGCCGATGCGCATTTGCTTCTCAGCCCCTGGGAAATCCCAGGGGCAAATTCGTGAAATTTACTATTTGCTGGACTTGTGATTCCGTCGGGTCTGAGCCCACTTCAGATTCACGTTGCCAATGTTAGGCTTGCTGACGACCTTGGAAAGCTTCTCAGACTGAACGACAAACACGTCAGGGATGTCAGTCCAATAGAACAATTTGCCAGTGAGTCCCAAGTTGTGAGTTCTTGCCCACGTCTCGACAAAGACTACCCTGAGACGATCCTGTGGAGCGAGACAGAGGACCTTGAGAATGTGTGCCATGAGTCCCACGATGAAGCCCGTTCCTGGCCCGTTTGTGACAATAACATGGGGGTATTGGAACCCCTTGGCGTTGGGGGTGCCGGCGCGCTGGGTCGGTATCGTTGTCAAGGCCACCAGAATGTCGAGCGCGGACCTCATGGAAGTGTAGATTGACGATGCGTAGGACTGGTAGACTTTCCGGGCCCGGGGTACAATGATAGTGTCGTATGTACCAGCAGCTTCACCACCACAGGACCGATCTATCAAGCTCTCGAGAGCTTTCTCCTGGTTTCGGGAGTGTTGATCCCCCTCCGTGATAATGTACCGCCGATGTTGGTTCTTGTTCGCCTTGAAGCTCAGCTTGATCAGTGCAGCCATCTCCGTGGTGTGGCCGCCAGAACCAAAGACATATAAGTATGAGACAGCTGGCAAGTGCGACAGGTCTGGACCAGACCCTTTTGTGTCCGCGGTAACGTCTATAGTGTTGTTCCTTTTGCTGACGTAGAAATGCCGAGTCTGGATTGTCAGCTCATGAAGAAACGGATTGATATATTAAGGATTCCGCAGGCATATATTGCAACCTACCGCAATCAACAAGCCAAGTGAGGTCAGTCCGCTTAAAGTCGTGACTAAACCCAGGCAGAGAACACATAGGCCGGTGATGAGTATTATCAAAAATACCGTCGTCGTAATGAAGAGGCCATAGAGGGCCACGGCATCAGAGATCCGAGCCAAGTGCAATTCATCATCCGAGGCTGGTTTGGTGTCAGGTGCCGTAGACCCTTCCTGTGGTAATGTAGGCGCCATGTCGAACTGGTTTTCCACGCAGACTCATCAAAGGGACTCCCGACAAATCAACCTCCAGATGCGATGGGAGTACACAGTCTGTTTGGATATTAGCTAAATGCTTGAAAGGTTGTCTTTGTATGGCTGATATGGACCTCCAAAAACGGCTGCCTCTTCGAATATCTCCCCCGGTCATTCAATCCGCGAATATTTAAGGCAATTGTGAATTCGAGGCATCGAGTTTGGCCCTCGGTCGTTGGTGACTTGTCTTTGGTGGACTATTCCCGGACTACTTCACTTGCCTTCCGTGGTTGCTGGCACCCTGTAGTGGCCAGAGCTGGGGCTCCACAGGTGGTAGTGGCCTGTGCGAACCTTGCTACGCCTGCCAGCCTAACTGCTTGGGCTGACCTCATTGTGCAACCAAAAGTTTTGGGGACCTTGACGAAGGCGACTTCGAGTTGCGCATTCTCCGTCGCAGCCTCGAATTTCTCCCCGCCAACAAAGCACTGGGGAATACAAAACAATTCCCGGGTCGCTCCACCCAACAAGCCACCGGTTCGCTCGAGTTTCCTTGAGCTTTACGCTCAATACCATGGTCCGGTCGTCACAATGGCGCCCCAGACCAGAAAGCTCAACAAGCCCCTAACGTGCTTCTACTGCAACCGCAGGTCCACGACCAAATACGATGGTTCGATGCGCCGCTTCGAGTGCAGCAACTGCAATGCGACCAACCATCTTGACACCGTCAGTAGTCTCGGCTCACATACACTGCGATTTTCTTTCAATTTCGACTAACAGACTGCATTCTAGAAAGGCGACATCACCGATGTCCCAGCTGCAAAGAGCAGTGCCGTCCCACAGTCAGCGCAGTTCGCGATCCGCCGAGATCACTCCTCAACGTCCAGCCAAGTATTTTGCGACAAATGCCTGCAGAACCAGCACCTGTTCATCTCCTCTCTAGCGCAGTACTTTCCCGAGGACCCTGAAGACCCGGAGTACGCCGAGCGCGAGAAGGGCTACTACAAATTCTACAAGGGTCTCATGAAGCGGTACCCCCAATGTTGTGCCGACTGCGAGCCAAAGGTCCGCGAGCAGCTCGCCAAGGCGGCGTATACTGCAAAGACGGACCATCTGCGGCGCATGCTGGACCGGACCGCCAAGATTCGAGTCGTCACCACCAACACTCCTGTCTACTATTGTCAGTCGATGGGCAAGTGGCTCTGGGTTGCCTCTCTCATCTTCCAGCTGCTGTGGCACCTACGTCTCACTAGCAAGGGCCTCGCTGATAATAGCAGGCGGACCAACGATAATTCATGGCTGATGCTGTCGGTCAGGATAGTGGCTGGGTTTACGGGCTTCTTGCCGCCTTCAGATCAATTATTGAAATGGAGCTTCTGGACATCGGCTATAAGCATATGGTGGAATCCTAGATGGGTCGACACGTTCAAGAGCAACACCAAACATCTGGTTGGCATTTCTAATTACTATTGCTACCAAGCTTTGATCTTCGCTCTTAAGCTTACCGCAACCTTGCTCATTTCACCATTGTCCAACACGCAAGGGCCGAAACTGGCGTCCCTGGTAACAGCACACGCGTGGATGGCCGTGTCTATGCTGTACCTCTACTACGCTGCGAGCAAATTGATTCGTGTCGACCACACTCCTCTGTGGACCACGAAGGCCAGCAGCATCGGAGCCAATCCAACGCCACCACCACCGCCGACCCTTACGCCGAGCGAGACACGCGAGAACGAGGAGAAGAGCATGGCAACCATCCTCGACGAGATTCTACATGAGCCGACACAAAATACCCAGCCCCGGCGTCAGTCGCTTATGTCACAGTTCTCCGAAACTGAAGGTCCCGACCTTGTTGCGTCTCTGCCGTCGACGAGCGCATTTAACCCCAACCTACGCCCATTGACTCCGAATCCTTTTGCGAACTCGCCAGTCAAACGGCCTCAGAGCTCTGGTGTGGGTCTTTCAAGCCTGAGTCTTTCCGACTCACCGCGAGCGAGTAATCAGGAGCCTGTCGACTACTACTCGCCGAACATGGAGTGGACACCCACCCAGTCCAAGTATCGAGCGTTCAATACCTACAGGCCAGGGCAATCCGAGACCAGAAAGTTCGGTGAGACCCCGGTCAATGACCAACCGGGGGCATTTTGGGCCAAGGTCCCTCCAGCACCCAAGGCTCCCGCTCAGCGTTTTCTCAACCAACAGAACACGACGCTACTAAGAAGAAGTCCTCGAATAGCGCAGAGTCCCATTGCGTTTCAAGGGGCCAAAAAGAGTACGTTGAGCGCGCCGCAAGCGGATACCCCCCCAGCAACGATTTTCGCGGAGCCTAGACTTCGCCCGCCGCAACCTAGGGATGAGCGCGACGATCTCCTAGACAAGTTCGCTACGAGCTTCACGCTGGCATCGGATCAGACTGAGGAATCCCCAGCGGGGGAGACCCAGGCCGGAGGGGGTGCATCAACAACTAGCCCGACCCCACAGCGCAGTGCCAACGTACTCAAACACGCATTTTTGTATCTGGTATGCAGTGCCTTCCTCGCTATACTGGCAGCGCGGGCCTACAAGGACTTTGGCTACCTGGGAAAGCTTGTATCCATCCGCGGGAGATAAGTGTGCTTGCTCGAGGAACGATGCAAAGACTTAAGCATTGGTGCTTTAAGAATAGCCAGTAACGGCAATAAGAGACTCGGAAACAGACGGGCAGATTAGATTGGTCGAAAGAGGCCGGCGGCTTCCCTCCCCGCAGCTCGGGGAACGACGCCCTTTGCTCACGAGTGGCACGAGACAGTGTAGAAGTCATCAGGTGGTCACGAGGTTGGCGTTCTTGGGGTTCCGGTTCATTTGATTCAAGTAAAAGGCATTATATGGAAGGCACACGACACAGCATATTTAGAGAAGGCTACATGAGAAACGAGAGATACCCTAGTGTACCAATAGAGAAAATGGCAGCAGAAATGGCGACTAGTGGAATTTGTCCATGCCTAGAACCCCCTCGAAGCCGTGAGATCTCAGGTGGTTTGTCCATCCACAGTCAAAGGGAGCTCGATCACATTCTGTATCATGAGAACTAATGAAGACTCAGCCAGCTGCGTACCGCCAAAGAGTCATCACGATCCCAGGAAAATGGCGCAGGTGCTTTAAGGTTGCGTTCGGCTCCCAGTCTTTCTCAAACATACTCATTTGGGACACCGAGAACGAGCGGCGGCTGGGCTGGAAGGCCGGAAGACTAGCTCCGTGCTCCGGAGGAAACTGTACGGGCCCCGGAGCAAACGGGTTGAACCCAGAAAACAAGATTGAAGCAGGTCCGTCCGCGAGATATTCTGACTTCACGACTGGTTAGGAACGAGCACGACAGCAAAGCTCGAACGACCGCGAGAACGAGTGACCAAAGAAAGAGGCAGACAGACACAGAGAGGTGTGTGGATACGTAAAAGTGATCGGCACGGGCCGCGCTGTGGGGTCGCGCTAGACAAAGTATGATTTCGCCAAGAAGGCGAATCTGGTCGCCTGTCAAGATGCGAAAGACAGATTTCCCAAGCAAGAAAAGGGTCCCTGCGGTGTGTTTGTGCCCATCCAGGCGACGGGGGGCTGGAAGCTTCGGTTCCCCGTGGTGGAAGGTTTCCGGAACCTTTGCGAATGACAGTGAGAGTCAGCAGGGCCGTTGGCGATTGGTCGCCCCGGTTTCTTGCTCTTACCTTTCTGCCTCCCCCACCATCCATCCCCCCAGGGGCGTCAGCCCCGTTCCCCCCTACCGATGTTGGTGTGATCGGCCACCTTCTCCAGATGGAATGGGCTGCCCCAGATGGATCGGCTGCGATATTTGGGGGAAGCGAGATTTCACATCTCGCGGGGAGGACAGGCGAGGGCGGGGATGTGCCGTATTGAGAGATTTTGGGTGGGATCATCTCAACATGCCCCCTTGTCAGGCTGATTGGTATGTGCTGGGTGCCTGGGCCTGGGCCAGTTCCTGGCCTCTCGCTCAGGACTGTCGTTGCCGAGGGACCAAAGCCGGCGGGCCCTGGGGCTTGCCTTCTCGGCTTCCTCCTGCCTGGATGCCGACGAGGCGGCGCATGCCATACAGGAGTAGAGTTACACTGTACGAAGGTGCTCGTGGCCGGTCTTCAGGAGAAACCCACCCGCCTCGCATACAAACAAGGGGGCCGCTGGGTGTCACCCACGGATGGGTTTCTGGGCTCGTGGGACAGAAACTCCATCGGGATTTCCGACTACTGGCAGGTGACCTGCTGGGTATTGGAGTAGGTGCGTGTGCCGTAGGACGATCCCCTTCTGGGCGACCTAGGGATTGCTTATGCGGCACTGGATTCCTGTGTGTGTGTGTGTTGGAAGGTCTTGGTATTTCTCGACCAGAATAGTACCACTTGAAACGCCGTCCCAGCTACACGTGTATTGATGAACTGCCTTTCTGGCCGTCCTGCCCTACCGGGACCCCCACGCTGGGGGATAGTACCCGGAAGGTGAGGCTTGGGGCATCTCGATGAGCACACCGCGACATCACGGGGAAACAGCTACGCCAGGCCCGTGAGCAACGGTGACTGGGATACGGTGAGCTGAGCTGGCTGGCTGGCTGGCTGGGTGACCTGGGGAAGTCGTCAGCCTGCACTGCTGCGCTACATTTCCCTCGTACCCCCCACACCCCGCGCCCATTAGAGACTTTGACTTCCAGAGTCTGAATCATAGTCTAGGCCTTTGGTGTAACCACGTAGCAGGTCTCGTGACAACGGTTTTCTCCAGGAATTTCAGCGTGGGCGTTCAAAGTTTGACCTCCACGTTTCCCCCGTAGGAGCGCAGGGCGGGTTGCCCAATTAGCTGCTGCAGACCACGGCGTCACGCGCACCCGCTACCTTGTGCTGGGTTCAAACGAGGATGGCAGGGCGTGGGGTTGCAGTGTGTTGGCCGGCGGAGTTTTGGAAATTGGGAGCTGGTAAATGGAAATGGTAGGCTGGCATGTACTGTTACTCGTGTTGCTCTCGTGCAGGGCATACGAGAGGCAGACAGCAGACACGCAGAGCGAAGATCTGTGTGCTCGGCGGGCGTCGAATCTGCGAATCCGAAACAAACCCAGGTGCAGGGACTCTACGCAGTAATGCACGCATTCCCTGTACGTCTGTACCTCAGTACCCCCGTACCTGATGGGGTTCTCGCTCGGGAGTTGAGCGAGGCGCTGAGGCTGGCTCTGGGCCAGTCAGCCAGCGCAAGGAATCTGGAGTAATGCAGCCTGCACTGCGGTAATAATAAAACTATGGGGTTGCATGACGTCGGCAGGCATGTACCTCCATCACGCGACACACGCCAAGTGCGACAAGCCAGACGCAGGGAATGAGGCAGGAAAAAAAAAAAACGTGGACGCGGCTGGGTGCTGGGCTGGAGTGTGGAGATGCGTGCATTATTAAACCATCACCCGCAGATCCCGCGCCGCCAGTCTTGTGCCTGTGGTAGCAGACATGCGTAATGTTGCGTTGTGTGGTTAACATTTGCTCTTTGTGCACCGACCGCCCGACGGGCAGGATCAGGCCAAACCCTGACAGTGTATCGTGCAGCGGGCGGGCGGTCGGTTGGTCGGGCGGGCGAGGGAGCGAGTGAATTGGCGAGTTCCCCCGGGCCTGTGACGGCAGAGACCATGGAGCGAGACCGACCCGCACCAGCCCTGGGAACCAGACAAGCCAGAGGTTATGATGAAAAAGTCGGCTGGGAGCGTGTGATCTACGCGGTGGAAGTGTGTTGTCGAACACGCTGAGGGCTGAGGTGGCCGTGTCGATCAGGTCACAGCTGCCTTTCCTTCCGAGGCTGGCTGCCACACCTGTTTGCACCGCTGCTTGCACAGCTTTCAGGCCTGACTGGGAGGTTGGCTAGCTGGAGAGGTAGTGATGCACACATACACGCACACACGTACGGATACAGTACACACCACACGCCACACACGCCTACGGCCTAGCCCCCAAGCAACTAGTCCCCCACTGCAAGGGAACCGCGCCTCGGACCACGCGGTATGTAGCAGTGGACAGACCCAGCACGCGGAAGCCGCCGGTGTTAACAGACAAGAATCTGGCCTGCTAATTCCGGCCCCGACCTAAACTGAGCCGGGAGACCGAAGCCAAAGAAGCAAAGCTGATCAGCCCTTTTAGGTTTTGCCGTTAATAATCAGCCCGGCCTGGCTCGCTCAAAAAGTGCTCTTGTCAGCTGCATTTGTAAACGCACTTACGGAATGGCTAGATGCCTGGATGCCTGTCGATTGATTGATTGATTTGAAGAACTGCTCCGTATTGAGGAGTTAATGGCCCGGAATAGCTGGCTGTGCATGTACTGTGGGTGCACACGACCAAATGAGCGACAGACAGATTGATGTAGAGTACCGCTTGGTGCAACGGTTCCAATGATTTCATGTACACCACACAGCACTTATTGAGCAAGGGCCCGTCTGGTGCATGGATGGCCTCCTCATAAGCTTGAGGTCGGACTTTAGCTGACACGCCACTGACGGTTTAGCCTCTGCACCGCTGGGCAGGGCGCGGTACGTACCCAAGTACCTACCTCTGCCCTGCTCTCTCTGGTGTGTTACCGACCTGGGGGACGTGCCCACTCTTTCCACTTCCATGCAGCATCCCCCGTCCGCCCACTGCCAAACCAAGCGTCCCACTAGTGTGCACTGTGGTCCCTCTCACCCACCCCTAAATCCGGGCTACGGGCTGCCTGGGTGGTCGAATAAATCCCCTGCAGTCACCCTTCCTGTTCCTTCCCTCCCACGCGTGCCTTGCATCAAAGCTGGTTTCCGACGTCAAACCCACCAAGCTTCACTCACTCTCCCCCATACACGCTCACAAAAACACCCACTGTTCAACCTGGGACGCGCTCCATTACGCTCCCCCTTTCAGTTTGCTCTTCTACCCACACGCCTCGCAACGTCTATACAAGACTTGGCCCGCGCACAAACTTCGCGTCAGTGGGTGACCGGACACTGTCCTTTCAGCCAATTTGTCTGCCACAACTGGCACAAAAACCTCTCTCCCCCAGACACCCGCCATCAACCTCTCAAGATGGACAACCAATTCTCTTGCGGTCTCTGCGCCATTGCTCTTTGATCGAGCGCCCCGGGCCCTATTGGGACTACATACATAGTCCTGAAAGTTCCCTCCGCCATAACAACACACTCTTCACCTACTGACTCAATCCTCCGCCTCGCATTGCATCCCTCCAACCTGTCACAGGCGCGCTATCCTGCCCGAGCCTCACATCACTGGATCACCCCCACGCTCCATCACAACTCATAACTCAGACCACTCCCACCTTTCTACCAGCCCTTCTCTGCTCCCACCCCTAGGAGTCGGCTGTTGAACCTCAAAACAATCATACTGTCTGCAAGGCATGAACTTTGTCTTGATACTCTTCTTGGCAAAGCTGGTCGTGGCTATATCACTAGTGGTTGCACAGAATATCCTGTTTCAGAGTCGGACAGGCAGCTTTTACCAGGACTGGTGTCGGAGCTATATCTCTTGGGTCAGCACACGCAAGGATTTCAGAATTATGGACGCAGTAAAAGGCACAGAGTCTGCCCAGAGCAGTAAGGGCTTGAGGGAGCGGAAGTCTTTTCTCAGCATGATGGAGCAGGAGAGAATGGAGCAAGCAGACGTCGACGTGGAGGAAGCAGATGTTGCCCCTCAGGGCGCGGAGATGCAACGGTCACAGTCAGGGCAGTCGTCCCTGAAGTCACTGAGGTCCACTCCGTCCACCTGTTCTCTGGCCACCGAGAACAGCATATCCAAGGACACACTCGGAAGGAGAAATATACTTGGCCAGCCGGCCAACTTCGGAACAGTGGTTCCAGGAATCTACCGGAGCAGCTATCCCAAGGAGGCTGACTACGCCTTCCTTCAGAAGCTGAAGCTGAAGACCATCATGTAAGTCTTGATAACGCACTGCTCCCTAAGCGGACCGGGCTGACCATTCTTCTAGCACACTTGTCGACAAGGAGTTACCCGAGACATTTGTCCCTTTCATGAAGGCCAACAACATCCAGCACCGCCACATCACCATGCAGGGAACCAAGAAGGAGACGATACCTATTCAGACAATGGCGGCCATTCTTGATGTTGTGCACGACAAGCGCAACCACCCTCTCCTGATTCACTGCAATCATGGCAGAGTACGTTCATCCCTCCCAGATCTGGCCGGTATTTGTCAAACGGTCTCGATCAGAAGCTAACTTTGCCACAGCATCGAACTGGTTGTGTTGTTGCTCTGGTTCGCAAGATTCAGAATTGGGATTCTGAGCGTGTCCTGGACGAGTACAGGGCATATGCAGCGCCAAAGGTCCGAGATTGTGACGTCGACTACATCAGCAAGTTCCAGACTGCCGATATCCAGCACCTGGCTCTGGCCCCCCTTGCTGAATCATTTCCGGTCCCACCCGTGATGGACCTTCGTCGAATCCGCTTCCTCCTCGCTTCATTTTTCGCCATCTTTATCTGGTGGAACACCTTGCGATTCTTCCGCCGGAATGGCAGTCAGCGTGATGCGATCACGGGCCTCTGACGCTGATTCCCACTCCGATGTCAATTTTTCGCACGTATGCCACCACAATCCGGCCTTGCTACGCGTCTACTGGCCCACAGAACAGTCGACTCGACCTCGGAACTGCTGGACAGCGACCGTGTAGCAGTCTCGCGGATTGGGCATTTTGATGTCACTGCTTTTATGTGTTGACCACCTTTTCTCTTTTGATTCGGTCGGGACTCTTCACAAGGGTATAGACAGGTTATCTTTGGGGGCTATCAAGAGCTGAGATGTCCTCCTGGCGTTTTAAGGGCAGGGTCGGCTCTGTTGATTATCGAGTCGAGTTTTCTTTTGTTTACAGGCTAGTGTACTTTACAGACTAAAAGTCGAGTGCTGTTGTGTTATAGAGTCCTCGGTAGAGGCTCGAGGACCGAGACGGCATTGAAAGCGAGCGTTATACCCGAGCAGCCTTGCGATGGGGTTTAGTTTGGAGAAAATGCATACATCGAGCTCCTGCAGCTCCTAGTCCAACTATGTACATGGAGATGTTATCGAGCATGCCAAGTGACAGTATTGTTGTTTATGCATAATCCGTGTAACGGAGGCCTCGAACGTGCATTGTTTCTTGAGCCAAGGCAGCCGAACAGCCATGCTACGGCCAACCTGTGAGCGGGAACCGAAACGTCCAGGAACAGCCAGACATGCCAATGAGTCTCAACTCCCTTGCCTCCCGACACATCACTGAAGACACAGGCGTCGACGTCTCTGAGAAAAAGGTAACCGCCCTAGGAAAGAAACATCCTCACTCACACCCCCTCACTGCTTCTCAATCCCCCACCGGTCCCTCTCCTTCCTCTCAACCTTCTCCGCCTCCCTGTCGCCCACGGCATACGCATACCCCCCACCAACAGCATTGACCGTTCCCAGACCCATAGCCACGCCGCGGACGGCGCCCCTGGCCGTGAACCGCTGGCGCAGCGAGGCGAGGGCGGCGCCGCCGGGCCGCCTGCGGGCCGCGAGCAGAACGTACAGGCCGGACCAGGCGGCTGACAGGCCTGCGGCGTCGATCTTGAAGCCGGCGACGCTCAGGTAGCTGCTGAGGAGGAGCATCGGGGTGAAGACGAGCATGGGGAGCTTGTGGAAGGGGCGGAAGTGGAGGGAGGTTATTAGGGTTGCTAGGCCCATGGGTGGGAGGGAGGATACTGTTGGAGTTTGTTAGTTGTGGTGGTCCTGGTGAGGCATGTGAGACTTCGGGGAGGGCGTGACGATGAGAGGGTACGTACGGCCCCAGCCGTTTAGGCGGGATGCTAGCGACCTTGTCGGTTCTGGCTGGTCTGGTGTTGCCATGGTTGTGTGTAGGTTGGTTTGTGAGTTTATAGGCTTGACTCTCCTTCGGACTGTGAGGCTCAATGGCTGGGTTGTTCAAGATGTGTATGTGAACTTTTTCTCAGTTGAAGGCTGAGAAAAAAACAGTGACGTGATGTCCACCCAAGAGCTTGCAGGGGTCCCAACTGTCTGAACACACTTGATAACTGCCCGCCTGGCCAGCTTGTCTCTCCTAGGATAATGTTCTGGTTGGACAATCTCAGGTATCTCGTGAGAACTTGTAGACTTGGGCAAATTATTTCAATAATGAGATATGCCTGCCATTTTGATCCACAATAAGTGTCAAGGTACAAACCTTGAACATTCCTCTTCAGGGTCTCTTCGGAGAGCTACATTGGGGGTTGCTCTGGCAGGGGTCTCTGCTACGCCTGGACTAGACCGCTCTGCCACAGGCTGACTGCTAGGGCGGAGGTCGGTTGGCCGGCAAGGTCGGGCAGGAGAGCACGTTCTCCGATTTCAGTAGAGCATGGAATTTTTGGATGCAGCTTCGATCCAAGACATCAAGGGAAGGCTTTTTCTACCTGCATGCAGCCGGCATTTCTATTGTATTTGCAGGTCTGAACCCAGAAACATCATTATCATCATCTTGTGGCCTGTTGAATATCCAATTAGCATCGAAACAGCCTGTCCTTTGCCAAGTGTGTTGAATTGACGCCGCTTGTTTTTGGCCAAGTTTACCCCGAAGAAGCCACCTTCCCGGACGCCTATCTAGCAACCCCACGGCGGTCATCACCAGACAACCGGGCCACTAGCAACAAAAACAGTCCGCCAACCTGGGCTTTTGCAACCTCAACACTAACCTGTGGCTGCTCTGCCAACCCCACGACGTTTTGGACCGATTACTCTTGCTATTCAGTCGCTCACAGTCATCACCGTCCCAAGTCCGAACCTTATCCTGTCAGCCGACCAAGCGAGTGCTCTGCTATCGACCGCTAGCCGCAGCCACATAACCTCGACCATCCCTACCGTCTCCCGGCCGCGACGACAACTCATCAAAAACAACTCGCCGCACCCCAGCTAGCTATAGCTACAGCAACACCAACCACCACCTGCTGTGTCGGGGCAGAGGCACACGCCGCCTGACATCATGCCGCCCAGCGCAACCGCCTCCGGGGCGGATGCCTCCAACGGCTCAGCCCGCAACCGAGAACACACTCAGGGCAACCAGGACCGCAAGTACACAGAAGAGCAGAAGGCGGCAGTACTGCGCATCCGCCGGTGTAAAGGCACAGACTTCTACGATATCCTCGGCATAGAAGCCGTGCGCAAGACCTGCTCCGAGGCGGACATCAAGAAGGCCTACCGCAAGCAGTCCCTGCTGACCCACCCGGACAAGAACGGCCACGAGCACGCCGACGAGGCATTCAAGATGGTATCGAGGGCGTTTAGTGTCCTCGGCGACAAGGAGAAAAGGGAGAGGTACGACAAGTTCGGTGGCGACCCGGACAGCAGGTTCAGCCAGGCACAGGCGCAGAACCCCTTCGCTGGATTCGCGCAAAGGCAAGCCGCCGGAGGGAGGGGAAACATGGGAGGTGGGATGTGGGAGGATGAGCTGAGCCCAGAGGAAATGTTCCAGCGGTTCTTTGGCGGTGGTGGGTTTGGTGGTGGTGCCGGCGGCCCCTTTGGTGGTGAGTAGACACCTATTGCGCATGTTGCGAAACGAGAGTCTCGGGAAGGAGCTGTGACACTAACTGACAAGGCTTCGACACAGGTCCTCAATTCGTCTTCAACTTCGGCGGGCCAGGCGTCAGGGTACATCAGTTCGGCGGCGGGCGGCCGCGCCGGCGACCGCGCGAGAACGAGCAGCAGGCGCCCGAGAACAGCCTGTTCAACACGCTCATGGGCCTCCTCCCGATCATCTTCTTGTTCCTGTTCCCGCTGCTGTCGTCGCTGTTCTCGGGCGGCGCCAGCACACCCGCGGGGCCCGACATCGTCTTCGACGCACCCGACGCGCAGCACACGTACGAGCGCATAACGCCCAAGCTCAAGGTCAAGTACTACGTCAACCCGGTCGAGATCAAGGCCTACACCAAGACGCAGATGTCGCGCATGGACAGCAACGCCGAGGTGGTCCTGGTGCGGCACCTCCAGCACGAGTGCGAGAACGAGATGCTGCACAAGCAGAGGCTGTACGACGAGGCCCAGGGCTGGTTCGTCCAGGACCCGGAGAAGATGGGCATCGCCGAGAGGTTCCCCCAGCCGAGCTGCGCGAGGCTCAACAAGCTGGGCATCAGGACGACGAGGTGACCTTGACTTTTCTCATTTTCCCATTTTTCCCCACTTCTCCTTCTTCCCTAGCCA
Source organism: Diaporthe ampelina (assembly GCA_023522825.1). Lineage (NCBI taxonomy): Eukaryota > Fungi > Ascomycota > Sordariomycetes > Diaporthales > Diaporthaceae > Diaporthe > Diaporthe ampelina. Next base: position 168,840 of record JAMFTM010000042.1, read on the forward strand.
TAAAAACAATTTGGAATAATGGGGAGAGGCTTGCCTGTACAGGATATGACGATAGACAAGGGGCGGATTGTGGTTGCATTTTTGGACTACGAGACCTCCGACTGGTTAATGATTCCTGCTTCTTGTATTCTTGGACTACTTCTGGTCTCGTGCTGGCGTTGGAGGGAGAGCATCATTGACATAGCGGCTTGCTGGAGGTGGGCATTGGGTCCGACGTGTTTGCTGCCTTGCGCGCCGGCGGGCTACGTTTCAATACCAGACATTATCCGACTGCTCTATAACCCACATAAGCCGTGCCGAACGCAAGGTCCGGCCTCTTTGTCCTCGTGTCCATCGATCTCTGGGAGTAGCACCTTTAGCATTGTCGGCTACCCGCAGCATCACCGCCTGCTTGACCGGTTTGATATGGCGAGTCAGATAACGACGGTCTTCAGCATCATTCAACATAGACATTAGAGCATGGAATACAATTTCCGGTACTTCTTCCTCTTTCGCTGTGAGTTACCACAGTAAACAAGTTCGCCAATGTCGTCTGAAAGAACCTCTAGTGCAGTGGGTATCAACAAGCAGGTCACAATGTGCGAGCGCACACAGACATACCAGCTTGCAACGGCGGATGCTGATTTTGAAAGAGACAATGTACTCCTCTCATATAGGCAAGTAAGGATGACCGGTTAAAGGGTCCATCAGACTATACATAACTTCTTGGAACCTCGTTGTCTCAACCATAGCTACTTCTATCCAACCCAGGTGATCTCGACTGATTTCATCAGCCAACTCTCCAAGGACATTCAGAATTCGCAAGGTCAGCAATTGCGTATGGATCAACTAGCAGCACTGAGGTCGCTGACTGAAATTGTCTTGAAGACGCTTGCTGCTATTTCATACTGGCCGCGACGGAGGTACGCAAGCAACAAGAGCATAGGTTCAGTTCCAGGTCGGCTGCTGTATCATTGGGAGCCAACCTGCTGTGCAACCTGAGATCCACCCAACATGAGCACATGCAGATGGCCAAGTATGTGACGAACAAGTGCATAAGAACGCTTCGCTGCCCAACCCCGGCTTTCTACGTCTTCTTCACAAACACAAAAAGGCAACATCATTCATAAAGGAACAAGAAAATGCCCACTTAGCCATGTCGACGCAGCAAGCCAACAACGAGTCTCTCCGTTATCAACGCATCCTAGCAAATTGCAAGAAGATCTGGAGCCACGTCAAAGAATTCGAAATCGACCTCGACTGTGAGGATGGCGGCCCGTGGGGGGACCATCAAGCCATGGTCAGGGAGGACAAAGGCCACAGCTTCGGCCCCATACTGGCCATGACGAACGTGTGCGATGAGTCTGAGAGCGCCTGGGATGAGCTCGACCGGATCCTGCGTCTGCGGGCCGCGCAAGTGGATAGCGGAAGGCCGATGAACAGAAAAGAGTGCTTGGATATCTTCTCGAAGCCCTCTGGGAAGAATAGGGCCGCACTGGCACAATTCATTGATGGGGCGGCTAGGAAGGGTGTATCGAACCAGATTCATCCAGTGCGACTGGAAGCTATAGCGGCAGCCAACACCGTCTATATGACAGAGCCTTTGGTAGCCATTCACAAGTGATGCAAGCGGCGAGGAAGACACAGTCCTGTACAGTAAACTCGGACGCAGGACAAGCCAATATTTACGTGGTCTCGTTCCCAGACACTCGGAATACATTCGTGCATCAGATAGGAAGAGCCCAAATGCCCTAGTGCTGATCAAGCTCAGAAGTCTCTAAAGCAGGTTTTGGGTCAGACACTGATGCCAAATATTTACCCGGCACCTATGAAATCTAGAGGAATCCATGCATCACCGGTGAGTCGCCACCGAGTAAGAAGAAACCGGCATGAGTAGTGTTGTCGCTTGAGGTCGGCCACTTTGGTCTGGAATTTGCACAAAAATTCGTCACGAATAACTGAATGCTTCACAGAAACAGAGCACAGAGCAGAAAGTTTGGCATTAGCCAAGTGTGTTCATAGACATATGGACTCCCTCGTTGAGGCCTGGTAATTTACAGCCATGATGTACACCTCAAATGTATACCCCTTTGCCTAAAGGCTTTCAATGTTGACAGTTGAATCGTCATTTTGTAAATGCCGTATCAGAAGAGCACACAGGAACTGTGTTGATAATTGAAGTTCAATGATTAATAGATTCTTTGCAAATGGTTTTGTCGCGGACATAGACTATGAGGCATATACGTGACTGGGCCAATATAAATTCCAAGGACATGCAGACCTTTAAGTGCGCCAGGCGACTGCTACGACTCGGCAACTTTTCCGCATTTCAATCCCCAATCTCCAAACAGTTCCTTTATTTTCCGGTCCGGTAATGCATGGGCAAAATTCATCCGAAACCCACCAAGCTCATCAGTACCTGAATTGTGTCCACAATAGAAATCAAGGATACCTGGGCTTTTGCCATTGGCCGTGGATACCTCTGAGGGCTGGCATGGCAACTGGCTACACAGCTAACAAGCCGAATCCGAGTGGGGGCAATAGCAGATCGACGGGGTTGCCTCCAACCGAGCTCCGCCCCTGTCCGTTGCGTCACCGATAGAGTGGCTGGGGTTGCCCCCAAGAGGCAGCAGGTTGGCTGGTATGCCTCACGTCCGCGACATATCCGCAGCATCTGCACAGGTCGTGATCTTGACCAGGAGGATACGTGTGTGGAGAGTCCATTGACTTCTGCATTTTAGAATGAGCCAAAACCGCATGTAGACACAGTACCGGATTGTCAATGCCAGTCAATGCGAGTAGTGTAAAGATGGGACAAGCGGCTTATCGATAGTCAGAGGTCAGTGGTGAGTACCTCTGCTGGCACGACGAGGTACAAGGGGCATTGGTGGCGGGATGGCATGTGACAGAGGTAGTGCCTACTCAGCTGTTTTGTACTTCGTACTGGTCCCATCCCCGAGACGGATCCAAGCTCCCCCAGTCACTGCAAGTGGGCTGCCTGTTTCCTAGCTTGCTTGACTTGACCTGACTTGGTTCGCTCCAGCCCGGGGAATGGCAACGCTGAGTTGCGATACATAGCAGCATCCTCACAGCCTCCGGTCAGGCTTCATTGTATCACCGGAACCAAGTGCCTGCATCACTGGCTTGTTGTGTCACCTCTGACGACCCTCTGTCCGATCCTCACCCTGTCAAGTCTGCTTGATTCCCATGCTCCTACGGTCCCTCTCATAACCCCTCACTCAACCACCTACCAACAGACTCCAACCAGTGCAGTTCCAGCCCTCGCTATAAGTATTGCAAGTCGACCAGTTGCTGCTAGCCCTCCCCAACAGCCTCCCATCCAGACGGGAGCCTTCCGGAACGCTCGACGTCCCGGCCCTCCCACAGTTCTGTCGCGCAGAACGGCCGCCCTAGTTCCGAGTTACGTGGCGGCGTCAGCGAGTCGAATACCCTTTGTCCATGAGACCCTCGTCGCCCGAGGTTGCCGCTTAAGAGATGGTGACGCGAAAGCCGCTGCCGGACAATGCTGTTGTCCACCCGGGCATTGCGCCGAGCCCAAACACAGACGCTGACCCCCAAGCGACTGCCAAGTCTCAGGCTGTTTCTGGCCAGAGACCTGTCGACGGCGCTGCGGATATCTCAGACACCGATAGTTGGGAGCGGGATACCGACAGCGAAGACGAAGAAGACGGGCCATCTCAAGCACAGCACGACCAACCGAAAGAGAAGGGAATCGCGGTAGTAGAGCATGGCGATCTGGCAGGAAAGGACAACGGTGGCGGCCCCAATGTACTGCAGCCGGCTATGACAGGAGATTCGGTCCAGCCGTCAACGCCAATGGCCGACGGCTCAGGAGAAACGAATCCTTTCAGGAGAAAGATGTCGATGTCGAATGGACAGCGCGGTACCCCGGTACCGCCAACGCCCAGCGAAACGCCTCCAGTACCTCCCACAGACGCCTTTGCGAAACTGGATCTCGACGAGACGAGCACAAATCCCTGGCAGCCTGCGCTAGGTGATCAGAAGTCTCTGGCGCCGCCAACGATTACGACTACGGCAGAGCAAGATCCGGACCAGCAAGTATGGGCGTCCCAAGTGCCGTCCAGAGCAGCGTCAACGGGCCCAGCCTCGAACTCTCCAGCGATACAGTCACCTACTCCTGAGGAGAAGGGCACCTGGGGCGACGATGTTCCAGAGAAATCCTCCATCGCGGTTCCTCCGTCTTTCAAAACGTCTCTCGAGGATCAGACGCTGGAACAGGACAGCCATGCTTGGGACGACGTGGCGACCTTAGACAAGGGCAAAGCTCCTGAGAAGCCCCCTCTAGCCCCCGAAACTATCTCAGAGAGCTCGCGTGAAGCCGAAGGCAGTCTTATCGACATAGGATACGAGCCCGGTCCTGATCCCTCCGGGGGACCATCTCAACCATCCGTGCAGTCCGAGGAAGCCGCACCTAGGTTGCCCCCCAGGCAATCAGAGAAAGCCCCGACCTTGCTTCCTGCAGCGCCCGTTTCCGCGAAAACGGAAACCTACCAGATCAAGAACATCACCTGGCACGATGCTAATGCGGTCAATACCACGCGCAAATCTCCAATACTCGTGCAGAATGCAAATGGTCCTTGTCCGCTCATGGCGCTTGTCAATGCTCTCACTCTGACGACTCCTGCCGACGCAGGAGATGCGGTCCTCGTCAACACACTTAAGACAAGAGAACAGATCAGCCTCGACCTTCTACTCAACGCTGTTTTTGATGAGCTCATGTCTGAGCGGAGAATAACCCCCGATATGTCTTTGCCCGATATTACTGAGCTCTACGAATTTCTGAAAGGCCTACACACCGGGATGAACGTCAATCCCAGGTTCATCCCCACGGAGGAGACAGAGAAGGCTTTCAAACGAACTTCTTTAACCCACCTTCACCCTACCGAGAGAGGTGAACTGATCCCGGGCACTTTCGAGGATACGAAAGAAATGTCGTTTTACAGAACCTTCCGGATACCACTTATTCATGGGTGGCTGCCACCACAGTCGGAACCTGTGTATGAGGCTTTGAAACGCCATGCCGAGTCGTATGAGGATGCTCAAAACATTCTGTTCAGAGAAGAAGAGTTGGAAGACAAGCTCAGCAACACTTCTGGGGCGGGCCTCTCTGAGGAGGAGCAGGGCATCTACCAGGACATTCTGAGCATCAAGGCTTTCCTCTATTCTGCCGCGACACAGCTCACGCCATGGGGCCTCGAGGTTATTACCAAGGCAATGCGCCCCGGCTCTGTCGCGATTCTCTTCAGGAACGACCATTTCTCTACTCTATATCGGCACCCACAAACTCTGCAGATGTTCGCGCTTGTCACCGACGCTGGCTATGCGGGACACGATGAGATTGTTTGGGAGTCCTTGGTAGATGTTAATGGCGAGAACTCCGAGTTCTTCTCCGGCGATTTCCTCGTGGTTGGTGGCCCAGCGCAGAGCGAAGAGTATGCGGCATCGGCAAGCGCGTCCGCATCAAACAAACCCCAACAATGGACGACTGTGCAGAGAAAAGGAGGGAAGTCTGCTGAAGTCGAAGCACCTCCGATGTCGCCTAAGGAGCAGGAGGACCGCGACTTGGCACTAGCCCTACAGCTGCAAGAGGAAGAAGACCAACGCCACCGGTCAGAGCAAGCCCAGCGCCGCAGGGAGACCCAGCTCTCCGAGCAGTTCATCGAACAGCAAGCAGTGCGACAAGGTCCTGTAGGCCTCCGACAAACCAATAGCAACAGTAATAGCAACAGTGGCAGTGGCAACAACAATAACAACAACAACGTGCCCGTCACCACAGGCCGACGTCCATCGACTGCCAGAGGTGGTGCCGCTGCCAACCCCAGCCGCGGAGGAGCGCAGAATTCCTCCCCTCGACCAGCTCAGCAGCAAGTGCGCCCACTCGTCCCGCCCGTCTTGCGCTCGCGAGGTGTCAGCCGCCCTGCTGACGAAGGCAACGATGATGCACCACCATCATACGAGGACGCTGCTCGACAAAGTCCATACCTCCCACCCGCCGGACACCCGAGTCATCACGCCTCGAGTTCAACACCTTCGGTAGCCAGTACCGCCACGCAGGGTATGAACAACCCGAGATTGCCTGGTTCACGAGCACCGGGAGTTGCGTCTGGATCGAGTCCTGGAGGGCAGTCCTCCGGCGCGTACCGGAGACCATCAAACGCAGCATTCAGACAGGGTGTCCCTCCTACTACGGCCGGAGGTGGCAGTAGGGATAAGGACTGTGTCGTTATGTAGGGACGTAAGACGGGCACGCAGAGAAAGATGAGCCAGGGTAAAGAGCGGAATCTCAGGTCCGACATCCACGAAATGCGCGAGCACTGGCGATCTATCAGGCGGAAGGGCTCATCCTCGGGCTCTCAAGAGACTTGAGCATACACCGGTGAAGAAAATATGGGTGGGCTGAGAATACGTGTTAAGCACAATCCGGTGCTTATACAGTAGGGCAAACAGGAACGACCAAGGAGGTGGAAAAGGGCATGCGCGGCGTTCAAGGTGTTCAGGTTGGGGTCCAGGTCAGCTCCATGACTACATAGCAACATTCTTTAATGCGGCCCTTCGCCGGCGGCATCGTATCGTAGCATCATTACTCGAAATCAATTGAAAGCATATCTGAGGCGTGGCCCATTCGGCTGGCAGGGGATATGTTGCTCTCAGTCACCTCATCCATGGATCCCCTCTTCTTTGCCATTCTAGTCGGCTCATTGTCTCCTTAGTCTATGACCGGCAGTAGCTCGTCACTGATGGACTTATCTCGACAAGGTGACAATGTAAGTGCCGCAAATGGTTCCTTCGGCAAATCCGACGATCATTTCGAGGTCTATCTATTACTAAGCCTGACAAACTACGGCCGGTCTTTTTGGCCACCGGCGAGTTTGGCCTTTCCATTCGGCTTGCCTATGCGTGCCAGTCTTTTCTGTTGAACTCATTTGGTGTTTCTCGGAAAGGCTGTAGATTGTTCTGTGCGATGGCACTGGTGGGGCAGCTTGGGAGAAAGTATTGCCACAATGAATGAAGTTAAGAGTCGCTTTGCCTTGTTCAAACGACCTATGCCTCATGCCAAAATTACAATGGCTCTCACTTTATTTTCACTTCGCAATGTCACAGGCCTCGAGGAATTCGAGCTCTCGTGGGTAGCGCTATTGACGCCAGGATCTGCCTTCCCAAGTGTTGCTATATGGAATTAGTGATTCGCACTCGTAAAAATGGAGGCTACATCCGTACAAGCCAACTATGTACCTAGGTAGATACTTGTATCTGATAAGAGCTAGAGAAGACCTGAAGATCATCGTGCTTATATTCACACTAAACCAGGTATCCTCTGAGAGGTTATCATATAGAAAGTTATCTTATTGGGCTCCGGTGTACTCCGTTTTTGTGGGCTTGAACATCCGGTCTCTTCTATGTCCCTTTCCAGAACAGCATGTGACATCAACAACGAGCGCTTAGACAGCTCGTGTCCCGCCTCTGACGGCGATATTGTCGAAGCGGCTACTTGAACTTCCAAGTGAGACCCATCAATGTGCCGTTTCGCATAGTACAAGTGTCCAGGCGAAGCCCAAAAATGCAATTGTCCTGCTGATCATGGTCCAACAAGGTCATGAAATCAACCGAGAATGATGACGTGGGCCTCAGACCTATCAGGGTAGAATTTAAAGAAGCCGGAGTTTTTACTAACAGGGCGAAAATGGACAAGGATACAATATTATTCTTGAAGCGATTCAGAAAACTCCCGGCGTAGACGCTAAGACCCCGAACAATGCCTCCTTTGAGGAGCCAGTTAGGACTCAGGCATCCGTACTATTCTCAAAGTAGCCCGACCGAAACCTTCTCGAAGACCTCTAGCCCGAATATACGGTCATGTGATATGTCTCTCGTCTCGCACCACCATGAGCAGAGCGAGACAAAGCTTCGCTAGCGCGCACATGGCACCTGTCAAGCCCTGAGGCTAACAGCCCGAACATCAACGCTAGACCTTTGAGAAGGCCACCAGAAGGGTCATGAAGGCGGCTGTGCCTCGGCGGACTGCTCCCGGGCGAGGGCCGCTCTGTCTGGGGAATCCGAAACTGTCTGCTCATTGGCTCGTTTTGACTTGGTGATGCCTTCGATTCTGACCAGTGCCTTCGTGATAGCATGAGCGGCCTCCGCAATGACGTCCATGGTCTCCTTCTTCTGCTCACGAGATAGATTCTCGAAGGTAGCTAGAAGGGTGCTAGAAGGTATCGAAGATGTCTATTTAAGGACGAGTCTTCTCGCTGCTGATGATCGTTTGCATCGTTGAATTTTTCCCCAAGAATCACTGCAAATTTACAACCCTCTGCTGAAGGCCTCTACCGAAGAATAACTTGAAGAAACACATACATCATCTCGAGAGACTAGCTGTCCAAGATGCACTTCAACATCATCCCCATCGTGGTCGCTGTCCTGGCGCCTCACCTCACGGCCGCAACACCCATTGCGTCGCCGAGAGGTGGAGGTGGGGCCACCGGTGGCAGTTCTGGTGGCAGTTCTGGTGCCAGCTCTGGTGGCTTTGGTGGCTTCTCGGGTGGCGGCGGACGTGGAAGCTTTGGAGGATCAGGAGGAGGTTACACAGGCGGGAGCTACGGCGGAGGAGGAGGCTACAAAGGCGGTAGCTATGGCGGAGGCTCTACCTCGTCCTCGTCTGGGCGCGGCAGCAGCTTCGCAGCCGGTGCCGCTACTGGCTATATCGGCGGCATCTGGTTCGTTCCCTGTCCCCCATGTTACTATAACTGCTTTTCCCCAGATATACTAACATCCACGTAGGGTCGGCCATGGTCCTTACTACGGCGGAAGAGGAGGTGCCAGTGGCAGTTCGTCCCACGAGGAGCCACCCCCGGCCGACTGCGTCGTGGCCAAGGCCGTGAACAAGGAGCTCAAGCCCAGCGTAGACTGCTTCTACTCCTGGGAACACTGGCACGAGGACAACTTCCTCTTCTACGTGATCCGCATCACTCCCACCGGCCAGAACAGCGCCGGATGGGCCAAGGGCGTGCGGGACAACATCAAGGGAGAGGTACGTTTGAACAAACCCCACACCTGTGAAATTCACCATGCGATCATATACATTTTGACTGATGCGGAGGAAAAGTGCGGCAAAAATCACATTGATTGGGACTCCAGGGAAGTTCGCCGCCTCCACAACGCCAATGAGCAGTTCGGAGAAGACCGCAAGATCAACGGCACCACCTTCCACGGCCTTGAGATGACCGTCCCCCTGGACAAGTGGACCCCAGAAGAGGACGAGAAGAGCTGTGTCGCCGCGGCTATCAAGAAGGCCTCGTGTGGTGTTGACCTGTCCTTCGTCAATGGGTCGTGCTACAAGAAGCCAGGAACTTTGCTTGCGCCTATCACCATCCTAGGTGAGAATTGAGGGCTGGAATGAAGGCTGCTGTGGCCAGTGTGTAGGGATTCGCTACGGTTGGGTTGATTTTTGATCCAGCAGAGACCTTACTATCGCTTTCAAATGTTCGAAATCAAGGGAACACGTCGCTCTCGAACAGATTTCAAGGGATGTTTATGCTTCATACTTCTTCATTACTTATCTCAATACCCAAACAAAGGCGTAGGATAGAAACATCTGAAACGCACAACCTATTATATGATGAACAAGTTCGAACCCGCGAGCAAAGCCACTCCCTCATCATCCACTAACATCCTTGTTGATCCCCGGGTGCGGATTGGACCAAGAATCAAAGCCCTTCGCCTCCTGACTTACATCGTTCAAGCCGTATGCATACGCCCCGTCATCATGCACCGTGGTCCGCCTCATATCCCTCTTGAACCGCGCCTCAAACGGACCCCCCGTCGCCCTATGCAAGACCGCCCGGTTGTCCCAGATGATCATATCCCCAGGCGCCTCCCAGCCCACAGACGTGACGTACTTAGGCTGAGTGACGTGATCATACAGCTTCTTGATCAATGCGGTCGACTCGGACCTATCCATCTCCTCGACGTAGCACAGGTGCGCACCAACATACAAACTCATCCTCTCAGACGGCTCGTGCACCTGCGCCATCCTGTGCCGGGCGATTGGCCCCGCCTCCGGGTCCAAGTCCTTGAAGTACTCCGGGTCCGCAAGCTTGCGCGAGTGCGAGATAGAGTGCGCCCCTACCAGCCCCTTATCCCCGCCCGCACCGAGCAACTTCGCCCGTGTCTCCTGGTCCAGCTCGTCCCACGCCGTCCGGGCGTCCGCGAACTCTGTGTTGCCGCCCTCGCCGGCCGGTGGGATGATCACGGCCCGCAGCAGCGAGTACGAGGAGCGCCGGGGGTTGAAGCTGCTGTCGACGTGGAAGAGGGCGTTGCCCTTGTTGTAGTGTGCGCGTGGGTGGTCTGCGGGCACGATCTCGCCCTCGGCGTCGAGGTTGCCCGCGTCGAAGAGCTCGAGGTGCTCGTAGCGGAGCTTGCGGCCCGGCGTGAGGTACCGCTTGATGTTGTCGAGCTCGCCGAGTTTCCTGCTGAAGGCGACGTGGGTGTCGTCTGTCAGGCCGGTGCGGCGGAAGACGACGAAGCCGTACTGTGTCATGTTTAGACAATGCTATCATGTGTGATATCCCAGTGGTTATTGTTCAAAGAGAGAACGAGAGAGCGAGATATCATTCATAGTTCGTCATGTCCCGTGTCAGTTGGCCCTCGACTCCATCCTCTCATGCCCCTGGCAGTTGGTAGAATGGCAATATCGTTCAAGATTCGGGCTGGAGCCACCGGTGAAGAAGAATCAAGCATAAAATCAGGTCAGGAACTTCCTACCTTGGCCAAAGCATCCTTTATTTCAGCAAACTGCGCATCAGACAGATTTTCGAAATCCACCCCTTCGATCTCGGCCCCGAAAGTAGGATGGAGTTCTTTCACCGTGAGCCCCTCAGGCGAAGGCTCTTGCACGATGCCTGGCATTTCTCAAAAATGTCTTGTTTGATCCTGTATATGTGTGCTAGGAGTGCATGCAAGTAAGTGATTTGTGATTCAATGGACAGTACACAATAGTCGAGAGCAGTCCAATCGCCGTTATAAAGATATTCTATTGCCATGCATATATATATACCGTCCGCTCATGCGGGCATCTAATACCGCCATTTGCCGGATGACAATGAGGCGGGGTGCGGGGGACCGCTCCGCCTTAATGGTTAGCTGCTCTATGCTGTGAGAGTAGCTACCCGGCCTGGGAGAAGATTGTCGTCTCACTATGTGAGAGAGGATCTTGTCGGGAACGAGTTTCAATTGCGCTGGAGAAATGTAATCCCGGCCAAGTCTGTTGCTCCTTTGATCACCTCCAACCCTTTCGGCGGGTGAAATTTGGAGCTCTGATGCAAGCGTGTCTGTTTTCCAAGAACGCCTGCCATCTCTAACATCTTTCCGGTGTCTCATGTTCTGCGGGAATGTACGGCTCGCATGTCGGTGGTTAAGAAGCGAATCAAGCCTCAGTGACCACACAGCATCGCTTGCCACTAAATCGGGACTCAGCTGGCTCCCCTTCCTTAAGCCGAGTGCTGAGACCTGGTCACATGGGCGTAGAGCCATTGCTACCGGGCATGAGGCATCCCGATCGGAGCCATATACGGCTACGAGGGATTCGTCGGCGGAGGTGCTTTCACTACAGCCTCCGGGTGATGGATCAAGTGAGGCCCGACCCATCAATGAACCATCTCAGATAATTTTGGGCGAGATCAGCCCTTGTCCAGCCCTCTTGCCTTGATGAAGCGCACAATCTGCTCCCGCGTGAGCTTATCGTTGTACTGCTCCTGGCAATCATAGAACGAGATGAGTTCTTGGGTGCAGTCGACCATGCCCTCGATGTCCATGCTACTTTCGGCGAGCCACAGGCCAAAACGCTGTACTTTCGAGTACCGCTCGCCTTTCTCCTTGGTCAGTGCTGCCGACTGTGCAGCGGTTGCTGCATCTACTGGTGTCTGTCCCGGGGGCGCGCCCGGTGTGGGTGTTTGTCGGGCCTGAGCTTGCGCAAGCGCCGCGGTCACTGCGTTGATTCCAGCCATGTTGGGCTGACCCATGGCACTGCCAGACCCTTGAGCCGCGCCACCCTGACTGCTGTTCGGCGAGGGCCGGAACAGGATGGCGAGCAGTATCGCGGTGAGCGCAATCGTGTGCGGTGGATACAGAAGCGGAAGATCGGTCATGTAGTGGTCGTTCACTATGGACCACGCCAGTGTAACCTCGTCCTGCGTCAGGTTGAGACTGGACTGGAGGCTGGTCAGGGTACGATAGGGCTGGTGCACAATGAGGTGCGAGTTCATTTCGGATATGAGCCAAAATTCACACTCTCCTATCTTCGATGGGTCGTTGTAAAGCTGCATGTCTGCGGTATTCGGGCCTCTTGTCAGCATCGTTGCGCTAGTACGGGGATGTTGTCTCGTCTTGTTTCGGCTGGAGGCGTCGTACCTGTCCACAAACTCCTCGCCTCCTGGTTCACCAACCTGATGTGTTGAGGACACTCCTCCATCTTGCAAGCCAGGTATAGGGCGGTGGTGATGACAAGGAATGGATTCGTCTTCCTGATCTCGACCTTGATGTAAAATCGCTTGATGTAGACCTGGGCGGTGGCCATGGCCTGCTGTCTGACACCGAGCCGCTTCCCGAGCCGGTTGATCTCTGCAGTCGACGGCAAGGACTTGTCAGTGGGTCGGAAGTGACACAATGCTGCATCAGGGGCGCTCACGTTGGTTGAAGAAGATGTTCAGATGCCTCCATTGCGGCAGGCCGAAGCTCTGGACGAGACCCGGGTCTTCATCCTCGAGTCTCTGGCGCATCGACGCCAGCTGCTCCTTGGTGAACTGCCAATGTTTCCTCTGAGTTGATTCCCAGTAGTTGGCAGCCATGCTGGAAACAGGATCGAGACAGGCCCACGGCACGGTGGCCGCAGCTTGGTTGGTAATTGATGAGGAGTCCGGACGTGGGACCCGGATGTTCTAGTCCGGTTGAAGCTGCGTATTCCACAATAGGCTGGGCTGGGCGCTGCAACATGTTGCGTACGGTGGCAGACGTCGGCGTGTCGGCTCCTTGTCGGCCACCGGAAGGCCCACCAGGCTGGGCCAGGGTCATCCAAGCGGGGCTGTGTTACTATTAGAAGAGCCTGGTTGGCTCCAGGAGAAGCTTCAAGACAAGCCCAGGAGGCAGCTCGTCCAGTAGTAAGATCGCCTCGGCCCGAGAAAGGAGAGACAGGTCATATCCCTGATCAAGGGGACGAGGGCCAAAGGTGGGGGCGCGACCCGTGAGTGAGGGACTTGAAAAGTGGGTTTTTTTTCATTGTCAGCAAACCTTGGGAAAAGGAGGACCTGCCATTGGGGGGCCCTGGCAGAGGGAGTCAGGACCTGGAGGTGACAGCTCTCCCGGTCTCCGCCGCTAACCACAACCATAACCATCCGCCAAAACCACTTAAACCAGCGACAGCTCCTCGGATGACCGCATAGTCTGGATTGACCAGCAACACCATCGCGCGCAGCCACACAGCCACTGACCCTGTTGGCCGAGAAGAGTCGAGTGACACGAACCTCGACTGAATCACTCCAGCTCCTTGTCGAGCTTATCTCTTCGATCCCGGCTTGCACAGCACAACGCGGAGCCGAATCATGATATAGGAGCATATCCGACCTTGCGCGACACTCCCGACTACTTGCTCGGGTCTGGACGATATATCTGCGCCTCTCGCTTCACGAAAGACTTTGATCCAGCAGTTGCCTTGCCGACGATCCGCCTTGCGATGATATCATAGTAGCCACATGAAGATCACCCAAGTGGTCGAGGACTTCGAGATGGGGATGGAGGAATCACAGAACCAGCGCGACAACCGGGTCGAGGACCTGTGGAGGAAGCTGGACCCGCAGGGCACGGGGGAGCTGGACATCAAGAAGCTCCAGAAGGGCTTGCGCAGGATAGACCATCGTCAGCTTGGACCAGAATCGCCGTGTTGTGCACTAGACGGGCGGCTAACGCGCTAGGACAGCTCTGAAGAACGCCGACGACCTGCTGGGGGAGATTATCAGGGTGGTCGACACCAACCGGGACGGGAAGATTCAGTATGAAGGTAGGGACCATCTGCCGGAGACTCTCGAGTTGAGCAAGCGCTGATACTGGCTGGCTGCTACTATGCAGAGTTTCGTGTCTTTGTGGAGGCTGCCGAGCGCCAGCTGCTCCGTCTCTTCAAGTCCATCGATCACAATCACGATGGGAAGGTTGGCCGGGAGGAGCTGAGCGTTGCCTTCCAGAGGGCGGGGCTGGCCGTGCCCAAGAGACGGCTCTCTGGGTTCTTTGAAGAGGTCGACACGAACCGCGATGGCTTCATCAGTTTCGACGAATGGCGGTAAGCGACCCTTTCTGAATTGTTTGTTCTGAATCATCTTGCCTTTCCCGTGTCTCGTGTGTTGTCTCATGGCGATGTGTCTTGGTCGTGGTGTTCTTCGGTCTGCAAGCTGTGAGTCGGAGACAATGGTTCGTGCCTGGAGCACGTCAATCACTGCATCGATCAACTGCTCTTCGAGGGCACGCCAGGTAGGGCGGCGGCTTCGATCCGATTCACCTGAGGTCAAGCACACCACTGGGAGCTAAAGGTGGTTCGTGTCAAACGGACGGATGACTAGTGTGGAAATTGAAATAAAATTTCCAGCTGGTCCTGTTCCCTCAGAACTTCACTCGCTATTTATTCAGTGGAATTTTTGAATTGAAGACAGAACGAAGCTAATGGGTGGCTATACACAAAGTGACTTTTTGCTGTTTATGCCCACCAACCCAAGCGGCTCACCCCTCGAGGCTGCATTATCATATTATTCTTCAATTGTTACTATTAATGCTGAAGGCGATTCTATGGTCACGGATGAGACACTCGAGGGCATAGGTACGACCGGCTTCCTTCTTCACGCATTTTTTGGCTCCATCCTCAGGCTTGCACAACCTGCCCCCTCTGATCCGCCTCCCAAAATCAACCAACCTGGACCTCCGGCTGCGACCTCCCCGACCTCCAACCCCTCGTCAGAATCGACCTTGTCTTCAAGAAAACCTCCCATCTCGTCACAACTGAAACCACCACTCGACGGTGATTCCTCGACGACACCAAACAACAGCAACATGGCAGCTGTCTATGCCAACCATCCTTCTCAACCTGCTGCGGGCAGCGCACAAGGCACGATCCAGCAGGCCACTGGAGGCGCCGTCAGATCCCTCCAGGCCATGACCACAGGCACTTCGTTCGGCGGCGGCGATAGCAGCGATTACGGCGACGACTTTTTGGACATCCACGACCACCACCCCCAGCTGCTATGGCGCGAGATTGATGACGAGTGCGAGGATGAGGATGAGCTTACAAAATCGAGACTGACCCAATACCTGCCTGAACCAGGTTACTTTCTTGCCGGTGCTCTCGCAGGCGGGATCTCACGTACCGCGACAGCTCCCCTCGACCGCCTCAAGGTCTACCTGCTCGTCAACACGAAGACAAAGGCCGGCGTCGCTGCTGATATTGCCAAACAAGGTCAACCTCTAGCCGCTGTTCGCACGGCTGGTAAGCCAATTGGCGATGCTATCCATGCCCTGTGGAAGGCTGGTGGTTTCCGAACGTTCTTTGCAGGTAAGCATAACCCGATGCATTCCCTGAGCCAGCATAGGTCGAAGTCCTTCCTTTACCAAGGTGAAGTCATATCGTTGTTGGTGCAGAGCTGACAATGGCCACAGGCAATGGGCTGAACGTGATCAAAATCATGCCTGAAACTGCGATCAAGGTATGTTGCTGCACAGAGCTTCTAAACAAGGACCAACTTCAACTGACCGTCTGTAGTTCGGCTCCTACGAAGCGGCGAAGCGCACTCTGGCCACCCTCGAAGGTCACGACGATCCGACCCGGATCAACCCCTACTCAAAGTTCGCTGCTGGCGGCGTGGCAGGAATGACTGCACAGTAAGTACACTGTGCTACGCCATGTAGCTTGCGAAACAGACGTTAACAACTTTGACTAGATTTTGTGTGTACCCATTGGACACCCTCAAGTTCCGTCTGCAGTGCGAAACAGTTGAAGGTGGGCTCACTGGCAACGCGCTGCTCGTGCAGACCGCCAAGAAAATGGTGGCTGAGGGAGGGTTCCGGAGCGCGTACCGAGGCATCACAATGGGACTGGTCGGCATGTTTCCTTACAGCGCAATCGACATGGGCACATTCGAGTTCCTGAAGAAGACCTTCACGCGATACAAGGCACGCTATACTGGACTCCACGAGGAGGATGCGGCGCCCGGGAACGTCATGACTGGAATTATCGGTGCGACTTCGGGCGCCTTTGGCGCCACCGTGGTCTACCCTCTCAATGTCCTTCGCACACGACTGCAGACACAGGGCACGGTGATGCACCCACCGACATATACCGGCATCTGGGACGTGGCGCGGAAGACGTACAGGAATGAAGGCCTCCGAGGCATGTACAAGGGACTGACGCCGAACCTGCTCAAGGTGGCTCCGGCTCTGAGCATCACCTGGGTCGTCTACGAGAACTCGAAAGCTTTCCTCGGCCTCCACTGAAACGAGGAGGGCGCTGCCTTGGAAGCTCTCGACAGAGAAGGAGAAATACTGGCAGGTGCTATCGTCGTGGTGACGAAAACGAATCTTGATAGGACTGGGAGCCAACCCGGGGACCGTATGCCTGACAAAAGAATACCAAGTCCTGATGATATGAGGACCAAGGGGCGGAAGCGACCAGCGACTGCAGAGCAATATGCACGGAGGCATCTTCTAAGGCGTTTGACAGAGGCGGGGCATGAGTTCAGCACTGATTTGAATGCGGCATATGGGTCGATCTATGCCGTCGGCGTCGAGAAACAAGGAAAGCAAAGTAGATTACAGATGATACCAGGAGAGGCATTTGTGGTGGATCAACAGTCGTCTGACGATATACTCGACAGAGTAGGCGGCATGAATGGGTTGCATACCATCCCAACAGCATCAAATGAAGTTCATATCCAGTTTGTACCACACCGGCTCCGATATCTGCGGCCGAGGCTAGCTGCTATGTCGATTGATTGCGTGATCTCGTCGAATGGCCCCCAAAGAACAAAGCCAACGCGTCAGGCCAAGCCTGGAACGAAAATCAAGGTTGTGGGAGACGTCGTCAGGCACGACTCGGTCACACAGGGTGGAGGCGTGTATGAACGGTGGGTGAAGGTGTTCGTAAGTGTGCCCCAGGAAATCCTTGCTATGAGGAGGGATTGGCCAATGAAGGCATTCCCACAGGCTGAACCCCTCTCTGCTGCAAGCTTACTTGCAGCGCGGTTAGTCTGGATGGGGACTAAATCGTCGAGGCTACGGATCAGTGCCCACGCGTCAAGCGTCATTTTGCCTTTCGGAAGGATATTGTCCCTTGCTTATGGGCTGCTATCTGACAGCGCTGAGGGGCAGAGGCTCTTATCGAGCTTCCTCTTTTGTCGCCAAATTACCGACTACGGAGTTCGGCACTAACACTGCAGCATCCAAGCCGTGTCGGAGTTGGAACCTTCTTTCTTGTTGGCTGAGAGAGGTCCCAAGAGAAATGTTCTGGAAATATGTCACCCACACTCCCCACCGCCGCCTACGTTCCACTTTGCCCAGCCTTCCAAGATACTTGGAGGGCATCGTGCGATCTGCCAGGCTGACGAGGCGCCTTGTGGGCTCTCGTCTTAGCGCAACGCTTATATCTTGACCTCGACCCCATTCCCAGGGCGCTGGGAGAGGGCTCCGTCCCCCGCCTAACTCTATTTGTGAGTAGCGAGCTCATTGACCGCGGATCCTGCATGTCAGGCGAGTCGGTTTAAGGTTAGGTACATGTAATCGAGACGTCCCTGCCGGACTCAATTGCCCCGTCGACGCGTTTTCTCTCTTATCCTTTCTTACATCCTTCTTGTTCGGTGCCTACCAGCGTGTGGATCTCTCCCGGGACAGACTGGCGACGGCTTCAACCTGCGTCGTAATCGTTGGAATTGATCCCTCACCCAGCATTGCTGTTGCCTGTGTTTCCAAAATTATCTCTCCACCCGGCCGAGTAAGCAAGCAACGCCAAGCGGATCAACGTCTTTGCGCATCTAAGGTTCTAGGCTTGGCGGCCGTCGATAGTTTCAAAGCACTCCGCCAAGACGTTTCGGCACCATGCCGACCTACCCTTATTCAGACAACATGTACTCGGGTTTTGACGACTCAGACGTCGAAGATGAGCCGCGGGTGGACGGAGGCGGAAACAGAAACACGCATGGGTACGGCCACGGTACCGGTTACGGTACCGGTTTAGGACCCTTCTCTGGTGCCTCTGGTGTTGGTGCTGGTGCGGGTGCTGGTACCGTTGGTCCTCATGGTGGTGGGGTTGATGCACACGTCGCAGACCACAACCACGACGACGAAGATCAAGTCCTCTCGCCCACGGATGGATATTTTGGCCGCTCTGGCAACTCTCCTTCGTCAGACCGCGAGATTGCTTACCCGACCATCAATACCAACCCAGGCAATCATCTGCAATCACCGTCACATCAGAGTTCGTCGGTAGATGCTGCCACCCCATCGTCGCATTACTCTGCAGCGGCATCATCCCAAGTCCCGCATGTGCCAAACGTTTGGGTCGACGACCCCAGCTTGGAGCAAGGAACCACTGCCGAGAGCAAGGCAAGGGAAGCTCAAGAGGAGCGCGACCAGAACAGGCGCCGAGCTGGCCGGCCACATCCATCAAACTTTGCCTCCCTTCCACATGGTGAAGACGGTGGGACTTCCACTTTCCCGTCCTTGAACCAACACCCCCAATCATCGACGACTTTCGGGCCTGGACAGCAGTCGAGATACGCCTACGGACCCGGCCTCTCATCCGCCCCGCCCAACCAGAGGTACACGCCGTACGCGTCGTCCTCTGCAGCACCGTCACGCTCGCATCGCAGCGGGACGATATATTCCGAGCGCTCATCGCTCTTCAGCGAGGCACCGCCAGCCTACACCCCTTCCCCAACCTCGCCGTCCACCTCCTACTCCAACAACTACCAGACAATCCGGCCGTCCAACAACATGGGCCGCATCTCAGAGTCAGAGTCCCGTGGCCTGCTGGCCGGTGGTGAATACCAGTCCGTCCCGCAGGACATGGGAGGCCATGCGGACGATGACTACACCACCTACACAAGACCCCAGAACTGGAGGGACCGCGTGAGGAGCCGCGTGGCCGGTCTCGACCGGAGGACCTGCAAGCTGGCTGCGCTCGGCATCGTCCTAGCTTTCATCACGGTTGGGTTCCTCATCAGCTCTGTCGTAGGCGTTAAGGACGAGGTAAGCACATATATTTCTCCTCCTCTCGCCACTCTGCCAATCACTTCAAACATGAGCTTGGTGACACGGCATCTCCTGTGAGCAACAGAGATGTGGTAGCTCCTCAAGATTGTCTTACCTGAGCCTCACCCAAGCGTTATCAGCTGTCACCCGCCTCTTGTCTTCAATCAGTTCAACATCTGTGATCATGACTATTATCCTCAGACAAGCTAACTCTGAACAGAGGAGGATCTCCGTGCCTGGTGGCTCTGGAGACTCACCAATCGGCAAACTGCCATCTCAGGACAACGATGGCACGAGGCTGGCGTACCCACCCTACGACGGGGAAATGCCGTGGGCAGACTCCGACATGTGCGCCAACAAGGAAATCAAGTACCCGGTCCAGACCTTCAAGATTGAGTTCGCCGAGACACGCAACCTATCGTTCTTCCAGGACGTGAAGAAGGAAAACCCTCGGGGTGGGCGAGACGTCCGCGTCAGTGGCGAGGTCGTCATCCGCCGGTCCGGAAACGGCACGCCAGGCCCGGGAATCACCCTCGAGAGCGTCGCCAACGACGACCAGATCTCGCTCGACCTGGACTGGGACGACGGCGAGCAGCGCCTCTACGTCCTGTCGCCCTTGCGGATCCCGTGGCCCTCCAACAGCCCCGAGTCGCCCTGCCTGCAGATCCGCTCGACCATCTGGGTGCCCCCGGGAAGCATCCTGGACAGCCTCAACGTCGAGAGCGTGCACCTCGGAGTCAAGCTGCTGGACAACCTCTCGATCCAGCTAAACAACTTCGCCCGCCTGGCCAGCACCGTCGGGACCGTCGTGTCAGCCACAGACGGCGAGAAGGACCCTAGCAAGGTGATGCTCGAAGGACCTCCCAAGTCGTTCGTCCTCGACTCGCGCTACATCGAGGTCAAGACCCTGTCCAACGCCATCCAGGGTTCGTGGCCGCTGTACGACTACCTCGGCCTCGAGACCATCGCAGGGTCCATCCGCGCGGGCGTCGTGCCCAAGGAAGCCCTCAAGGACAAGCCGCGCCCGGCGATCCTCTACGTGCACTCAACCTCAGGCCCAGTCGAGCTTCACGAGCCCGTCGAGGCCGCCGCCGCAGCCCTGGCCATGACCTCGCAGGGCACGGCTGTCGGCGCGACAGCCCAGGACATCATCCCGCCGCGGCAGTACGGCGTGGACCTGTACACTATGTCCGGCACGATCAAGGGCTCCGTGGCCTTCAGCCACTCGTGCAAGGTCCACACGACCTCGGGCAACATCGACCTGACCCTGCTCCCCGTCTACGACAAGTCGCAGATCCAGGCCGGGGCACCAAGCTCCTCGAGCCTGCAGACCTCGACCACCAGCGGCACCACCATGGTCAACGTCATGGACGCGCTCTGGAGGGACGTCCAGACGGGCTCGTACGTCGCCCTGCCCGCACCGCCCCCTCCGCCTCCCGCGGCCGCCGCACCGGGCAGCGTGAACGTCACCCCCATCGGCGCGGAGGACCCCTACAGCTACCTGGGCGACTTGGAGACCCCTCCAGCCCCCGAGGAACAGGAGACGGCGCCCGAGGAACAACCCGCCGCCATTTCACCGCCTGCCATCCGCGTCCTCACCGCAAAGCACACCACCACCAGCGCCGCCATCCGCGTCAACTACCCCGCGACATGGGAGGGCCGCATCGACGCCGACAGCCTGACGGGCAAGATCGGCGTGACGGGCAAGGGCGTGCAGGTGATCCGGCGCGACGACGACTTCCCGGGCTACAAGGAGCGGGTCGTCGCGCAAAAGGGCCAGGACGGCGTCGGTGGGAACATCCACTGCCACACCACCTCGGGCAAGATCAGCGTCGCGTTCCCTGCTTAACGGCGGGCGCCTGGACGACTACCAGCATGGATGGCTGGCTGGCCAAGGAGGTCTAAGTGGTGGGTCGGGGGAAACAAGGGCAGCGCCCAAAGTAATGGAATACCATAGCGATAAGAGACGCTTGGAGGAGATGGTGACAGACATTGATAGCATCACACATACAGGATTAGCGCGCAGGGTCTGCGGCGTCTGATGAGATTTCATGATTATTGGTATTCAGAACGGGTCGTCGGGCCCGGTGGAGTTGGAGGAATTATTGTTCTTTTGGATTTGTGCTTTCTTGGACTAGCCGGTTGATACACATCAATGCGAATCGTGTTCTCTTCAAATGTTATCTTTGCTGTGTGACGCAGTGACAAAACTCGTGAGCCTGAGCAAGTACGTTTCACAGGTGTCGACGCAATCCTCGTCGCAATCGATCTTGAGGCGTTGCTACCGGTGCCAGAATGTTGCCACAGGCTGTTTCTTTGGAGCTGGATTAGAGCGCATGCGGCAGGCCATGATGATGGCCCCACACACGCGAGATATTAAAGATGGAACTTTGGTGATCAAGAGATGCTATTAAGTGGAATGAACGATCCCAGGGTCTCGACGACCATCGTCCGATACCTCGCCTCCCTAGGACCACATCACTACCTACTTATTCAATCTTTTGCCTTTATTCGATGACAACAGACCACCGTACGTAAACCTAAACGCCGACGCACGCTGTAAACTTACCTGTAGCAGCCGGGAGCCCAAGAACAAACGATGCGCCTGAAGGAAACGTCCACCGTCCATCATGGTGCCTTGTAGCAGTGGCACCCATGAACAACTGTCCCCAAGTCCTGGTGAAGGTCAACGGATAACATCACCCTCCTTCTCGATCCCCTCTAGATCCTCAAGGATGTCACTCCCGCCGAGCAGACCGACGCCGCCAATGGTGGCCTTCTTCCCTCCTGACCAAACCTCGTGGAACTTGATGCTTTCGTCGCTGCCCGCGACAACGATGCAGCCCTCCATAAATGTTCGGTTCCTCTTTTTCTCTCTGTCTCTCCAACCACTCGACTGGCCAGTGGCATATTTGGCCGCCTTCCGGTCTGGCGGGCCGCGGGGGTATGGGACGGCGTAGAGTGCCCGGTGCTCGCCCTCCTACGGTATTGCTGCGACCTGCCGGCACTCAGGCCACGAGAATACCGCGATTCGGTACGGGTGCTCTGGCTGTGCGTAACCGAATGTTGCGGCGATTTCTCTCCGCGTGGTAGACCAGATCAGGCTGGTGACCTGAGAATGCACAGCAATGGTAGCGAGCGCAACTCCTGACGTCGTGTGGAAAAAGTGGATGCACTTGTCGTGGGAGCCGCCGCCAGTGGCAACAAGGCCCTCGCGCCAGGGACAGAACGCAATGGCTTTCACAGCCGCATTATGTTCCCAGCGATGCTTTGCATGTCGCTCCGAGATGTGGCGTGGCTCCCCTGAAGTGTCGGAGATTGGGTTGCGGAAGAGTTCAGAAGCTGTGGGGACGTGTATCGGCAGGGATGGTGGATGGCGCGGCTGGACACGCTCGGCGACGAGACGATTCAGGTCCCAGAAACGCGTGGTCGTGTTGGGGCGGAAGAAAGTCGCGAAGAGCGAGGCCCCGGTTGTGCTCGTAATGCGGTCATCAATCGAGTCCATCGCGGTCAGGCGGCTGCCAGCACTGCTGGCTGATGAGTTCGATATTTGGCGCTGGCTCCACGTTGTATTGCGGACATCTGGGATCGACGATGACCTTGACGAACCTGTCCCAGACCCCATACTCTCCAGAAATCGTTTGAGGTTGAAACCCCGAGGCGGGACGGGCTCTCGGAACGCAGAAAATAGTCTGCTCATATCTTGCTCGGGGTCGCTCTCCTCCTGGTAGCTTGTGACTTTCTCCGCCTCGAAAAGAAAGCACATGTTGTCGTTGCCCCCGGTCGCAAATAACTCACCATTAGAAGACCAGGAAAGCCCGCATATTTGCTGCTTGTGAGCTGAGATATAGGCAAGACATTGGACACTCCCTCGCCAGTTGTGGCGATAGGTCTCATATGTGAGAGGCCATTCAACAGCATAGTAGAAAATGTTGCCGTGTTCGTCGCCGACGAGCAGGTCCTCGTTCTCAACCGGGTGCCCAGGGTTGTGAGGATTCACAGATGGACGAATTGCAACTGTCGGCTTCTAGCTCACACAAGCGACGGGCGCCTCTTCTACGTGTGGAGTGAAGCGGAACCGGGGATATTGGCGGTCGTAGAGTGTCGGTGCATCCCATAATGACATGAGATTCAACAGTCCGTTCGATCGACCGTAGGCAAGGATACATTTTCTCCCCTGCTTCGAAGAAAAGTCGACTGTGCTTATCCACGATGAATCGTTTGGCCCATTATCTTCCAGCACTTTCACTCCCGTGTCCTCAGACCAGCTGTAGAGCCTCGTACCAAGACCCACAGCCAAGGTTTGACAGATGGGCGAGAAAGCCAAGATCGAACAATAGTAATCGTCCCGCAGGCTTGGTGCATCGAGGACTTTGAATGGGGCCGTTGGCAGCGTTCGCGTCTCACGTTTCGGTGTGGATGCCGTGTTATCGTCTTGATCATTCTTGACCAGCTGAGAGCCTTCCCAATGTGTTCTTTTCTTCAAGACTGGGTCGGATTTCCTTTGCTGTCTCTTCGATCGAGCAGATGAAACGCCACAGTCGAAGATTCTCGAGGACCAATCGATGTCGAAGGCAGACGCGAGGCGAGCCTCGTGCTTCTCGACATCTTCTTGAGCCTTGGGTTTCAGCGGTGGGAACAGGGTGTTGAACATAGGGGCGTTCGTGCCGCTTTGAACCAAACCACCACGTCCATCATGAACAGCTCCATGACTAGGAGCCACTCCTCCGACAGACCAGACGCTGTTGCTTACCTGCATTGGAACTCTGTCAGCCGCCGTCCTCTAGGAGGAAATGCAAGATGAAGCCGATTTCGTGCGGGGTGTTGAGCAGCTTACTCTTCTTTCTGCTTGATGATGGAATCTAGGATCGAGTGTGGTGCTACTCTGGCCGGACCTCGCCGCTTTTCGAGACTCGGTTGGAGACGGTGGCAAAGGTAGTCGTCTGAAGCAGAAGGGATCAGGTGCATCTTTGTTATGGCGGACGAGACGTTCGGAAGAGGTCAATTCTTCCAAGGGCCTAGTGGTGCGCAACTTCTCAGATCCTGGTGTCCTATGATCTCTCAGTGGCACGAAGCGATCCAGTGCCCTCAGGGAGCTGGCCCTGGACCCAGTAACAGCGGTATCAGATCCATGGCGACGATGCTGGATATGGCGCTCCGAGACAACGGGATACGAGTCTGTCCGTGACATTTGCCTGCGTGATATTCGTGGCAGGGTTGTTGACTTCTGTCGGCCAGTACAAGGGGACGACACAATGAAATGCTCAGAATCACTGTCCGTATCTTGTATCTCTGACCCTCGGGAGGCTTCGGAGCCGGTTCCGTCGAAAGACTGCAAGCTTTCGTCCTCACGCCTTGAAACCAGCGACAAAGAAGTGCGGTTTGAATGCCTCTTCAGTCGTGTTTTTGAAGGGGATGCTTCGATGGACGCATATCCAGAATCTGCAGAGCGGTCTGTCCTCGGCAGGCTGTCATGATGGAGTTGTCGCATCCTGGAGGAGATGGGTGTAACAGGATCGTCCATCTCGGATCGGGGGCGGCGGGTCTCACGGGACCCCGACTGCTCAAAGACCTCAGTCGTAGAGACTGGGCCAGTCGAATAAGAGTGATTGAAATGATGCAAGGGCTGACAAGGAAATTCGGTGTTCAGAGTATTGTTGAGACAGATCGGGGGCGCTGGACTCTCAGACAGAGCGAGCGGACGAGTGCGAGAGAGCATCCGAGCTGATCAACCAGGTGACGGCGGGGAGGGGCCGGCAATATAAGCTTGAGTATAAATCAGCTGAAGAAAAGCTCACTGTAATCCGATTAACTGTTGGCATGGGAGCGACTGGATGTCTGTGGTCGGCTGGGACTCCAGCGACGCTGTTGCGGACAACAAGCCTGGAGATCGTAGGGAAAAGTCATCGTAGGGAGGCGGACATAAGTAGGTTCCAGTGAATAATACAGGTGGAAGGAAATAAGGAATGGTGCATCAACTAGTGGAGCAGTCACATCTCAGAAGGGAGACTGAAAGGAAACTGGAAAACACAAGCACGCTGTTCGAGGGCGCGGGTGCGAGGCAGGGTGACTACTGCCCAACACTGCAAGTTGAGTTGGACCTTCCATAGTACCTCTGGCAAGTGCCTTGCCGACATGAAGAAGCCACAGGGGCGTATAGTCTCTAGTCAGTTCTTGCCGATGGCAGCAATACACGTCAGAATTGCATAGATACCTGCTGGGAGTTGGCATGTACCCAAATGACCAAGTGCTCCTTTCTACCTAGGTTAATTATCATCAATGATGCAAGAGTCCACCGCCTTGGTCCAAGAATCGTTCAACCGTGTACTACTGGTTGCCATTTCTCGCAGATGATTTCTGGTGACGCCATTGCATAAGACGTGGAAAGTCAGCAGCAGAAGGTTTGTAACAGTAAGGAATACATTATGAGGGGATTTCAAAGTAATATTATGCAATCTAGCACGGAAGTCTGCTCACTAAAATCCTACATGCGAATACTTACTGCTCAGGTCCTGGGCTAGTTTTCGGCAAGACTGTTCTGACTCCCAACGCGCACACACACTTCAGCATTGCCTTTGGTTACCGACCTACGTACCTTTACTGATAGACTGTCTGTTGGAGAACGGGCTATAAGCAGGAGGTGGAGGTTGGATTATCTCTTGCTCTTCATTCACGTAGAACGGCCCAGGATCTCGCTCTTGCCTTGCCGGTGCCTGAATCTCGATATCTTCTTGAGTCGCCTCTCGCCGGCGCGTTTCTCGTGCAGGTTCTTTCCGCCGCTTGTCCCACGCATTTGTAGCAGCGAACCAAAATCCAACCAGCATTAAGACGACAATCAAGCCGACAAGGTACTGCAAGGCCGGGTGATGCCATGGCGAGTCAGCTGCGTCGCGGGTTGCGTTCCAGATTGGAGACATTTGATAACACTTCGTGGCGTAGAGAAGCAAGTGACTCCTCCAACTGTAGATAATATGGATGACTTGTTAATAGAGTGTGAGTTAATTCAATAGAAAATTCAATGCGGATGGAAGATAGCCAAAGGCGGACTTCTATAGTTGCAGGTGCTTTATTTGACCACACAATGTACAGTACCAGTCCCTTATCACACAAGAACGAGTCCATTTGCTGTACTTTGTTCAGGATGCTGGTCATCCAACAACTTTGAACGCCTTTGTCCTCACGTAATCAATTCTTTGTATACCTTCGCAATTGTTACAAGAGGTGGATTCATAGATACACCAGCTGTCCTCATTGCAAGCAACTCTAGACGACTCGCAAATTTGAACGAATTTCCGAGAAATTGCGTTGCAAAGCCTCCTGCTAGTCTGATGTAAAGTGATATAATGAGGCGTTGCAATCTCGCGTTCCAGAAATTGAATCACAATCGCATGCGAAAGAATACACAATAGAGTGACACTCAGAAAGAAATTACTTCGTGAGCAATGTAGCTTCAGACCTTCAAATAGCTTGGCTCCTCTGTGTATCTATACCCTCAACTCGTAACATCCGAATCAAGTCTTTCCTATCCGTGTTCGTTCCTCGATGAGTTCAACGACGGCGTCAAGTTTGCTGGCACCCATTATTTCGAACACGGCCACAGCCGCCCCGAAATCCTTCCCAACCCAGTTCCGAAGTTCTACAGCCATCACTGAATCGATTTCATAACCCGCGAGGCTCGGGCTCATCGTGCTGGCAACTGTTGCAATTGGCTGGCACACACCATTGCCGATCACACCAACCGACCAGAAGTGAACCGTTGCCGTGCTGTTGTCAAGCAGCAGAGGCGCCGCAATAGTGCCGAGTAGGAATATCAAGCTAATATGTCTCCGCGGCTGCGCCTCTATGCTGCATGGGCTTATTTCAGCTGCAGCGATCCGCGGAACAATCGTTCCAACTTGAAGGCTCGGGCTGCTAGCTGAGTAGGACTGCATTTGGTAGGCCGACCTGGACTGCGATTTGCAGTCGAAGGATTTTTGAAATCAGTGCACACTCCTCTATCCCAGGATTATAAGGAGCGCATCCCGAGCCAGCCTGGGAGACCCCGATTCGCGTAGCCGTGTCTGTTGGTTGCTTTAATCTGTTGGTTGCTCTAGGCTGCCTGATGGGGAATAGGATGCCCGTTGGCACCTTGCCCCTCTCTCCCACACTTCTTCGTGCACTTGTGTAAGAGCATAATATCCGAGAACCAGTAAGCAACAAGCTTACGGTATGATATAATGGCTCAAGTGCTGTACTCCCTGATATTTCGAGAGCCAAGACTGCCTGATCCATATCTCTCGACCCTCCACACCAACGACTTCACGTCATCTACATAGGCAGGTCAGCCTTGCAGCTCTCACCAAGTATATTGGCGCTGAAGGTGCAGAGTATGTTTCAGACCCTCCTCACTCTACTTATAAGCTTCCATTCCGTGTTCGCAACCGCAGGCCCAGCATTTCCAACGGCGGCTGTCTTTACCGGAGCTGGATTTTCTTCTTACTTCCCCGTCGCGCGTTGTATGAGCCAGCATGAATTCCACAGCACTTGATGTTATAGCTACGGCTGCAACTTACTCAGTCAGCATCTTCTTGCCCCTGGTATGTGAATACATATTGAGGACCAAGACACACCCTTCTTACTCTCTGGATGGAGTGGGAGAGAAAACGACATAGTCACTTCAGTGCTAATCATGACGGGGCAGGCTCTGCTTATCATTGTACATCGACTTCTATTCCATCCTCTAGCACGCTACCCGGGCCCATTGCCTGCGAAGATTACGAGTGCATATACGGCTTTCTATGCATGGCGACGACGCTCTCACATCTCTACGTACCTCGCATTCCAGAAATATGGTAATTTCACCAGCGATACTCTAGCAAATATCTTCAAGCGCCAAGCGTAGAACAAGCCCAATTGACATGAGTGCTATTCTTAGGCCCAATTGTTCGAATAGCCCCAAATCGTCTTGCCTTTTCAACCATTACGGCACTTCATGGTCAGTACCCAGGTAGTGTAGTCCTTTGAGCTGTTGCTGATCGGTGTAAGACATTTACAACAACCCCAAGGTGACTAAAGGGACTGCCTACGATGGAACGCATATGGGCAATGAACGACTCAATATTTTCAATGAAGGAGACAGAGACATCCATCGTAAGAAGCGGAAGACTGTCGGGCCTGCTATTTCAGAGCGAGCCATGCGCTTCTTCGAACATGACTTGAGCGAAGAAGTCAATGTCTTCGTGACACTGTTGCTCGAATCAAGCCAGAGAAATGAGGTCATCGACATGACGCCTCGCTGCGAGCATCTCGGAGTCGATATCGTTGGCCGGCTGGCATTCGGCTTTGAGCTCAAGTCACAGCGCGAACCAACACACAGGCACGTCGCCAAGGGCATCAAGGCCAGATCACACTTCGGAAGTCTTTACATGGCCTGGCCAAGATTGCGGACCTTGAACCCGATTCTTACTTGGCTCTCGCAGAGTCGGGAGAACGACAAAGAGAACCTGTACAAATCACTCCGTATGATGATTGGCAGTAGGGTGGCACTTCCCAAAGACGCGAAGCAAGACTTCTACGCACAGGTGGCGGGGGTGATGCCGCCGGATGAGCTGTGGGCGGAAGCGATCCTGATCGTAGGCGCAGGTAAGCATATGATTTGTCCTATTCTGGCCCGTCTTTGAGAGCATAACAGAAACTAATAGTATGAACAGGGGGAAGCACAACGGCAACGACGCTGTCGGCTTCATTTTTCTATCTTTCCCGCAATTCCGCTGCATACAATCGTCTGGCAATCGAGATTCGAGACAAGTTTTCCTCCGGAAAAGAGATCAAGCAGGGCGCGCAGCTCAGCGATTGCAAATTCTTGCGAGCCGTGGTCGACGAGTCCCTTCGGCTGTCGAGTGGCACCATCTCGAACTGGCGCATCCAGACGGCATCGTCGGTGGCAGCTGGGGAACAGCTCGTCGTCGACGGGCACGTCATCCCGCCAGGGGTAGAGGTTGCAACCAACGCCTACAGTTTTATGCGCAACCCAAAATATTTTCCTGAGCCGTTCGCGTTCCGTCCCGAGCGCTGGCTCGAGGAGAGCGAGGAACAGCGCGCGACAATGCGACGAGCTTTCATCCCCTTCTCATTGGGCTCGCGCTCATGTGCAGGCCAAGCCATGGCTTACCTCGAGCTCAGCCTCGCCATCGCGCGCACCTTCTGGTACTTTGACTTTGAGAAGGCTCCAGGGGAGGTGGGCATGCTGGGCGAGGTACCAGGTGCACCTGGAGAGTTCGAGCTGAAGGATAGTACGATTATAAGTCACCGTGGCCCAAATCTGATTCTCAAGACTCGTGAAGATTACTGGAGGGAATTGGAGAGTGTTCCGGTGACTAAGAACGCAAGGAGCGAAGGGGTGCCGCTGGGAGCTTAGAACTAATATGAAATTAATTGGTATGTTCTCAGTGGCCATCGAATATTGCCAGCCCGCGACTAAATATCCCATGGGACAACCTCCTACAGGACAACCTCTAATAGGGTAACCCTGAATATAACAAAATCCTACGGGATGACCTCCTATGAGATACCTGGTTTGGTGCGAACTTGACCATTTCGATTTCTGAGTTGCCTAGTATGGGTACAGTACCCTCCGCTTTTGCGGGTGTGAATTCCCTATCTCATTATGTAGATGGCTGGCTGCCAACCCTTCAAGTTCTGCACCACACGGTTTTCTATACTCCGTAGAGCACACTGCGCCGCATTTGTCCCTTCCGCAAAATTGATATCCACTGCGGCGAATGACTCGGTTGCAGTCATGATAATGTGGATTTTTCAAAGGTCGCTAGAGCCAACAGCCACAGGCCATCGTGACAGTGCCATCTATCAATAGACGAGTTGCTGTTGTTGGCCGTTCCATAATTCCGAACGGACCCACTTAGGCTCAACTTGGTCGCAGATGTTGGCCTGCTTTATGTGGCGCACCGACAAATTAGCACCAACATGAATTAAGACGGCGTTGGTTGGACAAGAAAACGGTTAGCGCCTGCGTACCCATTCACGATGTAATGAAGCACTTGCGAGCCATCTCGCATTATGTCTCTTGCTATTACACTTCCATACAATCTTTGGATTCCCCTAGCACTCTCCCAATTGCCAAGTGCACGAGCACCACCCACGGTCTAGTTCTTTTGCTGCCCAGGTCGCGGACTTTGAAATGATTTCCAACCTCACAGCCGTCGTAGCAGGGCTAACTGGCACCTACGTCTTCCTTTGGGCTCTATTGCATTTTACCCAAGATGCGAGGGAGCCACCATCGGTTCAGGATGCCTTCCCCTTCCTGAGCCCAATTGTCAGCATGGGCAGGGCGGGCTCGAATTTCCACAGTCGTCTGAGGTAAAGTCTTTGCGTGGGCAGGAGCAATGTGCTATACGTGAAGCTGACGGTTTCCGCTAGAGACCAACTCAAGCTGCCCATCTACACACTACGGCTTCCAGGTTCGCGACTTTATGTCATCAATGACACAGCTCTCATTCCTGTCTTGCAGCGTCAAGTCCGAACCTTGTCTATTTCACCAATCATAGTCAGAATCTTCTCGCATTTCATGGGCATTAGCGGAAAGGCCCTTGAAATCATGGGCCAGGACCCTGTTGAGGATCATGGCTTTGTGCATCAGATGACAGTCAAGGCCAGCGAGGGCCTCAAACCCGGGTCCAATCTCGACGAATTAAATGCCAAAGCGGTGCAAATCCTCACCAAGACTTTGGAGTCTTTCTGCGTGAAGAAGACAACCACCACTGTGGACCTTTTCGCATGGGCTTCAGAAGAAATTATGTTGGCCACCACAAATGCGGTCTATGGACCTAAGAACCCCTTCAAGAATCCAACCGTCCGTGACGCTTACTAGTAAGTCGGCCTGCCTTATCAGTCGCTCAATACCCTTCATATTCGGGTACACTAACTCGGTCAGCAAATATGAGGCTGGTCTGATCACACTCATCACCGGCTTTCTGCCATCAGTGCTAGCGAGAGAGAGTCTCCGAGCGCGTGACATTCTGACGGATGCCTTCGTGAAGTATTACACTGAAGGCGGCCTTGAAGAAGACTCACCCTCGGTCTACGCACTCAACAGATACGAATACCCTTCCAAGCTCGGTGTGCCAATGGAAGACATTGCCAAGATGGAAGCAGGGGGCTCGATTGGGCTCGTCAGTAACACGATGCCAGCAACTTTCTGGATGCTCTACCACTTACTGTCTGACCCGATCGCTCTCGAAGACTGTCGCCAAGAGGTATCCAAAGCCGTGACTGAGAAGAACGGTGAGATCTATTTCGACCTTGCCTACATCAAGAGTTCTTGCCCTATCCTGGCTTCGACGATGCAAGAAGCCTTTCGCTTCCACAGTATAGGCATGTCTGCCCGCGCGGTTGTCGAAGACCATGTGCTTGGCGGAAAGTATCTGCTCAAGAAGTAAGTCTGCTCTCTCACGAGTGATCGTGATCCCAGCACCCAGTGCAGCGTATGCAGGGTACGAAAGCTAACATATACAAGGGGAAATACGGTCCTAATCCCGAGTACCGTCCAGCACAGCTCCTCCCCTGCTTGGGGCGACAATGTGGATAAATTCTACTACAAGCGGTTTATAAAACCGAGGAAACACAACCCGGTCGCATTCCGAGCATTTGGTGGCGGAGCCACACTGTGCCCCGGCCGCCACTTCGCCTCCACCGAGATTCTGGCCTTCGCCAGCGTCATCCTCCTACGCTTCGATATCAAGCCGGTGGGTAGCAATGGCTGGGGAACTGCGGGATACAAGGAAGCCAATGCTGCCTTCCGTTTGCCCAAAGAGGACGTGAAGGTGGAGCTAATCCCCCGCGACAGCAAGAAATGGAATGTGTTCTTTTCAGAGCCTGGAAAGGCGATGGAAATCTCTAACGAGGATATAACGGCAGCTTTAGGGCATAGGCCAACCAATCATTGACTCGTAGCACGAGACAGCAATATCTACAAAATGTATCTTTGAACACACACCAGTTCGATAGTATTGACTGTCATTTCTTTTTCATGTCTTTCTCGCCACAGATTTTCCAAAACATCTAGACACTCTATATTTACCAATCCCTCACCTGAAATCACAGGACAACGATTGTTGTTTCAGAGAATTCCGATCTCTTCGACGTCATGAGACCAGTAAAGTTTCATGATGACCGTCGTCTAAATGAAAGACTGGAAAGTATGCACAAGTGTCCTATTTGAGACTTACAATATAAATGAGTAATGTACGGAGTACATTGTAGATTCAAGCAAGAAGGCTGCTACCAAAGAGCCCACGCCCCCGAGACTCAGTGCCATTGAGTGCTCCAAATGAATGGTAAGAACATCAGGAAAACAATCTTAGGTAATTGCCAATGGTAAAATACTTACTGTAGCCTCGGATTCTTAGTTGTAGTAAACGTTGCCCCGACTGCTGTCCACGTGAGTGTCGTTGCGCTAAGGCAGGACCGCTGGGGTGAGCCTGATTGGGGCGGCCCCACCCAAAGCTTACGGAACCACTACCGAGCTGCCACCTGCAGTTAGTCTACTGCTGCAACACAGCGGTGGCATCCATCGGACCACCGCCGCAAACGTCACCTCCTCTCAAGCAACCTCCAAGCCACCGGTCAAAGGCCCTTCGCGTTGCTTGGCCTTTCTCTTTGAAAGGTTTCGAAATGGCCAGTGTACGATCACCTCCCATCGACAAAAAGCCCGAGCACAATCACGAGAAGTTGACTGATGGGAAGGCAACCAGCATGGCGTAGCCCGAACCAACCGGTCCCGCACTGAAGAGCAGAAGCAACAAGAACTCGACAAGATAGCAAAGTACCGCGACCTCGAAGGCCAGGTCCGATCACTGGTCGCCGATGCCAGCTTCACGCCCGACCTGCTCAAGCTCACGGCCAAGCTGCTCCGCCTCAACCCGGAGTACTACACAATATGGAACGTCCGCCGCAGATGTTTGCTAACCTGTGGGTTATCATCCAAACCGTCGCCTGGGTCATTGCTCTCGAAGGCGTCGCAGAGTTCTTCTCAGAACGCCACTACCACCACATATTCCGCCGAATCCTCCTCCTCCTCCTCGACCGCGACCACGACCCCGCCAAACCTCGCGTCCCAGACAACTGGGAAGAGTGGTACTACAGCTGACGACGCTGCCCCGGCTGGCCCCGACGATGGCAGCGGAACAACGGATAACACAGATCGCGCAGAAGCTAGGGAGAAGGATCTCGACTCGCTCAGGTCTGAGCTAGGCTTCACAGTCCCGCTGCTGATGGAGTTTCCGAAGTGTTACTGGATCTGGAATTACAGGGCGTGGCTATTGCAACAGGCTATAGAACGGCTGCACCCTCAGGTTGCGAGGCGCATATGGGAGGAGGAGCTGGGCCTCGACACCAAGATGCTGAGCAAGGACCGGCGGAACTTCCACGCATGGGGCTATCGACGGAATGTCGTCAGCCATCTCGAGAGCGCTGCGCTCAACGGCAAGAGCATGGTGGAGTCAGAGTTCGAGTTTACAACCAAGATGATCCGCGTTGATCTGTCGAATTTCTCTGCATGGCACAATCGCAGCAAGCTTATCCCGAGGCTGTTGGATGAGCGACAAGCCGACGAGGGCGCGAGGAAGAAGTTCTTTGATGATGGTATGGTGATTCCATATCCCTTTTGTCTTGCAGTGCGGCTAACCCATCCTCAGAGCTGGCTTTGATAAAGG
Source organism: Diaporthe ampelina (assembly GCA_023522825.1). Classification (NCBI taxonomy): domain Eukaryota; kingdom Fungi; phylum Ascomycota; class Sordariomycetes; order Diaporthales; family Diaporthaceae; genus Diaporthe; species Diaporthe ampelina. Next base: position 202,841 of record JAMFTM010000042.1, read on the forward strand.
AGGGCTTAAACGTCGGGCCCGAAGACCAGTCACTCTGGTACTACCACCAATTTTTGATGCTGGATTTGATCGAACACGATGCACGACCGACTATCACGGCCGGTTTCACAGTGGATGAAAGGCTGGACTATATCACAACAGATATAGTGGATATCAAAGACCTACTCGAGGACTATGATGACTGCAAACTAATATATGAAGCGCTCATCGAGTGCACACTGGCATTGTCGACGTTGGAGAAACGAAAGCCGTCCGAGGAGGAGACGGTGGACCTGGAGACCTGGCTCTCCAAGCTGCAAGAGCTGGACCCTATGAGGAGAGGTTGCTGGGATGATATGAGGAAGCAGCTAGGTCTCACTATCAAATAATGAATTCAAGGGGTACCAACTGCGGAATGGATCCAAGACATTCGGTCTGTCGGAACACGCCCGTTTCACCGATCCCTGTCCACTATTCGAGCACATGCCTGGGCGTAATCAAGCCAAACGGAATGACTTGCAATGAGCCCGGATGCGGGTGTGATGGTTGGATTGAGTCGCGTGGGGTGTTCGGTGACGACTTGGACCAGCTCTGCTTCTATGACGGCAGTGCTGCATCGAGTCAAACCTTGCCTGTGAACCCCTCTCACGATTCGTAGGACTTCAGACGGTATCTCCAATCATTTCTGCGGTCACAACCCAATGCGGAGCAATCTTCCCACTTTCGAATCACCTTGAAGGTCAAGCAAGCAAGCAATGAGTTTGGATGATAAATGATGCAACCCTCTCGTGGTACGGGTACGACCTGGGTCGCTTTCTTCCGCCAGCCCTCGCCAGCGCCACAGAGCGTGACTTCCTGAATGCGTAGCTTCCTGGGCAGGTTGCGCAACTGGCTGACAACGTCTGATGTCATGTTGGGCTGTCGAAAGTGATTATTGGATTCTTGGGACAAAGAGTTGTCTCAAAGTCACCTCTGTCACAAAGGGTCAAAAACGGCCATTGTTCAGTGTCGCTATTCAACCATTGTCGTCTTCAACAAAGCCCATTATGAAGCTCGCAACACCACGAGTCACCAACCACGGAAGCTCAACGTTACATATGTACAGCCCAGCCAGAAAGTTGCACCTCGTGTGATTACTGTCGCTTCCCCCTCCAAACCTCTGACCCTCAAGGTCGAACTCCCCTACTTTTTCTGAGATCATCTTCTCGCAACAAGCACCTACGAAGCTGATAACGCCTGAGTTTACATTCAAGACTGAAGCGACTGGAGTTTAGCAATCTTTTTTTCTTCTCCAAAAATGTGTGTATTCATCTACACAATGAGCCGCTGCGAGCACAAGGAGTTCCAGAACGTGAGCGAGTGCCCCGTAGCCCGCAGGACCACCGAAGAACAACCGGCCAATCGTGGCGACCTGACGGTCGAAAAACCCGTCTTCCTCTTCGACACGAGCAAGAGCAGGACAGAAACGCCAGAATACTACAAGACCGCCTTCCCTTGCCGGAAACTCAAGGCCATCAGGCCCGTCCCGACGCTCTGCAACCAGTGTGCCAAGCGGGCTGAGATGGCTGCGCGGCTGGGGCCTATAGGCACCCCCGGGAGCAGCAGCGGCAGCAACAACAGCACGGCGGGCTCTTCTGTCGGCCTGGCTGCCGATAAGAGTGGCTCGCTCTCTGATCTGACAAACGACTCAGGTATGTCGGCCTCTGAGGGGATGTTTACTGTTCGATCGGTCAGGCGGGTGGAGAACGACATGTAGGGACTTCTGCTGACCAAATCTTGGGTTTGACTACAGGCTCATCCACCCCGAGGTCGTTTTGGAAATTCGCACATCCGATCGAGCTTATATGAGCCTAAAAAGGCTATCTGTGTGAAATCGGTCATCACGAAGCTCAAGGAGGTCGGTCGGTGGACGGTAAACTACGGCGAGGTGGGTGTTGAGCACAGCACAGAACTTGATCGCGTTTCTTCGTCTTCATGACGGATTCAACTCGGCTTTTCGTCAGTCATTACGGCGGTGTCAAAAAGGAAAGCGACGGCGTTGAGGTTGTCTGTAGAGCCCAAGGGATACGTCCCAGGCGATTATCTGATTTTGATTTAGAGAATATATTAAAATACCAACTGCATTTCTGACACTCGGCACGCCACGACGTGACCTGCATCGACTGGTGACCTAGCTAACTAGGTATGTCTCCGGCTTTGTATTGGCTGTTCCCTAGCATTTTGTAGTGTTTCGCTTAGCTGCAATGTACTGTGATATTAAGCTCTTGTCTTGCCAGTCAAAGGACATGTCCACCGTGTCATAGGATAGCAGCATCTTGTTTTTGAACACAGGGTTTGGTAGATCATAGGGCCGATGGCACGCTGTTTTGCATGGCTTGGGTTCTTCGGTGCAACTCTATGTCGAACCCTGGAATCTCCACGATGGATGAATCAGGACCCAATCTTGCCATGGCTCTACTCCATTGACTCTAGATTTGTGGGCAGAGACTACAGCTCCAACCTTTGGAGCACGAATCTAGAGCTTCTTGGAGTCTTTGCATTTACCCACGGGCATACATATCTTCAGAACCGATTCAATAAGCCACGAGACGTGAAGTCACTGGGGAGTGTCTCCACGGAGATGAAGTAATGATGTCTACTGTACGATTACGTACAATGGCCTAGGGGTCCAATTGACTTCTGCAGGGAGCTGGGGAATCCCTGAAGGGGGTTTGCTTCTCCAGGCCGCTGCAGCGGGGTACGGGGCGATCCAGTCACCGTCCAGTTCTGCCCGTTGGCTTGGAAGCTGGGGGGAGGAAGGGGAGGGGCCGGGCTGGCTGAATCCTGCCCACAGGCCTAGCCTCGTCTGAGCTGCCGGCCCCTGGCCCCCGAAACAAACCTGCCACCTGCGTCCCTGCCACTCCTGGAGGGCCATGCAATTCCATGTCTCGCCCTTTGGTTGGGATGTTCTAGAACAACATCGCATGAGGTGTCAGTCGTGCGCCAGCTTCTGGAATTGAGTCGATGATTCTGCTTGTCCCAAGCGCTCCAACCCACCGGTACCGTGCTAGCTGGCAGGGGTCCTGTCGAAGACCACCAACCTCCTCAAGCAGGCTGACCGAGGTATTGGTTGGTTGGTCCTGTGGGACATGGGTAATGCTATGTCTATGCCTGAAAAGGTACCCAGGAATGCGACTAGAGATTATTGGTGTGCAAAGTCGCATAGCAAGGCAGGCAGTCATGTCCCGACAGGAGAAACACTGCAGCCAGACAGATGCAGGTGCACCTGCAGCGTGAGGTGCTCCGGAGCCCCAGAGACCCAGAGCCCCATCTGCGGTGCAGCTTCCCCACGCGACAGACTAGTGGGAAGGTGGGAGTGTATGAGGGAGGGTGGAGTGGAGCGAGTGACGCTGCGGGTCGGTGGTGCTACTGTGTAGTAGACACTCGCAGCAAGAACGGAGCACACTACAGCCAAATGATGCGAGATCCACCCCATCAACCAGCCATTCCGAGCGATGGATCCCTAATAGCCCATGGGGATCTTCATCCTTCTTCGCTTGCATACCGTACCGTAATACACTCATCACTCGCTGCCTCACTGTCTCTCTTGATTGCTGCAATCGTCGAGTCTGTTGTTGACCACGTCAAAACGGGGCCAGCCTCACGACCAAATCCACTTGCAGAGGCACCACTCTTGACCTTGTACTATTCTTCGCTAGTATCAGCAGCCGACTTGTGCGTGCGGCGCTGCGCCATTACCCTCTGGTCAGCCGATATCTCCGGATATACAACACAGTCCTCTCCTTACAGCAACTTACCCACATGTCCACCACACCCACATTCATTCCGTGATGGCCAAGAAGGCACGTCAAAGAATCAGCTACGGTAAGTGCTCCCCTTGCGTCCGCCTATACCTCCCTGCGTCTCTGCTGTCGCGACCAAGGCGGCCCTTGACCCCGCACGTGGCAGCTGTCGCGCAGCAGTGGTTGCATGCGAGCAATATCCATGGGGCATGCCACCGTTTCACCGTCCCGGATTGCTGTCTCTGACTTCATGCGCCCTCTTCCCAGTTCTCGAACGCGCCGACAAACAGGCCGGAGGCCACAAGCTCGGTGTCAATGGCCTCGCCGTTGACCGCGACCAGTCAATCCTGTGAGCCCCCGATCCTCGCGCGCAACGCACTCGCCCAATCCAATTGAACCTCCGACCCGCGCTTGCGCTCAGTGTTGCTGACCACGATTGTCCTGCCCTGCAGCTACTCCGGAGGTCGCGATGGCACCGTTTGCGCATGGGACCTGAACCTCGACCTAACTGGCAAGGGCCTCTCCTCCACGACCGACTCGACGTCCAACGACGCCTCCAAGTGCAAGAACACCACCAAGTTCCGAGCCCAGACACTCGCGCATACTAATTGGATATGCGACATTGCGTTAGCTCAGAGTAACGCCGCTGTCATAACTGCCTCCCAGGACCAGATTGTCAAGCTCTGGAGGCCGCACGCAAATCAGAACGACGAGCCTCACAAGATCGGAGAACATGCCGACTATGTCAAATGTGTCGCATCGCCGGGGCAGCAGTCCTCCTGGGTTGCCACCGGCGGCTTTGATCGGAAGGTGTATCTGTGGGACCTGAATGGCGGCGGCAAGACCCTCGAGATCGACACCAAAGGCGAGGAGGTTCCCGAGAAGGGCTCAGTCTACTCGCTCAGCACCACTGAGAATATGCTGGCCTACGGCGGCCCCGAGTCCATCCTGCATCTCTGGGACCCCAGGGCTGGGAAGCGAATAACCAAGTTCCGCGGCCATACATCGAATATTCGGTCTATCCTGCTTAGCGCCGCCGGTGACATGGTGATGACAGGCAGTGCGGATCAGACGGTCAAGGTCTGGAGTATCACCGCAGGTCGCTGCATGCATACCCTCACCATGCACAACGACAGTGTTTGGTCGCTCTATTCCGAGGACCCTGAGCTCTCCGTTTTCTACAGCACTGATCGCTCTGGCTTGATCGCAAAGACTGACGTGCGGGGGACTATGGGGGAGATGGATGAGGGCCTCTCACTCGCTGTCGCTCAAGAGCATGATACGGTCTTCAGAGTAGTGGCAGCGGGCGATTACATGTGGACTGCAACACAGAGGTCATCTATCAACCGCTGGCATAGCATCGACACGGGGGCCGATATCCCACTTCCGGAGTCTTTCAAACAACAACGAGCCTCGATCGCGGCCAATTTGCCGCCCTCGAAGTCATCCTCGATTGCTAATGGCAAGCCCAAGGAAATCCCGGCGAGGTCCATCCTCAGGATATCCAACACAGCGAGATTCCCTGCGCCGGAGCTTTCCCCTGGGGCAGACGCTGACACACAAACAATCGAGTCTGTCGTCAACGTGTTGGAACCTATACAGCACGTACCAGAGGAGACAATTGAGGGCCTATTTGGCCTGGTCAAGCACCGCTTATTGGCCGACAAGCGGCGGGTACTTACTCTGGATACGGCAGGCGACGTTCTGTTGTGGGATTTGATACAGGTCAGGAATGTGCTCTTATCGTTCGGATTCATGATGCTAACCAGCGCTTGGTGCAGTGTAAACCGGTCCAGAGCTTTGGAAAGAAGCACCTTGAGGATGTGGAGCCCCTGGTTAATAGCCTTGAGAACGTTTCACCGTGGTGCTCGGTTGATACTAGTTCTGGCAATCTCACAGTCGTCTTGGAACCCTTCAACTGCTTTGACGCAGAACTCTATGCCGATGAGCTGGTCTTGGATGAGCCTGTCGATTTCAGGGAAGATCAAAGAAGTAAGCTGAGTGCCTCTTCGTGCACGTTACCCGCAACCGCTGACACGAGTTGAAAGTCAACCATGGAAAGTGGATCCTGAGGTATCTTTTCTCGAAACTCATCGATGAAGAGATCAGGCGCGATGAGGCTCATCGAGCGAAGCTGAACGAGACGGTCGAAAAGAATATAGCCGCAGCGAAAACGAGACCTCCAATCAGCGTCACAATCCCCACCTCTCCAAATTTTGACCAGGCGGTTGAGTCCCCCATGACTCCTAGGGCTAATGGCTCGCAGTACCCACCCATGACACCAGGCATGGGCATCGGGCTGGCCACTCCGGGTCTCCCTGGGGTCAAGGAGGAAGGTGGAAATTCCACGCTGCCTGTGGACAAGAGGATATCTTCAGCCAGCCGGCCGTCCCAGGAAAGGGAAGATTATTTCACCAATGCGATAGTGTCAGCAGACGGCAACCAGGCTGCGAAACCTGCGACGACCCCAGCTGAACAGCCGGCCGAAAATGGCAAAGACAATGACAAGGAGAAGGAAAAGGAAAAGGATAAAGATAAAGGCGACAAACAGCCCAGCACGCCCTTCACCAAGAAGTTCCGCATGAATATGACATTCGGCACTAAAAAGCTTGGACGATCGGCCTCGTCAACAGCAACAGAAAAGCCAGCAATCACAGAGGAGAAGACAGCAGAATCAGAATCATCATCGAATCACGAACCGGAGAAAGAGTACGACGACAACTTCCTCGGCGTGGTCGAAAAGATTCAGGATGAGTACGCGAAACAATTGATCGACAGCCCAGAAAAGGTCATTGAGACAAGAGTCACGCCGAGCCTCACCAATGAAACACCGGTGCTTAAGCTACCAGCAGGAACCAAGGTGATCATCCAAGAGGAGACTTCCGGAGGCAGCGCGGAGTTGTACCGTGGGACGATCGAGACGGTTGGCGTCGATGCTGATATCATTGAGAAGTGCGCGCCGCAGTGGCTTGGCGAGGTGCTACTTCTCAACACTGTCCCACAGAAGGAGCCTGTAAAGGTATCATTTGTGTTGCACCCATGGCCAGACTCGGGACTGCCCAGTCTCACGTCTGCGGATGGAAATAACCGTCTAAACGCCAACAAGATGCTTCGGGTGAAGAAGATCTTGGCGTACGTGGCGGAGAGGATCGATCCCACCTTTGAGCAGCCCGAGAACGACGCAGAGCCGAACCCCGATGCAATGAAGGCTGAGGAGTACCTTGAGCTCTACTGCAACGAGCAGGTGAGTCGCGCTGTCTGGTGCCAAAGTATCATGGGCCCCTTTTAACTGACGATGTCTGCAGCTCCTGCCAATCAACATGACTCTTGCGACTCTGCGTGCCTACATATGGAAGGGCGGTAACGATGTCGTTCTGTACTACAAGGCCAATGGAAAGAAAGAGATCCCGTTGCCACCGCCTGAGCAACCAGAAGCTCCAGAGGAAGAGAATCCGGCACCTGCTCCTCCTGCCGATGAAGGTTTAGTTGGGCAAGCTACCGCAGCCGCAGCAGCTTAGATCATGATTTGTTGCACGGGGTGACGATGAAGTTGAAATGACGTGAACTCATCCTAAGTGGAGGTGGCTCGATTCCTTGGCTTGTCTATAGGGTATCTTCTTTGACAGACCATTCAGGTCTTGGTACATAATGTACATAGCAGCAGAGCGACGTCTTTCGAGAAGACTTCGGGGTTTAATGTTGATGTCCTTGGAGCCTTCGACTGTCCCACTCCTGTGCGCATATGCTCTGAGGTGCGCAACGGGCGTCTTCCTCCGGGACATGGCCCAGTTGTCCTTGCGCATATGCCGTCCTCCCCCGAGGCCCCTGGGACGGCGGATGCTCGTTTGTGGCCTCTGCTCAGGCCCACCGTAGCAGACATGTTTCCATATTACAGTCATCCATGTCCTCAAGGCAGAGTGGACTCGGCTTTTCTTGCCGTGCCACGCTCAAGGGAATTGATCACCCACTGGTAGCTACCCAGGAAGACGGCACCACCAATGCTAATCCACATGACCCTCGGACCGATGCCCGCAAAGAACGGCCGCACACCGTGCTGCCTCAGGATGCCCGAGACGATATCCCAGACCTTCTGGCGTTCGGTGCTCAGCATGACCCTAGTCTTGAGCACGTCAAGCGGCGTGGTGACGGCCGCCGCCACACCGCCAGACACACTGCCGTACAGCGCGGACTCGGCGGCGCTGACATCCGCCGTACCTGCCGCACCATCACCCTTCCTGCCCCGCGAGTACGACTTGAGCGCCTCCCACAGCGGGAACTGGATCACGGTAAAGGGCACCTCGCGCAGGATCGTGATCCCCCACCCGCGGTAAAGCTCGCGCCACACCCCCGGCAGCCCTACCTCTGCGCGCCGCGCCAGGATCGCGCGCAGGCTCGACAGCGACGACCCGCCGTGCTGGCCCGCCTGCGCGCGCTGCTTGACGACCTCGGTGGGCACGCGGACGGCGCAGGCGGCGACCTCGCCCAGGGACGCGGCCAGCATGTGATCCACCGCACTGCCTTTGTTTCGGTTGCCACTGTTGCTTCCCAGGGTGTTCCGCCGCGCCTCGGCCAGCGCCGACTTGGTCGCCTCGTAGGTGCAGAAGAAGAAGGCGGCGCCGGGCGCGGACCCGGCGGCCGCGGACCCCACGCCCCGGTAGATGCCCCTGAACCCGCCGGACGCGAAGAACCCTTCTGAGGACTGCAGGCGCGTCTTGAGCGTGTCGAGGGGGAAGAGGGTCAGGTCGACTGTGGTGCCGGCTACGCCGCCTGCGAGGAGGGCGTGGGTGAAGGGCGGGTTGGCCGGGGAGGAGGACATTTTGAGGCGGCTGCTTTCGCTTTTGGGGTGGTTTCGGGGGTCAATTGGCAGGTGTGCAGGTCGGAGACAAGTCGAGAGATTGGACAGGTGGGAGGAGGGAGTCGTGGTTATATGGTGGGCGGCATTTTGTGGCACCGGTTTGTTGGTTTGGTTGAATGACTTGTTTGGGTGACGATCTCGAATTTCATCGGCTCCGAGTCGGCGCTGGCGGTTGTCGACCTGTGGCGCCTGGACCCTGCGGGCAGTAAGGTCATCCCTGTCCCCCGAGCTTCGGAAGCTCCAGCAGCTCGAGGACCCCAGCTGCTGGGGCCCACTGCGGTATGTACCTGGATTACATCGGCTGGTCTCAACGAAACAGGCCTTCCAATTCACAAATTCTCAAGGCTCACCTGCACCAGAAAGCCCAATGTCTTGAGGATGCTATGATCAGCTATGTGCTCTTATATCCACAGGAGACATGAGCTCCATATCACAGGTGCTCCACCGCACTGCTAAGCCGGTCAGCGTCGCGGAGTTTGTCGATGCTGTGCAAGCGATATGCCTCCCCAGGTTTCCTGGCTCCCGTGGCCGTCAGGCCCGTCCCGTTGGTACGATATGAATTCAGGGGAGCTTCTGTTCTGGTCGACTAACATTTCACGCAGGTCTGGCCATCAGCGGAGGGGTCGACTCCATGGCCCTGGCATTTCTGTGCTCACAACTCCACAGAAACCGCCATGCGATAAAGGTTGCTGACAACCCCGCCGGTTCTTACCATTGTATGATAGTAGATCATCGCTTGCGCGAGGGGAGCGACCTGGAGGCCGATGCCGTTCGGTCCAGCCTGACGAGCCTCGGCCTCAGGACCCACCTGATGACCATCGGCTGGAAGGACTTCTTGGAAGGCTCGGGATATTCTCATCCCAAGGAGCTACCTAACTTTGAGACTGTCGCTCGGCGACTTCGATATCGCAAGATGGCTGTATTATGCGCCAAGGCCAGGATTGCGTCGCTCTTTTTCGCGCACCACGAGGACGACCAGTACGAGACGGTCCTCATGAGGTTGACATCAGGCCACGGCGCCGCTGGTTTACTGGGCATGCGCCCCGTCACCGATATCCCTGAGAGCTACGATATCCACGGGGCCTACCAAAGCGGCTTGATAGACGACCAGGCGTCCAAATCTCCCATGATCAACTATCGTCCTCTGAAATGGGACCTGAGATCCATTAAGGATGAGATAATGGCTGATCTGGATCCCGAGGTCTTGGCGAGGGAGCGGGTAGAGGGCACCCCCTTCAGTGCCTATCTCGAGGACGAACTCGACTCATACGTGCCGAAGATGCAAATGATGCTTCCTGTAGCTCCTCCAGAAATAGAGGACGGTGGTGTCATGGTCTACCGGCCCTTGCTTGAGTTCAGCAAGGACAGACTGATTGCAACTTGCGAGGCCAACAGGGTGCTGTGGTTTGAGGACGCCACGAACCAGGACGCGACTCTGACCATGAGAAATGCCGTGAGACATCTCTACAAACATCACACCCTGCCAGCACCACTGCAAAAGCCGGCTATTCTAGATATGTCCCGCCGCCTGCGGAGACGGGCAGAGCTTGACGAAGCCGAGGTGGACCGACTCTTGAGCCGGACCATAGTCCGTGGTTTTGAATCTATAGCAGGTACCGTCGTTGTGCAGCTCCCATCATTCCGGTTGCCTCGGAGCTCACGAGGGGTCAACGCTCGAACCAGGCGCGCAAAGCGCTTGGAACGCTATCGATACATTGCCGGCCTGCTGCTCAAGCGTCTCATCGCCATGGTAACACCTGAGCAGCAAGGTCCATTTGCGACCAATCTCCAGAACCAAGTTCTACGGCTTTTCCCGTCTCTGAACGATAATCCAGCCACGTACCCGGAACATCCCAAAGCCTTCAATGTCTCCAGCGTACACTTCCTTCCTGTGCGAACCTCCTCTGACCCCGGCGCACCGATGAGGTGGTACCTCACCCGCGAGCCCTACGTGTCCGGACGGCCGCTCCCCAACTGTGCATTTGGGAGGCTGAGTATTCGTGAACGCTGGCGCCGACGGCCGGAGGCATGGCGTTGGCCGTTATGGAAGCCTTGGCAGCTATGGGACGGGCGGTTCTGGGTGCGAGTGTGCAACCGGTCCAACGTGCACGCGGGGGTGGCCCCTTTCGAGGCCAAATACGCAAAGGCCTTCCGAGACTCGCTACCCGACGATCAGGCGCGCGATAAGCTGGCAGCACTGCTGAGACACCACGCCCCGGGCAAGGTAAGATACACATTACCCGCCATCTACACGGGGGGCGACCACGAAAGAGCTGTCCGGGAGGTTCAGCGGCACCGCGAAATAGAGAAAGAGGGGCTATCGGAAGAGCATAAAACCAAACGGAACTGGAGGGAGTTGGGTTTGGAAGCCCAGCGTGACGAGTATATCAAGATGAGGGAATGGGAGAAGGAGCAGGGCATCTGGGACGTCGACAATGCCGCCGCGGGGGACCAGGCTGCGAAAAGGGTCCTGGTCGCGCTGCCGACCTTGGGCATATCGAAACCGGGGCTGAACCACTGGATCAGGTACGAGATCAGATACCGGAGGGTGGACAGGGATATTCTGGAAAACACGGCGAGGGATGAGCGACAGCTGGCGTGGCTTCGACATAAGAGGTCGATGGCGAGGACCAGGACGAAGGCTTATGCGGGACAGACCAGGAGTTCCCGGGCCAAGAAGACGAGTCGACGGTCGCCGAGAAAATAAAACTTGTATTATAAGCCTAACCCAAGGGCTCTCCGCTTAATTACTTCACACGGGTATGTGCAGTGAGATGGTGGACCCAAAACACAGCTTGTCCGCAAATGTCAAGCCCAGCTCTCCCTGCGGAACTGTAGCATCATGCTGTAGGTTGGAAGGCTGGGCACTAGGGGTGTTCATCCCAAGATTCCCAGTCTAAAATCATGCATTAGACCACTCAGCGAGTTCCGCGCAGCACGTGGACCCCTGCGCCGCGGGGACTGCCGGCCATCCCTCGCCACTAAAATGTAGCAATCTCAACTGATTTTGTGCATCCGATATCCGCTCCCCGCCAACTACCTGCCACTTAGGTGAATAGCCTCGCCGTTTATTAGTGTAACAAGCTGCACACCTGGCAGTGAAGTACTAGTAGTGCACGTGGGACCGGGCCGGCCGTTTGTCCCGGCATACAAGTATGGATGGATTTCCTCAAGTTGCTGTCGCGGCCGTCTAGGACGACGAAGCTGCTCGTTCTTGCCTTCAGCACCGTGTTGCTTGTCTATTTACTCAGCGGGACTGACATCGTCCCACTTCGGCTATCCGGGGAGAAATCGCCGATTGTCTCTACCACCACAGAATTGCCCAAGGGGGATTCATCGCCCGCCATGGCAGCGGTTGATCTGAGCTGGCATCCGCCGGCCCAGACTTTGATCAACAACCTCACCAGTGTTGTGAGCGGCAGCACCACGGGCGTGTATGGCTTTATCTACGACTCTTCGAATACGCCCGATGAAGCTTATGGCACTTATAACTGGTGCAACATGCCCCATGTCAGGGCCACGGAATACAAGAAGCCACCTGACGAGTACGAGCTTGTCTATGTTGAATTGGTGAGCCGGGAATCTTCATATGCCTTGGAGACACAAGCGAAGATGCTAATAACACACAGATCCACCGCCACCACAAGCGGACACCCTATGCAGCCAACTCATTCCCAGTCGAGTCCTACATCTGGGACTGCGACGACCAAGGGCTGTACTTCTTCGCGCGGCCCTTCTCAGACGCGTCGTCGCCAGACCCCAACGCAGGCAGGAACGCCTCCGCACTGGCCTACTGGGCCGGCTTCAGCGGTTTCAACCCCTTCGGGACCATCGCCCAGGGGTTCAAGGGCTCGTGCCAGTTCCCGCAGATCACGGCGCAGGGGCTCGACGACTCATGGCAGCACGGCGCCGACCTGTACGGCGCGTACCACGACCTCCTGGGGTTCCTCCCCTCGCGGGACGACCCGGCCTGGCGGCAGAAAGTCAAGCACAGGGTGACCAACAACGTGATCACGAGCGAGGTTGCGGGCATGGTGATCAACGGGATGTGGCGCACCACGGACTCGGTGCCGCTACACATCCAGCCGACGGGCGTCGACTCCCTCGAGCCCTCGTACACGTGCGCCTCGGCCGCGGCGCAGTTCAGCGCCCTCGCGTCGCCGGCCAACGCGGACTGGGCCGCGCACTTTGATGTCACCACGGACCTGTACGCGACGCTCGACGGCATCTCGGGGGTTAGTCCCTCGGACGCCGGGTTCCACAAGAGCTTTGATCACTACTATGATAACCTGTCGGCGCGGCAGTGTCACGGGAAGCCGCTGCCGTGCAAGATCAACGACACGGCTGTGTGTGTCACGCAGGACCTGGCTGATGAGGTGTATCGCCTGGGACACTGGGAGTATAGCCATACGTACCGCGGGGCCGGGCCCGATGCGCTCGCCGCCAGCGCGAGTTCCCTTGGGGTGTGGGTCGCGGAGCTGGCGGCGCACCTGCGGGATGTTGTTGATGGTAAGTCGGACGGCACGCTCTGGTTCCACAATGTCGCGCACGATGGGTCCGTTAGCCGGTTGCTTGGGATCTTGCAGGCGGATGTGATGGTCTGGCCTGGTATGGGAAGCGAGGTCGTGTTTGAGCTGTGGGCTAAGGGGGGTAAGCACTTTGTTCGAGTGCTTTTCGGGGGAATCGTGTTGGAGTCTTCGAATCCCAGCTTGGGGGTGTTGGATATGATCCCTGTGGAGACATTGTTGGCGTGAGTATTGCCCCAATTTGCTTTTCATCATACGCGTGACTTGGACTTTTTCTGTGCGGATAAATGCTGACATTGCCATGACTAGGTATTTTGATGGGCTTGTTGGTGTCAAAGCAGATTTAGTCGTCAACAAGTGCAAGGGCTCATCATAGACAACCTGATGGAAAGGTATGATATAGATCTTGATGAATATAGCAAATTCATACTCAGCAACGACAAAGTCTGGTTCATGATGGCAGTGTGAGCCGTAGTGGTGTCTTGGTATGTGCATTCTTCTAAAGCCTGCTACCCATACAAGTTACAAACCAGGCACCATCTTCCTCTAGTAAGAAAAAACAAATGGAAGTGTTGTGTCATGATTCTGCGTTAACTCGTGAAGACTCTAGCCGGCCCGTATATCCAGAATAATGGAAACTCGACAAAAGCCCCTGTCCCATCCACGCGCACGGATTCTCATCTTGTCTCCGTCACACGTATGACCCCAGCAGGTGTGTTCCCTTAGAAGCCCAGGGCAGAGTTGAAAGCATCAGCAGTGCTGGCGTCCTTGGTGCCCAGCCCCTGAACCTGGGCCTGGGCATCCTCGCACTGGGAGACGGCGGCGTCGTTTGCGCCGCAGACGTTGGTCAGCTGGTCGCAGATGAAGTTGGTGATGATGTTGGGGTTCCTAGGTATGAATGTTAGTCCTTGCTACGTGATCCCAAGGCTCTACAGAAGTGTGGGTGATGCTTACAGGGCGTCGCTCTGGCCGCTGTTTCCGACCAGGGTAGCGTCGGTGGGGAAGAAAGTTCCCTCGTCGGCCTTGCGGTTGAACTCGGCACGGCCGGTCTGGAAGTCCATCGTGGGCGTGCACGAGCCGAAGTCGGCGCCACCGGCTGCCGCGCCGCCGGTGGCAGCGTCGCCGCCCGAGGCTGTGCCGTTGTTCTGCCTGGGGAGGTGGACCAGGGCTGCCTCGGTGGCGGCGGCGAGGAGGGCGATGATGAGGGTCTGGGTCTTCATTTTGGTTGATGGTGGTAAAAAAGGTTGAAATAAATATTCGAGCCGGCTCGCAAAGAACGTGTTTGTTCGAAGAGAATGAACGGAAGAAGTTCGCAGAACTTGGAAAGAATGGAAAGAGTCGAGTCGAAGCTGTTGAGTGTGATGCTGAGTGAGGATATCAAGACAGCCAGTCTTCACGGAGAGAGGAGGTATCGTCTTATACTCGAGCCCTCGACGAGGTCACTCGCCCGACAAGGACTCCGGATCAGACGACAGCCCGCATGGATGCGAGGCAAAGGCCAAGGGGATGCATGCCATCTGGTCGATGATCGGCAGGAGACGGGCAAGCGACGTGCAGAAACATCCTCGGCCAAAACTGCCGTCAGTGGCCAGGCAAGGAAGATGGGCGACGATGGAACAAAGATGGGACGAAAGGCGCCAGGGAGGGAGGGGAGCAGAACGCTGGTTCCGCCGCGACCTGAGACAGGCCCGGTCCCCCTTCGCGCTTGGGTGGGTTGGGAGGGGGGACGTGTGTGTGGCCGCCTATCTTTCTCGGCAAAGGCCATGATGATGATGACCATGGGGCGTGATAACCTTACCGCCCAACCTTAGCACCTCGCTACCTAGTTGTGTGGGTTACATTGCCGATCTGTTGCAGTTATCCTGGTGCTGCTACCTTGACGGGCCTGTGTGGTGGCACCACGCACCGCGCAGCCGGGCCCTGTCAGAGTTGAGGCTCTGCGGCAGTGGCTGCGGGCCGTCCACGCGGACTGGTTCGCCTGGCGTGTCACATGTGGGCCTGTACTTTGACACAAAGCAGGTGGTGGCATGGTACGTGATGTCTATGTGCTGTGTGTGCTATGGTGTTGTCCAGTCACATCCTCTCTTATTTGTGGCACTCCTCCATCATTCAATGTTTTTTTTTTTGCCTGGGGGGGGATGTTGTGAGCAACTGCCATTGACGATGACGGTGATCGACCATTTGCGACGACAACTATCTCCAGCAGCCATCGCCAGCCAAGCATGATCTACGAACCTAATCAACAAAGGATGACTGATTGGGGTCATGTTCATGCCCAGCCCATCATTCTGAACTCTCTTGCAGATCATCGCCTTCGCTTGCCCAAACCGTGAGCTGCAGGGGCTGACTGACGCTCAGGGCTGACAGGGGGGCCACAAGGGGACCGCAAGGCCTTGCCAAGACGTCGAGTGGCCCACCAAGCACGCGGCTCGCAAACCCATCCGACACTCTGATCGTCGGACCATGCACGACCTGATCTGCATCCCCGGAGAATTCCTGAAGTCAACCATGAGACGAAAAATGCAACTCGCTTAGGGCATCCCACTTCTCCCCCAGCGCCTATCGCTCCCACGATCCAGGACTCAACCCATTGACCCATACACGACCGTAGTGCCGGGCTGCCAGTGCAGTGCTTCATGCTGCAGTGACGCCGTGGCATGGGGGCTGCGCGGGGGTCACGTCAAACGCCGCGCCTTTGGTCGATTTCTCCGTCCCCACGGGCTGTCACAGACGAGCCACCGACCTGTCTCCACTGCCGCCTATCGCACTTACTCGTCGGTCTTCCCAACCAGAACATGCCGGGCCATGGGCGGGATCCCAACCGGCCGGAGTGTAGGGCCAGCCCGTGCATGATGTGTTATTCCAGGACGGTTCTAGTGCCTGTTTGCGTATCTTCAGAATGAGATCGGATATTCGCAGGGCAAAAAACGGATAGTACAGGGCAAGAAGTACCACCAACCAATCAGGGCGCCCCATTCACGTCACCTTACACACACACCACCCACACCAAGTGCTTTTTATGCCCCCAACCTACAAACCTACCAGTCCTCGCCAGCGAGTATAGCCTAAACACCCAAGATAGTACTCAAGAAGCCCTATATGAGGGCTTGTGAGATTATTAGCCAGCTAAGGACCTCGTCGGCGACAACAATGAGACCTAGGAGGATATTGACATGCAGGTATTTAGGTACGAGGAGGAACACCGAGGCGATGACGAGGAAATAAGTAGTAAACCACCAGTACAGAAATCACGATAGGGGCGAGCAGAAGCAACAATAGTAGCAAGTGTATGGCGATAGATGTGTAGTTAATGACTGTGGTTTTTTGTTTTGTATAGCGAATTGGTGGTGCAAATTAACGTTGGCGCACTGGGGGTACATGTTGCCCTGTACCATCCGTTTTTTGCCCTGCGAATATCCGATCTCTTCAGAATTGTTTCCCGCGTGGTGTGGTTTCGGTCCGCATATATCTCATAGTCTAGCCAAATTCTATCTTCAGATCTGCCAATGCAATGCATCATTGCTGCGGCCTCAGGAACATGTTTGAAGCCAGCCACCGCCCTTCCTGGATAAATGCGAGTCATAAAGGAAACCTGAAAAGGGAGCATCACCGCGGTATGGCCTCGTCATCCTGCCTAGAGAACAAATTCCCCATTTCTTTCTGTGTGGGAATTGTGGGGAGACATTGAAAATGCGTCTTAGACTGCTAAAATCGTTCTTATGGCAGTCTTGAAACATTCGAATAACAAGTTAGTCTGGTTGTCCGAAGAAATCACATATTGTGAGCGCTTGGTGGGTGGCAATCCCAGCCAACATTAGAGGGCAAGTGGAACAGAAAAGCACCTGGTCACAAACGCCAATGCTGGCTCAATCTGTGAGATCAGAATTTCACACCCACGGAAACAGAGGGTACACACATACTGAATGACTTAGAGGCTAAATTCCACAGGTTGGTACCAAACCATTTATCTCGAAGGAGGTTATCTCGTAGGAGGTTATCCTAGAGGACTCATAGGTGCTATAAAAATATTAGACTGCCAGAGCGATAGTGATGATGGTATCCTTGGTGCTGACAAGTATGTGTTTGTGTACATGATGCTGTCCTTGCACGGGTGTACCCTCCTTCTTGTCGGTGTGAGTCTCTGATCTCTAATTTGTTGGTGTAGACTACGACCGGTCGGAAGCCGCAGATCTTCTTGGTACTCTGTTCTGGAATACGCTGCCTAAAACCCTAAAGAGGCTTGATGGCAAGATGAAGTAAACAAATGATGGGGCCCTGGTCACCTCACGCAATTTAGACTGGGATGGCTGATGGGGATGGTGGCCTCGAGAGGTCGTTTCGGCCAAGTCACTGCCTGGACAAACGGCAGACGAACTTGCAAACGAGCTACACCGTGCAAGCAGGCTAGGTACATAAGGCTGAGCTACAGCGCACATACCAGATTGTGAACGCCTACCTGGTGTAGTTGAACATTTCAAGGTTCCAGGGACCGCTTACCGCTAGTCGCAGCCCGCTGTGTGGTCGTGCAGGGGGGGCGACTGGAACGGAAGAGCGCGAGGGGCTGAGTTCAACTCCTGGGGTCTTTTTGCCTTTTTATCCATACGTGGGATCTTTATCAAGATGGTATAGGCTTGTCACTACATCTACGGCGTGGATGGGAGGCCTGTCACAAGCGAACAAACGCCCGGACGAGGGTAACGAGTGACTCGTAAGAAAGAAGGGACTGACATATGCACTTCTTTGAACACATTCCAACATATCAACCGAAACAGCAACTACTTAGACTTTTCTGACTCTGTGATATCTCAACCACAGTCCACATTTGACAGCACAACCCCACCGGCATGGTGTTCATCGTCATCGCCATCATCGGGGGAGGTCTGGCGGGCTAGGTGCCATTCCCGTCTCCTGGCTGATCCAACATACCAGGAACATCGTCAAACAATGCGTAGAGAGACGTCGAGATCGTCGGAGCTGTGGTCTCGGTATAGCTCGCCTTGCATGTACCCATCAACATAGATGTCCCCAACGAGCTTGTATCGCAAGCCACCGACTGGCCTCAGTTTCCATAATCTGTCGTCAGAACCTTCCAAGGCCGCCACGACATCACCATCTGCGACTCCGTGCATGGAGCTGTATACCCTGCCACTCGATGTTTTCCCAAATGATCGGCCGACTATGAGCATTGAGTTGTAGAAGGTAAGTCCATCCTTCTCGACTTGCTCCTGGACGGTAAGCGTGCCGCTTCGGTCGTCGTACATGTCTTCAAGGACATGCATAACTTGTATAACGTCTTCCACCGTCTTCGATTCTCCAATCTCCTCGAAAGCATGCAGATGAGGAGTGACCTCGAGTCTGAGAAGTGTATGCCAGGTACACAGAAAAAGGTACATTCGTTCTCGGTCGGGTGAACGGCCATTTCGAGGCTGAGGCCACCATTGAGGGTCTGGTAGCAAACATCGACATAGGGATAAGATGGATTTTGCATGAATGGGTCGCTCATCAAAAAGGATTCGGGCCCAGCTTGAGAGGAGAAGTAGGTAAAAGCGGGCGCTTTTGAAGTCGCGAACCTCCAGATCGACGGATTCGTTGGTGTAATTGGGCGGCGAGCGAAACTGAACCGAATCAACTAGGCGGCCCCTTACGATCAAAGTGCGGTGGTCTTTACTGAACTGTATCACAGTAGTAGATCGTGGATGAGTGGAAATGCCGCTCATATCTGTTGTCCAGTAAGCCATTTCAACTGGCGGTCGGGCTGTATTGATCGCCCACGATGGTCGCTCCGGTGAGGCATTGTTGTTCCACCAGCACACATATTTCAACGGTCTAAGATCATTACGCGAAGAGAATATTCGTACGGAGACCTCATGGTACACATCCTCGGTTGAGATAGTATAGTCTGGCATGATGCCAAGAGTAACACCGTCACATGAGACAGCAAGCAGGGCGTATATGCGATCTCGAGGATCCTGACATCTCAACGCGTCGAACGAATACATATTTTCGACCAGCGTTGGGGTATGGGTGATTGTGGGGGCGCCATTTCGGCGCTCAGTAAACTTTTGCCGTGTTTTCCAAAAGTTAGTCAAGGCAAAAGAGAAGTCCCAGGGGCTTGCCGGGTCCGACTCGAGACTTGGGTCCCTCTTTTCTTTCCACACTTGGTAGAAGGCTTGGGAGGGAAGTAGATGCAGCCAGAACAAAGTCGCTATCAAAGCAACAGCATCCCAAGAAAGAATGCGACGACCTCGCAGGATGACGGTGTTCGCTTTCAAGAGTTGCTCTTGAACAATCCAAAGCCTGTGCAAAGATTAGCTATGCCGACTAGCTTACAAGGTATTATACCTAGCTCACCGTGTCGCCCAATCACCCAATGCAATCACCTCAACTAGCCACCTCCAGCCCCAGAAGTTCTGAGGGTCCTCTTCCGCCAGATCAGAAGGCAGATCGAACACCGGGAGAACTGTGATATTCTTCCAGAGATCGATTAATAAAGCTGTCTGTGCAAAGTAAGGGTAGTCAGGTCCAAAGTGTTCGTGCAACCTTCCAATGAGTTGCAGTCCCATCTCCTCTTTCTGGATGTCGTCTTCGCCAGGGCCGATGTATGTGATTACCCGCGAAGCATGGGAATATATACGTCCCATCAGAGCGACTTGATGGTTCTTCTCCTCCACTGCTGATTGGTTTATGCAGATCTGATCGATCCAAAACACGCGGGCGGAGACATCCGGTGAGTCTCTGAGCCCACGAAGTGCGTCGTAGAGATTTTTCGTTAAGGGAATGTATCCGACTGCTTTGCCGGAGCTGGGGTTTATCACGAAGGCTTTGTGAACGACGTCTTTGCTCCCCCAGACATACGACAGGGCTTCGTAGTCGCCGTCTGTATGATTGATCTGCTTTATGTGACACTCGATCCGCGATGGCGTGTCTCGTAACTGTAAGACTCGAATCCAATCACCCTTTTCGTGGAGCTCTTCGTAGCAGTAAGGCGGCACGTCGTCTCCAATTGGGGGATCGTCTTCTCTTGGGGCTATAGATTTTGGCCAGGCGGCTATCATGGTTGCAGCCATGTCGCTGTCCTGGTCAATCCCTGGGAAGCCATTCGAGTTCAGCTGACGCGTTTCTAAATGCATGACCAGATACGGTGTAGGAACAAAAAGGTGAAATTGTATGACTACACGTTGCTGGAAAACTAGAAAACTAGAGAAAACGGACACATAAAGAGAAAATGAAAGATACACAGCCTTTAGCCCTTGATAAGACAGGAGCCAGAGCCTCACTACGGTTGCGAAGGGCGGCATTGATCACCTTGAAGTCAAAAATTCCTAGGTCCTGAATGTAGGACTTCAGGATTGCATTCTGTGTGCACAGCCATTGTTGTGCAAAACACATCAGGCAGCATTGAAGCTGTCAGCTCAGCGGATCCGTCGCATCTTGATGCGTTGACGAATATCGGGCATCCATGTGTGCCATGCAGTCATCTTCTAGGCAGTAGCAAGATAAATAGGAGACTGGGCAAAACACACCGGCCACCAGATGTGGATTCTACGTCCCTGCTATCGAACAACGACATTAGGCATCATTTCAGCTTGGGACGCGTTCCAATGACGGCGTGCGCAATAGACCGCCCGGGCAAAGACTAGAATTTCTGATCACCTGATTGGTCGACCCAAGCAGCCCGTAAGCCCATACCATGACAGCTCCTATGAATAGGGGGTGGACGGGATGGGGGCCAGGTCGGATCTGGGCCGAGTACGTTATGGATTAAGAACGAAACCACTCATTGGCGTTGAAACGGGCGAAGATCCTGAATTCGAGGCTGGCGCCACCAACAACGCAAAGCAAGCGTCATAACAATCGTCGGTGGCTTAGTTTCTCGTCATTTTACGCATATAGAAGCTTTGGAGGGGGTACTAGTGATGGGGCCTAGAGCCTACCTAGGTATCATTACACGCGGCTACTGAGGACAGCGGAGTCAGACAGCCTTGACTACTCAGGAGTTGGTATAGAACTTCTTCAACAGAAGTCACCAGACACAAGCATTTATATACAACATGCTACACTGCCCCGGTATAGGAATCAGCTTCACTGAGTCCAAAACTTTAAATTGTTCTGCAAATCATTCGGCTCCCATCGAAGAACTACTTTAGGGGTGGCCGATCTAAGTAGCTGAAAGAGCACACGCTCTCTTCAAAACATTCCCAACTATCTGAATAGCTTCGGATGTGTAGAAATGTGTCGTTTGGAATCCAACAAGTACCTAATCCCAGTACCTGTCCTCTGGGCGAATCGAATTCAACCCAGGATAGATACCGAAGCTGTGCATCCAGGCACTAGGTGGCCGGTCCTGACGGCGAACCATTTCGTTACATCGCTTCCCCATGATCATTCGCTCAGCACGGTCGTTCAACTCTTCTTCTTTCCGCCGGTCACTTGCACGTTTCTCCCAGGTTGAATAGTTGTGGCCCCTCGGCCACGCGAAGTGGGCATAGAAGCCACGGAGGTGATCGCTTTCCAATGAAGCCAGAGGCATCATGATCCGGTTATATGCGTCAATTATAGCACTGCATGCTGTCTCGGTCATATCCCTGCGCTCATCAGACATGGCTGTGGCGCCTGGATCGGCCATCACGAGGCGGATTGTCAGCGCCGACACGTGGACCTGCGGCCTCAGCCACTCGATCGTGTCGGCCCACTCTCGCAGCGCTGGGTGATCGTCTTGCGGCCAGACGTTGGAATCGTACGGCGGGAAAACAAATTCCAGAAAACGCAGCTGGCTGAGACAGTTGGACGGCACGACCTTCCTCAAGAAGTGGGAGGCTGCAAAGGTTGTTCGCGGGTACTTGCCGCGCATGGGTACCTTCCAGGGCGCCTTGGCGTTGAGATCGTGGACAACGAAGCGGTTGCCGGAGAAGAAGACCACCTGCGCATCGGCATACAGGGTGCTGCATATAAGGAAAAGGCTCCTTGGCGGGATCCAGCACTTGCACCTGGAGGAGAAGGCGGCGTGTTGCACTCGGCAGAAGCACCCTATTGAGACTTCAGGGTAGGTGTCGAAGCATCTGCGAAACTGGCAACCGTGATGGATGTTGGAAGGGCAGTCTCTGGGATCCTCTTCGTCATGAATGCATTCTTTGGAGCATATAGCGAGACTTGCCATATACCTGCGGCGATGCCCGCTCCAGACGACCTCCCGCCAGGGTGTGATGAGATCAGTGTACTGGAGGATATGAAGACGAAGCTCCGTCGGAAGGGCGAGAAGGCGCGATCCTGAGCGCTCTGATTCCGAGAAGGTCACGGCTGGGTTTGGTTTCGACTCTGCTGCCCGTAGTATGCCCCTGGCCCTAAGGGCAGCGCCTCGTGCTATGCGCTGAAGCTGACGGGTCGGACGCTTGCCAAGCCTTATGTGGCAGTCCTTCAAAGGTGCCAGGAGAAAGACAGGTGCTACTGCACGATTCGCAAGAGTGATTTCTTGCTCATTGAAAACGTCATAGACCACTGAGAGGTCTAGATTAGTTGAATCGATGCGAGAGGAAAGGTGTTCAGCCGTAGATTCCCATTCTCGGAGCATCCTGTTTGTCGACGACATCATTCCCTTGGTCACCTTGTCGTTATGATGTTCATGGTCGTCGCATGTACCCGAGCGATTGGGATAGTCGCTGTCACGATCAAAACAGCATTGGCAAAGACCTTGGTTTTGATGTTCTGAATGACACGAGAACTCGTTAAGCACAATCTTGAGGCTTTTCAAATGCGACAGGGATGTATCTGATAGGTTTCGCAGAGGCTTTAGAGACCCTTCGCCGCTATAGCGGATAAAAAAATGATTATTAGAATATAACAGAGCAGAGACTTCGCTATGAAGAGCCCGGCATGAGAGAAGCAAGCCATAGAAGGTGATGAAATTATCTGAGAACAAACTGCGCTTGCCGTTCAGAATATTGTTGCCGGCCAGGTTCAACACAAACTTATCGCGTGACTCGTCAACAAAGGGCATATGGAGGTAGATTTGATGCCTGAGCTGGGGCGTGAGTCCCAACAGGTGAGGGTGAGACAAGCCCTGAGTGATGGTTGTGTGGTTGATCATGATGAAAGAAGTTGGCGTGCAAGCACTCAACACCGATATTCTTAGCTCCCACTGTCATGTTGAAGTAGAACAGAATGATGTTGATCGGGCCGAGGGTGGCCAGAAAAATGAGCCACGTGTCTGAGAAAGACGCTTCAGGGTTGAAATTAGCTTTGCAAATTCTCCCGGTCCAAATGTCGCGTGCGACACTTTTCAATGAATATCTGCAAGGGGCCAGGATTGGGGCAGATCAAGCTGGCTCGTAAAACGTGATCCAAGAACCTGGAGCCAATTTCTGCTCCCTGGCTACAATTTATGCTCGCCCATGTTCACGGTGCTTGCAGTTACATCGCGCTCCTCA
The DNA here is from genome assembly GCA_023522825.1 of Diaporthe ampelina. Classification (NCBI taxonomy): domain Eukaryota; kingdom Fungi; phylum Ascomycota; class Sordariomycetes; order Diaporthales; family Diaporthaceae; genus Diaporthe; species Diaporthe ampelina. The sequence goes on from JAMFTM010000042.1 coordinate 226,407, forward strand.
TCAGATGAACCCCCGTCAGTTTCCCCTCAAAATGGAAACACATACCGTTGCCACAATTTTAATTTGATGGACTGAACTTTGAATGCCTCTATCTATTCATTCTTTTTAATCATATATGGAAACGCGAGTGGTCATCTGGAACGGAAGATTAGAAACTGGCAAAAGGTCAGTTGTGCCAGGCTTAGAGTAATTACCACATATGCCATTCGCGTTTGCAGGTTCAAAGACATTCATGGTGTCTGTGAGGCTCAATTGAAATTTGCCCAATCAATCATTGTTCATATTTGAAACCAATTTGTCAATCTCTTTCTAAACTCAGATACTTGTGTCCCCAGAGGCAAGATGAAGGCCCCGCCCCGAGGCGAAAAGGTACCACGAGATCACCAGGACCCGTCTATGTTCAGGAGCTAGGAGATAAGCTTCACTTATGAGAATCGCCGCCAGATCTAGGCCATCATAGGGCTGTGTAACACGTTGTAATACCTGCGAAGCAGTCCGCGCTGCAACCTTAATTCCTAAGTAGTCATGTCTTCTACTGCACTGGCAGCCTCATACTGTCATCAGCATTTAACTATTTGGAAAATCTAAACATATATTTGAACATCCGCAGGCACTGGAGCGAATTTGGCTGGCATTAGATTGGGTCCACGGCAGAAGCTCGTTGCGCCGCGGACCAGCTTTCCAATCTTCGGCATTTGAGACAGTTTTGTCACATCCATTTCCTGTTCCAACAAATGATAAAGTCAAGTTGGGCTTCAGAGTATGATCCCAACATGGACTTAAATGACTCAAAATACTACAGTGGTGAGAATCAGTCGGGAACAATCGGTAATCTGTCCGAAGAGCAGCACGGGGCTATAGATCCTGGATAGCGCTCATTGACACCCATCCAGTGTCCAGAGAGAGTCAGTGATGCGTGATTTTGACATTTTCTATAGTACATTTGACGAACATTATGCCAGCATGGTCAACCATATAGCTTGGCCTTTCCACTCTGTTTCCGGAAACCGACGCAGGAATCTTGCGTAATTGCTGCCAACGCTTCGACGCCTCTAGTGGTTGCTCCCTCGTTCAATAGTTGTAAACCTTCAGATGACAAGTAATTGAGACTTCAGGTGTGGCCCGGCCTCACAAATGGAATGATAGACTAGCCTTTGTACAGTTCATAACACACCACGGTCGACAGATCTCACGCCTTAGTGTTCAGCTTGATTCCGAATCTCCAAATACGAAGAATTGTCAAGACAAAACCAGAAGCAAGTAGCATGACACCACCAAAGACCCACGTGGATGTCCAGTTCTGGTCCGGGCCGAGGATCGCACCACCGCCTGGACCACCGATGATAATTCCCAGGCCAAGTAGGGCGAAGCCCATCCCGATTCTCGTCCCGATTCTGGACTTGTCCTCTGTAAGGACAATGTAGACGACCGTCGGAAGCGCAATGAATGCACCGGAAAAGAAGCCAAAGAAAATGGCAATCAAGACATATCCCTAAGAAGTACACAAGTCAGTTCCCACACTGCGACTCGCCATGGGTCCCGAAAACGTGATTCATAATTACTCACTGCCAGATTGTGAACGGCCTGCATGCAGAGAACGAGCACACCACAGATCAAAGCACACGGAATGAGGACATTGAGCGGACCCGTCTTGTCGGAAAGCCAGTTAGGCAAAGTCCGTCCAAACATCGAGAGGGCGTTAAAGATGGGCACGATGTAGAACGCCATAGATGAATCGGCGGTGCCAGTTGCCAGACCGTAGTACGAAAGGTAAAACAACATAACGTAGAGACCGACAAATCCCAGCAGGCAGCCAAAGGTGAACAAGAGCCATCCGCCGTCAGTGAACGCAGTGGTGTCGAACATGGCGCGAACCCGTGGAGGCTTGACCCGCTGGCGCAAGAACACCATCGGCGGGATGAGAGTGGCTAGGCATATGAAGCCGATGACGCGCACGCTCCAAGGGAATCCGATTTTTCCTACTAGCTGGTACAACACGATGGGGTAGATGATACCGCCAAACGAGCTGCCGGCCGCGGCGATCCCAGAGGCCAGCCCTATCTTGGTGCTGAAGTAGGACTGCAAAACGGTGACTGAGGGCGTGAACATGAGGCCAGCGCCCAGGCCGATGCAGAAGCCTTGGGCCAGGACCACCTGCCAGAACCGCGTTGCCAGGCTGAGCATCATGTGCCCGAACACGACCAGAAAGGCGCCGACAGCGACGAGCACGCGCAGGAAACCCTTGTCATAGAGGGGCCCGCTGATGAGCCCGCCTGTGAGTACGAGGAAGGCCTGGATGGAGCCGACCCATGAGATGTTGGACGAGGATTCGACGAAGAGCTCGCCCGTTTCGTAGTACGTCTGGAAAACACCAAATGTATTGAGCAGCCCCCATGTGTTGAAGAAGACGCCGAAGGCGCCAAATACCTTGATCGCCAGCTTAGCTGTATTCTTGCTTGGGCAATTCAAACAGACAGAGTCCATACCTGCAACCATGCACGCGTGCCGCCGTTCGGCGGGGGAGTCACGCCTGGTCCACCAGGCGGTGGTGTATGCCTCTCAACTGTTTCCTTGTCGTCTCTGTCCAGAGACACCGATTCCTTTGGTGGCGAAGCCATCGCGAGTCGTCGCCTCGATGGTATGACAACGAAACGAGAATGAGCGATGTCTCACTGATCCGTTCAGATGACGCAATTGAAAGCTGAAACTTAAGTACAGAGAGATTAATAGCAATGGTCTTCAGTCGTGCGAGTCAACATGAGTCATCATGAGCATAGCAGACTAGAAACCACCTTGTAGTCAGACCGAGGGCAAATGACAAATGCTTGTGCGCTCCTGTCCCAAAGGCACTGCGACGATGTTTTTGATGGAACACTTCGAAACACGCCGGGAGCTGTCATGCTGTGCCACGTCTTCGGCACTAGCTGGTAGCCTGCTGCGCGCAAAATGAAGCGGCCGGGGGACTTAAATTTCCCCGTTGGGGATAGATCATCCAAAGTGCTTACACATCGCCATCAGACCGAATCCATCCATCCACTAGTAGGACTTTCTGAGGCGCTGGGCCAGCCATCTATACGTTGGTAGGGTGTTGGTCGGGTTGTGGTTGGCCAAACGGTGGTGGTAGTCTTCAGAGCACTTGAGCTCTGGTAACCAAGTTACATTGTCAAGGCCATTAAGAGTTAAAAATAGACGAGCAGGACACCAGCATCGCAGGTGCCTGACATTTACATACAATAAGCCACCGTGAATCAACACGCCAGCATTCAGGAGCTTTGAGTCTGGGATTCCGGTCTAATTTGTAATTCGGCGCTGGCTTCAAAAGCGAGCATGGCAGCTTCGTGCGGGAGCTGAGTAAGAGGCTGATGGGCCGCATGATCCTGCTTATACGTAAAACCACTGCCAGGTCGTACTCAAGGCTTCTTTCCCGTGGCGAGTTCGGACAACCGGACAATACGCGATCCTCTGCTGATGCGCGTAATACGGAGAAGAGGGACAAGCTTGGAACGCGAAGCTGGAGTGCTAACAAGCAGGTCTCGACCGGGAGATCGTCCTAGGAGCTGTCAGTAGAAGCATCCAATGATCGCCGCAGCAAGTAGTGTCTCACATTTGAATATGAATCGACGCAACCAAGTACAATTTCGGATGTAAAAGCTCTTCGGCCGGGATGCGAATGTGTAGACGAATGGCTCCCGGATACTGACGCTGTTGTGAGCTTGAAATCTGATAGTCCGTGGTTTTGCCAAGGCGCAAGGCGCTGGAGGATAGTATCGCCAATTTCACAATTGCCCACGCATCTTGCTGAGACAAGATTAGACGCAGATTACCTTTTTAATAGAATCGAATATGGCGAAGGCTACCAGCGTTGGTGATTACCGGTTTTAATGAGTGCCGCTGAGCTGAGTGTGGCCCCAGTCTGGAGAAGACTGTCAAAAAGTGCGACGATCCCTCTCTTCCCTAAATGCTTGCACTTCCATAACACATAACAGTAGAAGGGCTTTGGTTCGCCAAGGTTGGATGTGATTTCGATCAGGGATTGGTCAACTCATAGAAAAAGCTTAGGCACTTCACTGGCAGTCATGAAGCTTTAGCACAGCTACATGAAAGGAACCCAAATCGAAAAACACCCTCAAGGAACCCTTATGGCTATCCCAATCGATCTGCCCTTCTATAGATATTGGTATAGTCGAATAACTTCTTTTATAGGTCTCCTGATAACAGCCCTATTCTATAGGAGAGCACAGTGTCCTGTAGAAGCCCGTTCAGTAGAATATTGAGGAATAGATGCGGTGGCTGCATACGTAGCGGACCCCCAGCAGAGCGCATTCTTAGCACGGCCTTTGAGACGATTTCCGTTTCATCTTGAATGCAATTGTTGCCCGCTTCTTTTGTGAAGAATGTTGAGATTACCATCGTTTAGCGGACGGACGGACACAGCAGAGGGCAAAGCTAGGATGCTTCGGCGACGCGGCCTGGCTCGGTGCTTCGGTGCCTCCGCCAAGTCCCGAAAGTCCGCACCGGGGCATGTGCAGGCTTTCGCTATCACCGTCTTGTCTCGCTACTCTTCTGCTTCTACATTCTCAGTCTATCTCGCACTCCTGGAGGTCGAGCCTTGCAATCACCATAAATACGGAGCCTGGAAAGATTTTGTACTCCGAGGTTTTCATACCAACGTCTGCCGTGGTCCGACTGTCTCGGACCCAGCGGCGTATCGGCTAACACCCCACCGTCATGTCGCAGCGAGACGAAGGCTCAAACTCCGGGCCCATAGAAGCTGGTAAAGCCGTATGTCACGCAACCATCTAGTAATCCTTCCTGTAAGACTGACCACAAAGTTTCGCTCATGATAGTGTGACAACTGTGCCCGTCGGAAGGGTTGTACATGTAGCTTGCATCTCGCGAAGTCCGCTACTTAGGTACATCACATGCTAACGCAGATAGAAGATCCGGTGCAACAAGGCTCTGCCATGTGACCGCTGTGCGCGTACCCGCGCCCAGTGCACATACTCACCCCGCCGTCAGAGGGCTCGGAGGAGTCACGTAGGTGCTCACGCACAGGTGTAAGTATTCACTCCTTGATCATGGACAGGCCAGTACAATTTAAAACGAAGACTCATCTAGATTGCAGGACGGGAAAGGTTATCGACATCGATAGGAGACTTGAACAGATAGACCGAATCGTCAATGGTTTGGTTGGTGCGTCGGAAAGTCGATCGAGTGTCGAAGAAGCGTCATCACGGCGTTCTGATGGAGTCTCTCTTAGCCCTGCGCAGCCCTCTCTTCGTCGGATCCGACACGGCGAAGCTACGTCTTCACCACGCTCTCAGACGCAGCAGTCATTTTCCTCTCATTCCAGAGTAGACACGCCATCCGAGGGGACGCGTGAAAGCAGCCACTTAGTAGTTCGCGAGGACGAGGCAAGCCAAGTGGAGGCAGAAGGCCCGTCGTCTCTAATCGCCCATTCTAACTTTGCTGCCGATTTCATCAAGAGGACAGCGAACTGGGACGAGAGAGACGAGAGTGGCAACAATGCTCGTGGTCTGTTGGAAACCATGAGGCAAATGGTAGGGACGATTGAGAAGCAGCATCGGCTTCCAGAGAGCCGACTTCCGGCAAGAACTGTTATTCCTCTGCCTCCGCGACGAGAAAGGAATCTGCCGCCATTTGAAGTTGCCGCCGGGGTCATCAGGAAGGCCAGAGGTATGAGATTCCTGACTTCCATTCACTTAGGCCACCACGCTGCTAGATATGAATTGAGTCCCCGACATCTCCCCTTTGCCCACTCTGGGAGCTTCATGGATCTCATTCTCCATTCAGTGTTACCGTGCTGATAGTTGAGACACTAGCGGAGAGCAACATGGTTTTCGACTATTTAGAGAAGGTGTTACCAACACCCAGCCTGGCAGAATTATGCATGAATGTCTACTTCTCGTCGGACTACGACGAATCAGAATTCATTATCGTCAACTGTATGCTGAATTGTGCGTATTTAGCCTATCCAGGGCTTCGTCATTTGTCTGACTCTTTGCACAGCTTTGCTCGAAGAAGCGCGTATTAGCAACAGCAATGGCGGCGAAGATGTTGAGCAGCTCCGGGAGTACAGTTCGTGTTGTGCAATGAACATCGAGAATTCACTCGCGGGACTGTCTTTATTTTTTAACAGATCACACACTATGGCACTAGCACTTGTTCTCGGGGTAAGTTCTGGTTTGCTATCAGATGTGTAAGAGCCCATTTCAAGCCATTGGATCTGACCATCCTTGTTCCAGGCCTTGTATGCCATGGAGATCTCAAAACCTTCTCTGGCTTGGACCCTCGTGATCTCGGCACAGGAAATAGCCCACGCTCTGGGGTCCCACAAGAAACAAAGGGGGACTGATGAGGGGTGCGATTTCCCCAACCATGCAGGTCTCCTATTTTGGGTTATATATTTCCTCGAAAAGACTCTCAGCCTCCGTCTCGGCCGCACCTCTACCTTACCAGATGCGGATATTACTGTCCCCTTACCCGGAGGAAGCCAGACCCCTGCCTGTCCCGGCCTCGCCTACTTTCAGTGGAACGTGAAGCTTGCTAGTTTGGCTGGAAGGATATACACTGAACTCTACTCTGCTCGCTCACTAAACGAGCCCGCGGAGTTGAGGAAGGAGAAAGTGCAAGAGCTGTCTCGGGAAGCTCGAGAGATACATGAAGCGGCCGCTCTTAATTACGTATTACACATACACCCTAAGTGCTCTGCTCTTTCATTACGATGATACGGTGCCGCTAACACGTCATCCAAACAACAGTCTCGCTTTCCGCTAGTCAAACAATACGCAAAGAGAAAACCCTTCTTGGACTTCATCTGTGCCGCAGATGAGGTCGTACAGTTCACCATTCTGACACTGATCCATCGAGCTTCTCCGCCCAAACCTGGTACGACCCAGCCTTTCACCGACGAATGTGTAGGATACGCCAGGGCAGCTCTGATGCATCATAATGGGTTGGATACGTCGAAGCCTCCTTTCCTTTTCAACTACATGGTCTGGTACGTTCACAAACATAGAAACGGCTTCTATGCCACCCAGTAGGGTTGTCACAAATGAAATCAGCTAACTTTCTGGTAACCCACAGGACATTGCTCTTGACACCCTTCATACCATTTTTTGTCCTCTTTTGTCATGTTGTGCAGAAAAATGACAAGGATGACCTGGAATGTCTGGAAAGGTTTGTCCAATCTATCGAGGCCGCTTCGGGTCACTATGGGCTTGGGGATCATTATCGGCTGTTCGGGGCATTCCTTGCAGCTGCGCAGTATCATGTCCACCACAAGGGACGCGACAGCGGGATATGCCATGAGGATAGAGATTTAGAGCAGAGGATGGAGTCTTATCTAAGCACTATGGGACTCTCTTCTCACTCCAATCTAGATGGCAGCTTCGCAGGGGAACGAGATGGCCGAGATAGTAAGTTAAGTGGCCCACATCCTAACCGCCCCCTAATTCCAACCACCCCAAATCACCCTCCCACACTACCTACCTACCTACTTTACCCTTATCTTCCTTATTAGATTTAACTACTATAATATAATTGTTTAGTATTTCTAATTTATTAGATTCTTCTTTATCTACTAATATAGTCTTAATTATCCTAGCTTTAATTTATACTCTATATATATATTTAATTTATATAAACCTTAAGTTAAGGTTTATTTTAATTTTCTTCCTTTAAATAAATATTAATATTTTTAATCTTACTTTAAGTAAGTTAACTTTATATAGAGTAATATTTAAAGCCTAGTTTTTTTTATTATATACTTTTTTAATCTTCTAAAAGAGTAGTTACTAAGTTATAATTAAATATTTCTTAATTTTAAAAAATATATATAAATATTATATCTTTTAAGATTATTTAAATATTAATAATATTACTTTTTTAATACTTATAAGTATTAGTATAACTAATTTAATCTTTCTTTTTCTTATAATATTATTAGATTTAATTAATTTCTTCTCTTTTTTAGTATTTTTAAAGAGTTATATATTAAAAAGTAGTTTAGTTATATTAATTAGCTATAAATTAGTTATATATTATTTATTAAGTATATTTAATTACTTTAAGGTTTTTATATATATTAAGTAATAATAATATAAAAATAATTATTTATTAAATATAATAATTTTTATATAAAAGTTAAGTAAGTTAGCTTTTACTTTATATATTATTTTTAAAAATATAAATATATTTAAATTAAATAATTATAATATATATAAAATATATACTAATAAATAAATAATATATACTTTATTTAAAAAGTATTTTTATATAAATTTAAATATATAATAATTCTTATACCTATTAATAATAAGTAATTATTACTTTTTTAAATTAATTAGTTTAGTCTAAAAGATAAATGTGATGGTATGGGCTTATAAGTGCTGGATTCTAAGTCTGGGGGACTTGGAATTGTGGTCTTTTGGCTGGGGCGTCTTTGCGCAGCACTGTAGGGATCCGTCTCAATTCCAAGTCAACTAAGGGCAGGGGTTCAAGCCCCCCTGTTCGAAAGTCTCTTTCGGGGTGTCAGCAGGGGAGGACACCTGGTTGCCATACCATAAAGGGCAGTCCGTTTGACAAACGGCTTCACTGAACTATAGTCTCTATTATACCAGGAACCCGTCCCATTTGAGATTTTCAGGCCATCTATAAGTGGTGTACTAACGGAACCGTACAATTGGCTCCTTATAGTCTATATACTCTAGAAGGCCTTAAGGGGGGATTGTAATGATATAGGCTTATAAGTGCTAGATTCCAAGTCTGGGGGACTTGGAATTATAGTCTTTTAGCCAGGGCGTCTTTATATAGTACTATAGGGATCCGTCTCAATAAAGATTTTTTATAATTATTTAAATATTATAGTATTATTAGTCTAACTATTATTAGTTACTATAAATTTCTAATTTTAATAACTTTTAAAGGTTTTAAACTATTATTATTATATATTCTTACTCTTAAATATTACTAATAAAGAAATTACTTTACTTATAGTAAATATATATTTTATAAAAAAAGTTTATATTCTTTCTTTATTACTTTTATATATAATAATCTTTTTTACCTTTAGCTTAAATATTATATTATTAAATTTAATATCTTTTTAGATATTCTTTTTATTAGTATTATATTTATTCTCTTATTTAATTTTAAATACTATTAGGAAATAAAGAAGGTTAAATTATAACTTAATTATCTTTATTTTAATATTATTAACTTAATTATAATATATTTAATAACTTTAATAATTATAAATAACTAAATTTCTTATTAGAAATACCTTAAATTACTTTTTTCTAAATAATAATAATTATAATAGAGGAAAAATTAAATAGGTTATAAAGTCTTATATTTTAAAATATATTAATAATATCTTTAAAATAACCTATATAAGTATAAATAACTTTAAATTATTCTTTTAAGTTAATAATAATCTTATTTACTAATTTATTAAATTAGAATAACTTTAAATACCTTTAATATAATTATAGAAAGTTATTTTTAAGATACTTTAATATAAGGATACTTTATATTATTTAGTACTACTAATAATAGCCTTAAGTATTATAGTAATATTATCTTTTATATATAACTTTATTAATAAGTAGGGATAATACTTATAAAGTTTAAAGAGAAGAAAAAAATCCTCTATAAAGATATTATATATTGAGTAGGTGGGTGGATCTGATATAAATATAGGTGTGGGGTGGTTGGAATTAGGGGGCGGTCGGGATATGGGCCACTCAACTTACCTATAGTCCAAACCAGACGGCATGGCCGCAAAGTGCACAGGCTAATGAGGCTGGAGTCGTCTACCCTTTGCAAGATATCTCCTCCCAGCCGCCCAACCTGTACTGGTTCACCATGGACCAGCAGATGTTGGACCTCCTGAATCTTCCCCAAGAGTAGCTCTAGTGTCATCGATATAAGTATAGAAAATTCAACCCGTATGAAATACCTGCTCAACCAGAAGTAAGGCTCGATGCGTACATAAATCGTAATGTGGCGGCAATGGATCTTATTCCTCGAATGATAGTCTAAGTGAGCGATGCTGAAATCTATTGTCCCTCCCGATGTCTCTGAATTCAAATTGATCTTGAAACAAAATGTGTGGGACTGTGAGTGGCCTGGTATAAACTTCCTGGTCGAGCGTTGCAATGCTTCAGGACGGACTGTCCGTCGCCGCTCGGTGCCCCGAAATGCCGTCGATGCGGCAGCATGTACACGCAAAATGTACACGGAAATTCGGGGGGCGGACATAAGTCTTCGAAGTCTCTGACTCGAATTCATAAAAATGGAAAATTGGGTCTACAAAACTCGATATATATATATATATATATGGTCTTCCCGGTAAGCACTTCTACACTGGGTCACACCTAGCTATCGAACCACTTGAACGGCACATTTAGCAACCGTGCCCAAGCCATTGCTCATTTTTCTTCTCTGGCCTGCATCTAATCACACTTCTTTGCCTTCCTGTCCTTGGCAGCTCAATTCATCTCTCTCCAACCGCTTCTTGTCCAAGCGTTGTTCCCGGGTCCCGCTGCCATGATCACTAACGTATTGACTCAACGGCTAGATGCCACACTGTTCCTTTACTCCACCATATTTCTGTCGTCCGTTCTTCTTCTCTTTTTGAAGTTGTCAGTACCCGGGCTGTACAAGGGATTCCCGGCGGTGGGCGTCGATGACGGGGATGGCAGGTTCAGCAGGATCGAGAAGGCACGCAAGCGGTGGTTGCATCACGGAGCCAGCATCGTACAAGATGGGTTCCGAAAGGTGAGTTGCTGACCAGGAGACATTGCGTGGAACAGAGCCCAGAATGTATTCGGGCTCCAGTCGAGGGTATTAGGTACTAACTTACCGTCGCTCCCATCCTTTAGTTCCCAAAGTCCTTCCAGGTCGTCACAGGTGTTGGGCCGAAAATCGTCCTGAGCGGCAGATATGCAGACGAGATCCGAAATGAACCGAACCTCAACTTCCGCAAGAGCAATTCGATCGTAAGTATTTCTCATCAATACTCGGATTGCCGTCCTCAAGACTTTTCAGTACAACTTGGGTAATCTAACATATCTTCGATGCGGCTTTATAGGACTTCTTTGGAGCCTATCCTGGATTCGAGCCTTTCGGACTCGGCGAGGAGCGATGGGTTAGTGCAGAAATGGTCAAGGGCAGACTTACCCAATCTCTGAGTAAGTGTCACCTGCATCTATTTGAAGTGTACGAGATATTGATCGGTTTTCCAGACTACATCACGGAGGACCTAGCGCGCGAGACGTCTGCTGCAATGCACGATTTATGCGGTGAACCCACCGGTACGCCCACAGCACCGTGCCCTTTACCATCAACCCCCCAACAGACTCAGGCAAGATCAGTGAAGTACAAAGTGAGAGGGCTAACAATAACGATAACTTAAAAAAATAGAATGGAAAGAACTTCGATACAAGCCGATGCTCCTCCAGCTGATCGCGCGCGTGACTTCTCGTGTCTTCGTTGGGCCGGAGCTGTGCGCGAATAAGGAGTGGCTCGATGTCAGCATCAACTACACAGCCCAGGGCTTTGCGGCGGCACAGGCCCTCCATTGTTGGCCCTTCCTCTTGCGGCCGATCGTTCAACTCTTTCTGCCCGAGTGCCGCGAGCTGCGACGGACTATGTCGCGCGCCAGACGCATCCTTGCGCCGGTCATCGCCCGGAGGAGGCAACAAAAGGCCAGCGGTGCCGTCAGTAGCAAGGTGGCTGACACCATTGGGTGGATGGACGAGATTGCCAAGGGGAAGCCGTACGATGCGGTAGTCGGCGAAGTCGGGCTGGCGCTCGCGGCGATTCACACTACTTCCGAGCTGCTGAGCGGTATCATTAGTGACCTGTGCTCGCACCCGGAATGGTTCCAGCCGCTACGTGAGGAGATGGTTGCTGCTATCGGTGCCCACGGTTGGAATAAGAAGGCTCTCAACGACATGAAGACAGTTGATAGCATGATGAAGGAGTCCCAACGACACCACTTTGGAGACGTCGGTGAGTGCTCGAGGGAACACGGAAGGAGTGGATTATGCACCCTCCCTGATTCTAAACACTGAAGACCTCCAAATACTGATTACTTTTCTTTTGAAACAGCGGCGATGCACAGATATGCTACACAATCCGTAACGCTCTCGGACGGTCTCTGTATTCCAAAGGGGAGCCATATCATGGTCGGGCTGGACCGGATGTATGATGGCAGCGTGTTCGCCGACAGCGACCTTATGGCCTTCGACCCAGCGCGTTTCCTCCGCCTGCGGCAGCAGCCAGGGCAGGAGAACAAGTGGAATTTCGTCACCACCTCCCCCGAGCATCTGGCGTTCGGCCACGGCAAGTATTCCTGCCCAGGTCGTTTCTTCGCCGCCAATGAGGTCAAGGTGATACTGGCTTACCTGCTGATCTCTTTCGACTGGGACGCCAGTGCCGAGGGCTTCAGGGAAGATGTTTTCACTAGTGTTGGGAGCTCGTCAGACCCGGACGCCAAGGCCAAGATTAGGCTGAGGGAGGGCCGAGCTGTTCTTCTATGAGCGCAGAAGTGGTTTGTGGCAGGTTGAAGTGGAAAAGCAACGAGACGGTGGTGGTAGTGGGAAAAGACGCAAGAAATCGCCTGAAGCAGAAATACGGATAAGGCGACGATGGGGCTAGGATTGAATGATGTTTCGTAGCATGTGAAGGCAGTTACTGGAGAATCGTGTCCATTTTGAGCTTATGCGATGGGTGCACTTGCACCCAAGCCATGATAGCCGCACGATTACTTGTCGTTTGAGCACCCAGGGACCTTTCGAGCCAATCGGTGGTCCTTTAGAACGTACACTTTGTCTTTGCTAAAGCTAGTTTATTAGAACATGCCCATTCTGTCCAAAAGACGATTGCTTCATATATGAAAAGGACCCGGAGTATAGAGCCGGCTGATGGCTAAGGACAGACGTCGGATCCAGCCGTATTTAGGTTGCCAACGATTCAGCCCCTGTCTTGTGATATAACCTTATTCTCGAACTCACAATCTTGAGTTGGATTTCTTCCAGTCGAAAGGGATTTATGCGCAGTTGTTGACAGCCCTGGAGCATCCTCATATGCTCAATAGCGCCCATTGTCTCATCGGACGCCTTTGTCACAAGTGACCTCCATGTAGTAGCAATTGTGAGGAGGCAGCCGTACTGCCTCAGACCTTTACCAAGCCATCCAAAGTCTACGGCGTCCTGCTGGTGGTGAGATCTTCTTGGCCTGAGGAACTGGCAGCTTCTATGGTTTCTTGATCTGCAGCCTCCTCTCGCTTCTGGCGCCGTATGAGGAACTTGCTGTCAATGTATCGAATAATCGCCAGACAGCAAGAAGTGGCTAGTATGGCTATTCCAATGTTGAAACCGCGCCGGTATAGAGGATTGTCCTCTTCGCGGAAGATTTGTGCGCCATATATGCCGGCAATATTACCGGCCATGACCATACTGCGCCAGCCAGGGCCTCAGTAAGTGACTCTCCAAACAGGAAGTAACACGATCAAGAGAGGATACTCATGGAAGAGCATAATACTCACATGGCCATCGCTAAAGCACGAACTTCGGAATCATGGCAAGTCACTGACACCCAAGCCACGTTTAATGGCTGTGGGAAGGTTCCATACATCTGCGTCCATATGACGCCGAAGTACTTGACACCCCTCATATTCGCCGGCAGCTCAGTGAATATTCTGTTCATGACATAGCCGAGGAGATGGCAGCCCACCCCGGCAATTACTGTCGGACCTCGTTTGTTGCTGCTCAGTAAGGAACACCTCGAGTCAGCCAATCTGTCATTCTTCACCTCGACTCGACACCGCGATGGTGGGTGACGAGCAGGCTCTTTAGAGGGAGACCGAACTCACAAGTGATCCGAGACATAGCTGAAGGAGAAAGAGACAGGGATCTGAAGGAACAGGCCAACAGATGCCAAAGCGTTACTTGTCAGGCCCTCGAAGCCGAAGCTCCTGATGATGGACGGCGAGTACGTGTCGAAGCCGCGCTGGGGACCATTGTTCAGGATTGTGATCGCCACATGCACAATGATTCGCCAATCGGTGAAGGCTTTCTTGAATGCCTTTCTATCAATGTGCTTCTTCTTATGGCCTTTCAATGGGTCGTCCCGGATCACACGGGTGTTTAAGATATATAGTTCCCGGTCGGTAAAGACTTGGCGGCCAGGGGCAAACGGGCAGTATGGTTTCTTGAACGAATCAGGATAAATAAAGCCGAAGAGACAACCGACGAGAATCGTGAAAAGGCCCATCAAGGCAAAGAGCCAGAACCAGCCGGGCTTCCCGCCCACACCACGCATATAAAGAATGCCATATGCCAGTAGCTTAGAGGAGGCTGCTCCGAATTGATTACCTGCGAAGACTATTAGTTATGTTCCCAATTTAGAAGTGATCGTCTCTGGATAATGAGAAAAGCACTCGGGAAAAGGCCCCGTACCATAAAGGAAAAAGTATACTGACCGATATAGAACAACATAACTCTTTTGGCTGTCTCATCACGTGTGTACCATGTTGACATTGTCCACAGCCCACCCGGAATGAAGCCAGATTCAGTAGCCCCAAGAAGGAAACGAGTTATCAGGAACGCAGGATATCCCTTTTGGAATGCCTGAAAAAGACTAACCAGGCCGAATAGAAATAGCTGTAAGGTCAGCCACTTGCCTGGCCCGACGCGATATAGTATCATGTTAGATGGGATTTCAAAAAGCACAATGCCCAGTGAGAGTAGCTGTTGGCCGACATTGAACTGGTTCTGGTCGATGCCGACGTCTTCCATGAAGTTGTCCGTGATAGCGTTGGCTATGTTCCCCCTATCGAGTTCTTTAGGCAAACGTTAGAACATAATACATACCTAGTGAAGGCCTATTATGCTCAACCTCGGAGTGTTTTGGGCGCTTACGAAGACAGAAGAAACCGAGGGTCAGGACGGAGACAACGTGCAAGTCGAGCCTACAGAATGCGCCTTATGTTAATGGAAGAGGTCTCTACGGCTGGCCTTTCCCGATTACTTACTTCCGCTTTGCATCTGCTTCCTCTTGTGGAGTCCAGTCCGGCTGAACTTCGTAGGTCAGGACCTTCTCATCGGGCGGGTTGACTGACCCCGGTGTCGTTTGTTCTTTGCAAGCTTCTAGCATGGTTGCTGTGCAAATATCGATGCTGTGGGTGTTCTGGCTTTTTGGAAAGATTCTCAAGAGCTATAGCTCTGCAGGAGCACTTGGACGAATTCAACTTAGGATCGATTTTGTGAAGAGATGCGATCGGCTACATTTGATCATACTCCGTTGGTCTGAGCTTGGTTGCTCTTTAAGTACTACAAGCCTTCTGGGCTACGTTAGGGAGACCATCCTGCCGTACGCCCGACCATCTCCCACAACGACATCGATCGGGCCCATATCCAGATGAGTCTATGCGGGCACAACCAAGCTTGGCCTACTGTGCATTGATAAGTATGACTGGAGGCGGGGATGACTTCTACATCCTTGGTGTGCTTCGTTGCGCAAATTGTATTGGGTCTGTTTGTCGATAGTCTATATTAAGAACACTCAGCGTCTCGAACGATGCCCTCGAGAATCATGATAGTTGCGTTGTATTCCCCGACGATCTGGGCAACAGGTGATGTTGCCTTTCTGTGGATCAAAGCTCGCCGGAGATCGTTCCAGCTCACTGCCACACCGTTATCAGATCCATGACTTATATACCGAAGCATTATGCCGTCGTGGCTGTTGCTACCGTGATGCAGTCTGCCATGATCTGGGCATAGATGGTGATGTTGCCCACGTATGGACCCGCGAGCACGCAATCGACCCTGAAGGCCTCAAATTGGGTGGGGAGAGGTCGGTCTATGCTCGGAATGCAAGGTTGGAGGTCTTGGGTCTTGTCTTGGGACTATTACTAACTCTGATTCCAAGAGGCTTGTGCTTTTAAACTTCTGGCTGCCGCCGTTTTTTTTGCATTGTGATCTCGGCGATCTTCCGCCCAGTGTTCTTGATGCGGCCGTGCCGGCCCCGGGACCAACCGAGACGGAGGTTTTGAATCGGACGCCAATGAGATTCACAACGGCGGGTCACCCAAGGCTAGGCATAGACTAGGCATTGGCAAATGACTGGTTATCAGCCGCAGCTGGCTGCATGATACTTCAAATCCAAGACACTCCAAAGACTGGGAGAGAGCACGGAAGTAGGGTTCCCATCAACTTAGTTCTTTAGCTACACATCGTGTACATCATTTAAACTGCAACATTCGTCATCGACTGTGTAGTCTATCATGAGAACCTTAGAGGGAACGCCTGCTCCTTACCTTATGTGTTATGTCCGAATCGCCGAGGCTGAGGAGACTTCCAGCCCATTCAAGCTGAAAACGCCTGAAACGGGCCGATTGCCTTTCCATAGAAGTGAGGGCTTTTCCAGCCATACGAGGACTCATTCAAGGTCTAAAAGTAGAATCAAAGATACATGCAGCCTAATTGGACACGAGTTGGTGCGCCGGGGGCTTTAATCGGTAATGGTTGCATCAAATCACTTTCACAATTGACAAACCTTATCGCATCTCCGTTTTGAAATATATGCCCGTAATCTGGGTGCGTTTCGCTGCGCCGTGGTTTAGTGGACGATAAAGGCAAACATGCGTTTGGCCCCTGGGCCCGGATGAGTTCTGAATGCGAAAGGAACGTGTAAATTTTGCGAGTGATCCGGCTGAATAGCACTTACTCCAGACTGGATTTCGAATGCCCGGTGTATTATGGGGTAAGCACTATCTAATGGCGTTGACGTCGCCGCCGCCGAAATTAATTTGATAGTAAGTAGGAGAGCCATTACCCCCGAATGGTACCTCCATTGATAGGAAATTCTTTTACGCAGGACATCCGATAACGTCTTCCGACGTGCGTGAGCTCCAGCGTTGGACCAGCTCGAAGGCACCCGAAACATATGCATGCAGGTCCAGAAGAGCTACAACTGCATCGCCTAGCCACGGTGTGCTAAAGGGGATAGTTGATGGCGGTTTATTTTGCGATTTTCCGGCATCATCCCGCAATACTTTATTGGTGCTCCAAAATCGAAGGGTGATAATTAAACTGGTCACTTGTAAGGTAATGAACAAGAAAAGCGTGAAGCATACAAAAAAGTTGAGAAGAGGCCGCATGGCAACAAGCTCGTGGAGACCGATACCCAGAGGCTTTGCGAAATTACTGGCTCCGAGATGCTCCACAATATTACCGGATTTAGGAGCACTGTCGAAGAAATAATATATGGGTGATATACATGTGATGTACATGGGTGATATACATGGGTGATGGAAGACGAAGGACTGTCAGAGGAAATCTGTTCAATGAAAGTCCGGAGTCCTCAAATCAAGGGTAACTCGATATATAACTGGAAAACAGAAATGATAAGTGTTCAGCTGAAAGCTATGCGAAGGGAATTTCCCCACACAAAATCACTGCCTACTAACAAGTACTGGATACTGAGGTATGCCTCACAACTGTCAGTCTGTCTTAGAAGAGGACTTTAAAGTAATGAAATTTTTAGTCAATAATCCATGCGGGTGTCGGAAAAGCGGGGTTTCACCAAGAAATGGTAACGATCACTAATCTCTGATTGGTAGCCTGATAGAGTGTTGGTTGATAGAGCTGGATACCTCACTCCTTCAAAATTGGTAAGCGAAAGGCTTGTTTTCTTGCTGCAGAATCTGCTCAGAACCGGGAATGCAATGTTCGCACACCACCCGCCGTCAATACCACTTAGTCTGGGACAAGCACTTCGGGGCAGACTCGGGTCCTACACCGTATCGAAAAAGATTCAAGACAGTGTGTGGATTGCAAAGTTTGTAGATTCACAGCCCGCGATCATGACATGAGGAACCATCGCTAAGCATGACCATATTAGAGACCAGAGAAATGAGCTTGTAGTTGTGAAGAGCGTCAGCGGCCATCCCCGTGTCAAGAATGAACGAGACGTCCTCCAGCGCTTCCAGGGTCGAAGTAATCATATTCGACCTCTCATTGATGAGATTCAGGATCCAGCCAAGCCAACAACTACCGTCCTCAGATATTTGAACGAGGATCTTTTGGATGCGTCAATCCAAAACCCTCTCAGTCGGAAAGAGATCAAGTACGTGTCGAGAGGCATCCTCGAGGCGCTGAGTGTCCTCCATGAAGACGGCTATGTCCACACCGACGTCAAGCCTAGCAATGTATTCGTCAACCACAAAGTTGACAGCAGCAATATTCGCTTTTCCGAGGTTCAACTAGGTGATTTTGGGGGTAGCTACCACCAGGAGAGTGAATGGGCCAAATCCGCCACACACATCGGGGCGCCGGTGTGGAGCAGCCCAGAGGTCCTCATGGAGATCCCATGGAACACGGCAACTGACATCTGGTCATTTGGCACGTTGGTAATAAGCCTGATATTCGGCGGCGACTTCAACATATTCCGCCCGAATGCGGCTCGTTACGGTGACGAGGACTACAACGTCGAAGTGGTGCAGTCACAATTCCGTTACTTTGGGCCATTTCCACCCAAGATCAGAGAGATCGTGAACAATGAGACGTTCCAGTCGGTTATTTACTTGATGAAACTGAATCCTCCTGAGAACATGACGCCTTTCAGCATGGTGACGGAACGAGAGGTTGTGAAGGAGGATAAGGAGTTTATTTTGAAGATCATGAAGATGGACTGGCGCGATCGACCGACGGCTAAGAAGCTGCTTGAAGACGAATAGTTTCACAGCCAGTAAGGCTTCTTGACATACATTTCATCCTTTTTACCTCTTTTCCACCTTTGTAGACATCTCAGAGCCGGCCCTTCCTTCATTATCGCACATATCAGTACTGTAACACCGCCATAGCTTCAAAAATGACAACACATTATACTGGAGCTCTTGTCCCTTGCTTCATTCTTCGACAGAACATTATGATGTAAGATAATGTCCTACAGGAAATCATCCCATAGAATTCTGTCCCTGAGGAGGCTGAAGGAAGGAGTTAGGATACGTTGCTACCCTCTTTCCTATCTATAGATATTTTCCTGAGATACTGACTTCCCACGTGGACGCATGAGATGGCTTTATATTATGTACAAGTCCAGCTATCCGGCGATGCAGCGTCTCCGTGACCTTGATACACATTTCGTCGGGGATATTTACAGTGTCTTCTCTGCGCCAGAACTTGACCAGAGCTCTTGGACCCGCCCGCGTACTTGGTCCCGAGAATCGACTCGGGAGCCTTGCCGTTCTCAACCCAATCGACAACAGCGGCGAGAACATTGCTCTCTGGATCAAAAGTTGCAAATGATTCCTCGTTGGCACCGATGAAGCTCGCGCCATTGCCATCTCGACAGTGGGCCATCCCAGAGATTCGAAAGTATCTGTAAAACTCATCCAGTTCATTAGATGGCAACCCCATAGTTTGCGAAACATGGTTATAATAACGAGCCGAATTTTCGCTGCTGATCGCATTATCCTCGAGGCCGTGGAAGTGTAGAATCTTGACCCCCTCGTCACGAGCACGAGACAAATCACCTTCCCAGGTGGCCGCATTTCCAGGGTTCTTCTGTGATGCCGCTTCCCAATCGTTGGAAGAAAGTGTCGCGATGTCCCATTCTGGGTCGTTGTATATAGCGTATCGAAACCAATCGTTGGGATAATCGTGTGGCTTTCCATTGAAGAAACGTCCAGTAGAATTGGCACCAGGTTGCAGACGAGGGTAGATGAGAGTTCCACCAACATATACAGGCTCAAATACTTCCCGGACAATCTGAGCCTGGGCTCCGGTTAGACAATCTTCTGGTCCATCCCCACAGATAAGTGCCTCGGGACGATAGTTGCACAGGTCTGGATCCTCGATAACCCCATCAACGAATCCATCAAGGCCGTCGCACTGCTTGAGCACATCCTCAACGACGAGATCCCATTGAGCCGCCGAGATAAAGTTGGGAGAGTCGGGACCTCCTGTCTTAAGGAAAAATTGACCGGTCCAGTACATGAGAGCATTCAAGTCGAAAGCGGGGGCGCCCGCTACTATCCCATCAAAGTCTTCGGGAAAATCCTGCGCTTCCTTGAATCCCTGCCGGCCGCCCGTGGAGCACCCTAGGTAATAACTTTTTTGCGGTTTGGCCTTGTAAAACTGCTCAGTTATTTCCTTGCCAAGAATAGATTCGGTGTGTATAGCGCGAGAGACATAATCTTCCACCACTCCGGGATTGTTGAGAAAAGGCAGCCCAGAAGTTCCGTCGTGGCCGTTGTTGCTCCCGATGGTAGCAAAGCCATGCGAGGCACCATAGTTGATGTCGTTGTATTTGATACAGCCACTCAGGCCTCCATTGCCCACTCCAAGGAAACGGCCATTCCAGTTGGTTGGCAGCCACATTTGGAATCTGATCTGACTCTGAGGTCCAGTTGTTGCAGTTAGGGAGACTTGGCAAACATCGGTACTGGCGACTTGGGACAGTGGGCTGCAAGTCGGGTGGTCGTTCGGGAAAGTAAGGTTGGTGCCCGCCGAGACATATCTGGTTTCGTGAATGGTGACATTTGGCAGATTTAGTTGTTGGGAAAGTCCACTACAATCTGTCTCTGAAGAGTTTTGCCTCCCTGCGAGAAGCAGAGACCGGAGTGGAAAGTTTGTTTTCATCCTTACGAGACGATGGACCAGATGGCGTCGACGACCTGGGGACTTCACCAGATGCGTAGGATGGGTTAGTTATGGGGGCCAGGCTTAATAAATGTCCTGGTAAGCGATGTTATCGCTCCATTCATCTTACTATACTACTGTGGATGCGACTATAACCCAAGCCGTTAACCACAAACTATTACACAATCGTCGTATACATACGGATTAGATAGGAAGCCCTCCACTTACACAAGAGGTCACGGGTCATTAACCACAGCTACTGTAGAATTCAAACCAATGACTCGCGCGATATTAGTTGATCCTAATTCCAAATCGTCAGGGGTCCTCATTGGCATTAGGTCAAGATCAACTCGGGCACAATTTCTAGCACCCGAGCATACCTATGATCCGCTTCGGATAAGCATCGCAGCTTTTCCGTTCCGAAGCAACACAACCCCAAGCACAGCACAAACATAGCTGCTTCTCCGAGTCCAACCGCCACTATACCAATATCCCGTTTATATACACTCTTTCGATCACGTTCAATAGCAAATTATTCTCTTCCCTTATCATCTAATATAAGCTACTAACAAAGAAAATCATAGAAGCGGTACTGTAAACTGCGAAGCCGGCATTGCGCGACCAAGAGCGGCGGAAGAGTTTGAGATGCATTGTCGAATGGCTAGGCAACTAAAGAATAAGGCATGCGGAATTTATCTCCTTAATAAAGGACCTGGATTAATTCCACGAAACTCTTATAATAGTGACCTGCTCCATAATTCAGGCTGAGGGAAAGGGCAACTTGTTGTAAGTAGCTAGGCGTCTAGACAGTGCAGTGCGTGAATCAGTATTCGTAGGTAATTTCTATGTTCCAAGTTTAACATCTTGTCAATCAACGATAGTATTTGGTCGTAATTCCGGGATGTTACACATCTCTACCTAGCTAACTACAGCCGAGATCAAGGACTGATTTGCAGCTTAAATTGACTAGCTCTCAGTGTTAGATATCCGCACACCGAAGACCCTCTCAGCGAATGAGCTTCAACAGCTATATGTTTAATGAGAGTTTGTCAATTAGGTACTTGAATGCTGAAAATTGAGCCGAAATGTCCTCATATTGCTTGCTGCATCTTGCCTTTTGATGCCTTGGCCACGTCGTCGATGGGCGTCCATTATTTGAGGCACGGGGTGTGATGAATCAGAACTGTCCCCAGTTCAATCACAAGTTAGAGCCATGAGATATATCTAATCAGCTCAAGTCTCGCCGCTTGTAGTATCTCGGCTCTGGGTGAAAAAGCCACCAACTTTCAGGACCCTTTCCCTCAGACCTCCTCCCTCGACATGACACATATGGCCTGCGGCGGGGAATGTGACCCAACGAACGCGAGGGATAAACTCAAAAAATGGCTCTTGAGCTATCTCATGCGACGTGTCGTATTCTCCGTTGTAAATGAGAGTTGGAACGTTGATCTGTGGCAGCTTCGGGATACTTGTCCATCCGAGCATTGACCCGTTGGGCACGTGGATGGACGGGCCGTTCCTGAGGATAGAAAAGACATCGTGAGTAAAAGGTCCTATTCGCAGGAAGTAGAAAATTTACAAAAGGTCATCGACACCTTGTAGTGTGACGAACAAACAATGTAGATGTGAATATCGAAGGAAGGGCAGACCGAAATTCAACGGAGCGAGCTGCTCGGATGAGTTCGACAGTTCCAAGAACATGTGCCCAAAGCTCCAAGCAGCGAAGGTAGTGAGTGACAGAAAATTCAATGACATCATAGTGCCGTAAACTGTCTTATCATCTCCAAGATTTTTGAAAGCCGGAAGCAGTTCGGGAGGTAGAGGCTCCTCGCGGCAAAGGAAAGTCTTGTTGAAGACCATTTGTGCCTCCAGATAAGCGGGGTGTTCGTAGTCCTGTTTCTGTTCGTATTCCTCCATCACCTGCAAAACCTCCTTCGGTAGTTCACCCCTCCGTAGCTGGATGCTGCGAATAGAGAGGTCTTTGCTAGCCAGTCCGCTTGCCAAGACAAGCCGTTGTAGGCCCTTTGGGCGACTGGCGGCAAAGGTGGCACCGAACAGTAGCCAGATCAGCGTCATCCGTGAGTGGATAACAAGAACCAGATGAAGTTTGAGCAGCTATGACATGACTTACTGCCACCCCAACTCTGTCCCAGTAGATGGAAGCCAGGCCCGTCTCTGAGGTGGAGGCAGTCGAGCAAGTTGTTCAGCTCTGCGACAAACAACGGTTCCTGCCAGAATTCCTTGTCACCAGCGGTTTGCGGTAGATGGGTTGAAGAGGCACAGCCGATTTGGTCATAGAATATGACTGGGAGCCCGTACCGCGGCCAAAGCTGAGCAAAGGGTAGAAGATACTCGTGGCCGGCGCCCGGCCCGCCGTGGAGGACCACGACTGGTGGAGCACCACTGGACAAATCCCCGAAGATCTTGTAATACGTGAAGCAAGATATATGGCTCCTCCCGGGGATGTTGAAAGGAATGGTGCCGTCTTTGAAGGGTTCCTGTGCCATGGCAATATCTTGGAAAAACGATGTACTCAGAAATCGGTAAGTTGGGACAAGGATGCTTGGCGGCGAGCAAAAACTCCAACAGGCTGCCCCTCGACAGAATCTTTCTCAAAATGTCAGGAGTTGTGCCGCGAGAACCGTCTCTCATACCATATGCCGGCTAGAAAGCTTCAAATGTCCAACAAGTTGTGCTCGTGGAACTACGATACTTGGGCTTCGGCCACACTATATTTTCTTCTCAACTGTCTATCTATCTGCTTTCTACTCAGCCGTCAGACTCTTTCCCAACCCACAGCCCACACACAAACTCTTCAAGTTCTCTATACTTTTACTAGTACTACTCTCCTATAGGTACTCTTAACCTCCTACCTCTTTCTTTATTTCTTAACTATCTTATAATACTTTTAAGGAAATCCTTATCTTTTATAATAAAGGTATAAATATAAAATAGTATAAAGTTATTATATTCTTCCTTTTTTAGTATTTCTTTATAGATTTTTTTTCTTATTTCTTCTATAGTATTCTTAATATCCTTATAAATATCTTTTATATAGTTCTTCTTAAAGTAGTTTATTTTAATTTTATTCTTAGTTAGTAGTAATTAGTATAGACTTAGAGTATAGTATTAGCTTACTTAGTAAGTGGATTTAAGGTTATAATATATATTAGTAGTAATAAGTAAAGTTTTTAGCTTAGATTTCCTTTATAGGATTACTTATATAGGGACTATCTTAAGACTATTCCTAGTCTTATTATATAATTACTTTACTATCTATTAGCCCTTAGTGACGGTATGGTACTTATATACTGCTAGGAAGTAACTAATTTAGATTGGTTATTTTGGTCTTTTGGCCGGGTAGTCTAAGGTGAGGGACCTAGTAGTCTTGCCTTTTGTTGTAATAACTAATCTAACTAAGGGTAGGGGTTTGAGCCCCCTTGTTTGAAAATCTTATGGGTCTTGGTAGGGCTTCTTAGTTAATCTAAGAAGAGGTCTATAGGGGATTTAGGGTTGTAGAAGTCTCTGTTTGATTAATGGCTTTAAAATGAATTTAACCTAAGAACCCTTGTTGGCTAAGTTGCGAATCACCTACCTTATTATACTGTTTAATTTTTAGGCCTCCTATAAGTGTGATTTGCTCCCTAAAGTGTTTAGAGCTTTATAGAAGGCCTTAGGGGGGGTAGTGATGGTATGGTACTTATATATTGCTAGGAAGTAACTAATTTAGATTGGTTATTTTGGTCTTTTGGCTGGGTAGTTTAAGGCGAGGGACCTAGTAGTCTTGCCTTTTGTTGTACCCTTGGGCTATATATTATTAAGTAAGTCTAGTTTATAGTACTATTAGGAGTAATACTTCCTAGCCTTATTTGTATAGCACAAGGCTGTGGCCACGTGCCTATAGAGACTTCTACACTATTATTAATATTGGTTTTTTTTTTTTTTTTTTTTTAAACGCTAGGTCTTTGAGCGTTTACCACTATGTGAAGGGACCATACACCTTTGGGATGTATATAGATTAAGAGCGTAATACCTAACACCCTACGATACTTGATAACGGCTGAAAGTAAGAGCTTCGAGGCGGCCGTGGTTATAGAACCCCAAACTCTGGGCGCCAGCCAACAATGACAGGCTATGATTGAGTGGAAGGCGACCAAACAGGGTTTCCAATGATTTCAGGGCATTCGCCAAAGCTAAATGCTAAAGATCGATGTGATCAACAGGTCTGTTGGAGGATGTTGGCTGCTAGTTTGCGTTAGTCGCGCCCCCTCACATTACTGTGCCGCTCTCTGAATGGTGGTTGGTAGTGCTATTTCACATGGCCACTTGAGCACCTGGGCATTTGTTCAACGCTTGGGTAGCGTCGGACAGCCGCACTACAACCCTGCAGGAAGAATACCAGCACACGCTTGCGCATCACGTATGGATTTTACAGCCTGTTGAGGTTTATGCTAAAGACATGCATGTTTCTTTGCATGCCTTGTCACCTGATCTTCCTACGCCACTGGCGTACCTCCGCAACAAAGATGTCTGGTACCTCCCACGCCGCAAAGTGGCCGCCCCTATCCGTCTCGTTCCAATACACAATATCCTTGTAGTACCGTTCGCACCACTCCTTTGGTCCATAACTATTATCACCCCCGAACCAACTCACCCCAACCGGTATATTTATCGGCCATGCGGTCGAGTCAGGCTTGCATTCCCAATAGTAACGAGCAGACGACGTGCCGGAATTGGATAACCAGTACAGCATGATGGTGTCGAGCATCTCGTCTTTACTGAACACCACTTCCACATTGCCATCGTGATGAGACCAGTCTCTAAATTTCTCATAAATCCACGCCGCCTGTGCAACCGGTGAGTCTGCAAGCCCGTAGCCGATGGTCTGCGGTCGCGTTGACTGCTGCAGGGAGTATCCGCGGTGTCCAGCATCTCGAAGGCTGTCCAGATACATGGCTCGTTCCTCGCCCTTTTTGTCGTGGATTGGAACTTGGACTTCTTTCTGCAAAAGGCATTAGTATGTACCTTTCAGATGCTTGATATAAGAAATTACCTTGGGTTCGAAGAAAATGGAATTCAAATGAATGCTCTTCAATCCTTTAGGTGCTTGACGGCCCAGATTTACGGCCACATGGGCTCCCCAATCGCCGCCTTGAGCGGCCCACCCGCTGTCTGCATAGCCCAAACGCTGCATCAACTCTGCCCAAGCATGCGCGGTACGATTGTAATCCCATCCAGGCTCCGTAGGCTTCCCGGAAAACGCGTAGCCTGGAAGTGCCGGGATGACGAGGTGGAAGGCATCCCCGGGAGAGCCGCCGTGAGATTCGGGGTCCACGAGCTTGTCAATTACGTGTCTGAATTCCAGGATCGAGCCAGGCCAACCATGTGTAAGCAGGAGAGGCAGTGCATTCTCGTGCTTTGATCTAATATGCAGGAAGTAAAACTCCACTCCGTCGATGGTTGTCGTGAACTGAGGATATGAATTAAGCAGCGCTTCGCATCGTCGCCAATCGTATCCTTTCTGCCAGTATTCGCAAAGCTCCCGGATTGCTGCGAGTGGGACACCCTGAGACCAATCATTAACTGTCTCTTTGTCCGGCCAGCGTGTTAAGCGGAGGCGCGTTTGTAAGTCGTCGAGAGTGGACTCGGTGACGGAGAGCTTGAAAGGGTGGATAGAATTGGATGTCGGCAGGGCCATTCTTTAGTTTAGTGTTTCGAGGACTGATACAGCTTTTCAGGTTACCTTTGCTCTAGATGCGCGGGAATGCTGTCAAATACATGAACATTAGGCTCTTGAATGAGGAAAGGACATGTGATGGTATGTAAGTGCACATCACTTTTTGAGGCAGGTTTGAGTGTTATAGCGGTAGCGCTGGCTAGCCGCTATGCAGGTCGCCTTGTTCTACCTGTCAAAGGTGATTCCTTCGACGTCATTTCTGTGGGCGATTTATAATCACCCCTTGCACGAGTGGGCATGCCACGCCCTTCACGTCTAGTTGGCGAGAATTATCTACAAACCCCTTCTTGCCACTGCAATCGAGTTTGTTACACGAAACTTGAGGAATTTTTGAGATTATAGCAATAGACTTCTAAGAAGATGATTCTTTAGGTCAGTCGCGGCGGCTTGTTCACAATGCCAGTAGAGGCTAGTGCCTCACTTTGACCCTAGAATCTTCCCGTCTACCAAACACAATACTAAAGGCTGTGAAGCGACTTTTAGGTGTGTTTTCCAACAGGTAAGCCCCTGAAGAAAAGCACACTCGGAACTGGCCTCATTAATAGCCTTGAAGTACCCCGGCATTTGCACCGCTTCTCTTATGCCCCATCCACAATTTGGGCATACTGGAACAGGGCAACTTACAACAGCCAGGATGCGGGACAAGACTTGCTTCAGATTGGCAACATGCTTCAACCACAAATTTTCCCCAAAAGCCGGTCCACATGAGGCAAAGCACGCTGCTAAATTCATACAAGCAGATGGGGTTCTAAAAGGTGATCTCTATGCATGCAAAAACGGGAAGCACTACGGCAAAGCAAATAAAAGTCAAAGTGTATAGAAAATTGTAGAGAAGAAAGGAGTGCGTCAAAATCACAATCTCCACCACTGTACCCCTACATGTGCTGTCTGGTAATATTGTGTCTTAAGGTCATCACGTCTTAGCATGGCTCAAAGTTGCTTGCTTCCACCAAGGGACTCTGTTGTCAGGCATATAGGAACATTCGCCAACAAACTCTTTATGTTGCCGAGACACCACGTTCAAAGGAAACCCCACAAATGTTTTCCTATAACAGCTCCAGTTCATGTCAAGCTTCTAGGTTGGCATGTAAGCTGAACCTTGAATTTCAGTGACCACGTGCGGCTGCTATGCCTTTGTTTCTCACACAAGGGTGATGTCCTCCGTTTCCAAGCCCCAGTCCTCCCAATCGTCGCATGAATCATCCTCAGCTAGCGGTCTTGGAGTTCCATTGGAGTTGCCGATTTTCTTGCTCAGGACGAACGTCGGTCCAATAACGCTGTACTGATCTTGCTTGCCGGAAATCTTACGCAGTATGAATGGCGTATGCGTCCCGAAAATGATTGCGCATACATCGCCCTCGCGGGTAATCTTTGGGGCGACTCCGTAATAGCCGCGACTGAGTATAACAAATCGACGGTGTTTTGCCTCTTCAATGGTGCGCACCAGTATTCTTTGCATAGCCGGGTCTTGTATGTGGGAGTCTGCTGGGTCTGATGGATGGTCCGACTCTAGGCGCCGTGCAACTTTATGCAGGTTCTGGTAATACTCTTTCCAATCACCATCATAAAGTCCATGATTGAGTGCGACGAGGAAGGCCAAGCCGGAGATGCCGCTGTGAGGGCCAGGGTACTTTTCCATTTCCGGTGCGAGGTTTCTCCATAGGGACACCACTCGCATAGCTTCTCTTTCGGGTCCATCGCGTTGATCGCGGTCCTTGACTGTCTCAGATGTATATTTGACGGAGTCGAGAATAATCGCTCTAACTCGGAGCAGTGGACCGCCCTCCACATTTGAAATCGACCACCCTCGTGGGCTGTCACCGTTTTCCTTAATGCATGTGATTTTCCTATCGTCCTGGTCGACGCATCGGCTGCCGCCCCATTTCCAGTCCCAACGCGGAACCCAGGACGGGAGAGAGTGCGTACGAGCATTACCACTAGCAACCAAAGGCGGGATATTCTCTTCCTCTTCGTGCTCCACAAAGTGTAAAAGTTCTAGGTCAGAGGCTTTCTCGAGGTATTTCAGGGCAAAATCTCGATAGACGTCCAGATGGGATACGTCCTTTCCGTAGTCCGGCTGCACGGTGGGCATCGCCTTATCCTCAGCCGCCAAAGCCATAAACGCGTAGATGCGGTCTCTCGGGTCGGTCAACCGCAGTTCTCGCGCGGAGTCCAAGATCTCGAGAGCGGACTGTGGCTCAATTTGGCTGAGCATTCCCCGCGTACAGAATGTTAGGACCTCCTTCGGGTGGCGGACGTTATACAGATGCTGGAGATGAGCTATGGACCAAAAGTTTAATTTTGGATTTAATGCCATGACTCGCTGCTCCAGAAAAATACAGACTCGAAGAATACTCTCCAGACGTATTTCTTTGCCCGCCCAGAGCACGAGACCGTCGGGTCCAAGCGCAGCCTCTTGCACTACCCACCCACGGTGGAACCAGGGCTGACCAACTAGTTGACCCCACGAATCCCACCTGGAGTCGCGGACGATGGCCTCATCTTCGGTAGGAAATGGGAAACTGTTCCAATCCCATGAGAAGTTTGGATCTTCAAACACCTTCCCTAACAATGTTTCCACATCCGCAATGAGCCCGGCTATGTCGCTGGCATGTTGCTGGTACCTTGGATCGAGACCGAGACAGATCAGTACGCGCTGTGATGCCTCGAAGATCCGCCCCATAAGCGCGACTTGTCGACTCTTCTCCTTGTCATCATTTTGGTTGATGCAGATCCCGTCTGCCCATAGAGCTACCGGTTCATACGCGTTCCTCGTTTGCCGCAGGGAGTCTCGCAGGCTTGTAGTGATGTCGAGACGTTTTCCCTCGACGATTATAGTCTGGTCCCTGATGCCTGAACTCCAAGCGTATGAGATCGTTCTGAATGGGTAGAGGTCATGGGCGCGCGACAGCCTGATCTCCTCGAGACGCCCAACAAGAGGGGCGTCCCCCTTGCCGGATTCCAGAATGAGGCGTCGAATGTGATCCTCTCCGCTGGACAAGTCTTGGTATTGGTACATATTGAAAGATAGATTGAAAAGGTACTACACCCTGGGCAGACTGGGACCAGTCTAGCCTCAGCCAAGTCTAAGTATTTCAATCAATTGTGGGGAGATCGTGATGCGGCCGAATACGTCTTGTCGAGACTCATTCAAGAACTATGATCCGAGATCAGACGTGACAGATTGTGACGATATGCATGTCACGGTCTAACAAGACCCTGGGCTCGCTTCTGGAACTTCGAGGCACGGGACGTATTTGTTGTCTGTCAAGAAAGTCTTCGCGCCAAATCGACCATGTCCCCGCTCGCGAGTGGATCCGCTGGTGGCCAGGGTGGCCCACATGCATGTATACATACACTGGGCCAACACGTGTTTCCCAGCAAATTACAACTTCCTGTATCGAGAGTTGGACAACCAAATGTACTAACTCTCCACGTTACAAGTAATACTTATAGATAGAACAATGTTCTCGAATTTGGTTACAAGGACGGAACCGCACTTGTGCTCGTCCTGCAGCCGGAGAAAAGTATGGTTTTGTCTCTAATAATTTGTAGTGGAATGCCAAACATTTTCAAGGCTTCCCACCATCGACATCCTCAGCAGTAATATTCACGCCTTTGCTGGAGCCCGAGAAATCGACATGCAGTCGCTGGCTAGGGTCACCTCTAGGGATAATTTCCACCTGTGCTTCGTCTTTTGGTGTTGGCATAGCAGTTGTCATGGGAAAGTCCTTCCGAGGCACTGTCCACTTTCCATCTCGGGCAGCAGGCTTGATGTTGAAGCGGAGCAACAGCAGAGCCGCAAAAGATATTACCTCAGTGCTGACAAAGTGGCGCCCTGGGCAAAGCACTGTTCCCCCTCCGAAGGCTCGAAACGCCACAGGGTTCGTTCGCTTCCTGCCAGGCTCGCGGAGGAACCGGCGGTGGTCAAAATCGTTCACTGTCGGTCCCCAAAGCGACGGCTCAGTATGCTGCACGGGTGCGACTGTCATGACGGTAGCTCCTTTTTTCAGGAGGTACTGGTCGGCAAACACAGTGTCGTTCATGACCACCCGAGCAGCGATGCCGATGTGCGAGTATCTCAGCATCTCCTGCCAAGTTGAAAGGAGGACTGGGCATGATGTCTTGACTTTGGCCAGGTCAAGAGAAGGAACACCATTGTTATCCACTTCAACGAGCTGGTCCACCTCCTTCCGGCACTCTTTCAAAACCACCGGGTCGGAAAAGATGTGGTATACCATCCAGAACGCGCTGGCCACGCTGTTGGTCAACGAGGCAACCATCTGACCGATCTCAGTGGCTGCTACATCTCTGCCGCGCAGGCCGTGACCTGTGTTGTGATTGTACCGACATTGTACGAGGAGTGAACCTTGGTGGTGGTCATTTTTGGCGAAATATTTCTCAAATGCCGGGATAAGAAGCCGTTCTCGTGCGTGCAAGCTCTTTCGCGCTAGTACGCTCGGAAACGCCTTGAGCATATGGACCATGATACCCGGCTCAAAGTCACTGGTTCAAGGCTGCGTCAGTAAACGCATCAACTAGTATTTGAACGGTCTGACTTCGAGATTCTTGAATTTTGACATACTACCATGCTTTCTCGAGAACCGAATCGCGAAAGGGGTTTTTTTGTCCATAGATAGCCTCTGTAGTGGCCATGAATATTTCTCCACGGATCCAAGAAAAGAGTTCCACTGTCGTTGGACCCTGTCCCCTGAAGGCCTCCAGAGAGTCTGATAGGTACCGAATCGCCGCCCCGTTGATTGCATCGAGCCCTGGGCCTGGTGCCATGGCAGGCTGAATGGATGGCACAAAGGTGGACAGGTAAGAGCCGTTCTCGAGCATCTGGTCCGAGCCGATGATTGCGTTTCCGTCCGGCCCGACGCCCATCACCGTCGCAGCCGCCTGTGCCTCAATGGGTGCAAACGCGATGGTCTTTATCTGGCGCTGCAGCGTAGGGATAAGAGATACTGAGTTAACAACGTAGATCCGCTGCCCTGGCATGCGGAGAGTATATATGGGGAGGCCATTTTTGTCTCTGGGTGCTGTGAGCTTATAATAGAAGACAGGATGAACAGGTGAAAGTGCTGCTGTCTTTTGGTTGAGTGTGAATGTAGCTGACCTTTGCTTTACGAAGAATTTTTGCATGCCAGATATGATGCCAAAGAGTGGACTTATAAATGGTATGGACGTCTCGACCGCGGGTGGTTCTCTTGCATCTTGTGTGAAGTGGAGAAGCGCATAAAGAAACACATAAAACATGGCCAGGCCTCCAACGCAGAAGACCAACACGGAAGTCATTGCGACGTTAGCTTACAGTCATTCCCAGGCCGGCTGTTTCGATCAAATCTGATGGATATAGAGTGAAGTTTCAGAGATAGTGGCTTGCTTGTGACCAGATGATATTCAGATACCATCGATTAGCGTGCCCGCGTCGCACTTTCTATGATGTGTCGTCGAATTCAAAACTGTATCAGACAAGCTCGTCTCGTTTGGTGAATTGGTTGTGAGGTAACTATCAGATGCCGGTACTACCGATCAACTACGAAAGATTTGAGGGTCAGCTGGCTGAGGACTGATTCCCTCTCGGTCTGTTGGTCCTCTGCTGTGCCGCTGGCTAATCAGGGAGCTGCATCCTTGGTGTTGGTGCCTGAGAGATTATTGCACTGGTCAGGTCTCGGCTAAGGAATGCTACACCCCAGTAGGCGGATATGGCTGGGTTTTCCTGGCTGCCCAACAACTTGCCAACGTACAGGCTAATCCGGTGAAGACATAGCGCAGGATTCTCCTGAGGTCATTGGTGTGCTGCAAGGGCTGCATTGGCAAGATTAGGAGGCAACCAACAGACAACCTGGTCAGGTTGGTGACAAAATGGTCCAACAGTCGTGCCTGGATCGAAGCCACGGTTTTTTGTATCTGACCAGATAGGGACCCGTTTAACGGTATCGAGGAATTCTAATCATTCGTAAGACTCTACGTGGATGCTGATTCCTACAGGGCTCCTCAAGTACCACCAAAGACTGCTCTATACGACATGGTGCTTTCAATGCTTGCATCGACATTCTCGATATTTCCAGTTATGGTAGTCTACATCATCAAGCGTCGAGATGATCCGGATTCTACCAAGTACAAAAGTCGACCGCTATTGTTTGGCATAGCGATAACAACTACAATCTGGGTCCTGTCAGTTATGGAGGCCTTCACGTCCCTATACGGAACCTTCGACTACCCAGAGGGAGGGGAAGACGGCGCTTATGCACTGGAGTACAACTGCGACTGGAGAGGCTCGGTCCATTACCTGGTCGGAATGCGGGCTGCACAATATCTGCTCCTTGCCTGCCCACTCTTCCTAGGCCTTGTCACAGTTTTCTGAATCACTGGCTTTGGAATCCCCGGTGTCGCGGAGAAGCCATTTATATCA
The DNA here is from genome assembly GCA_023522825.1 of Diaporthe ampelina. Lineage (NCBI taxonomy): Eukaryota > Fungi > Ascomycota > Sordariomycetes > Diaporthales > Diaporthaceae > Diaporthe > Diaporthe ampelina. Next base: position 259,237 of record JAMFTM010000042.1, read on the forward strand.
CAATGCCGGCAATATTGGCGACTTGTCGTTGCGTGGATCAATTTTCTTGTCATGTGAGGCATCCTGGGATTCTTCTACTGGGTAAGACACAAGATTGATGAGACGGTTGGCATCTGAACGGATCAAACGAGTAAGTGAAGTTTCCCGCAAGCCTTGAACCCCTATTACTTCGGGTTTGGCCTGCTTGAGCACTGCCATTCTCACACTGTTAACGGTCGACCGCTGACAGCGGATCAGGTGGCGGGTCGGCCAACGGTTAGCTCTCTTCACTTGGATTCCTTTCGTACTGCACGTCCTGCACAAGTGGATTAGTAAGTATCTTTCCTGGAGTCCCGTGTCACTGAAGTCTATGGTGTCATTTCGTCTTACTTATATCTCATGGCTCAGACGGTCAAGAATTGAAGCAACAGGGACAGACGCAAGAAGGTGCGCAAAATGTGTCTGATGGTAGAAGCATGTCCACGCAAACTTTCAACGCACCGCTCAAGAATCCCATCGGCTACGCAGCTGTCCCCGACCAGAACAAGCTAATGCAAATGGATAATCTCTCGACTGCCATGTCTTTTCCATTGAACTCTGAGGACTCCTTCCCCCCATCAAGATTGACTATCAAGCGGGATCCAGTGGAAGAATGGAAAGAAAGCGGATGGTAAGAAATTGCAAGCTTGCACTCTCTCAGCATTATTTATTTTGGGCGTGCTTTCGCACCGGCCGCGTGCAAGAGTCTTGAGTGGTTTAAATCAAGTGTCCTAAGCTCACCTAAAGAGCTGGTGCTGGTCACTATGTTCATCTTGAGATTCTGTCACCTGACCATATCTATCTTCAAAATGGAAGTACGCGCAAGTGCATTGGTTGTGGTTGTGAAATCGCAGCTGGCCGGCGACTCGATATACTGCAAGGATGAGGCGGTTCGGGGAGATAGATCTAATTTTGAAACCGGCTGTCAAGTCCTGACTAGGAAAGCTTCAACCCGGAGCTGGAGTGGGACACATCGTGGCTCTGGGCCTGCACTGGTCACGAGGTGGCTGCTCGTTGTGGGATCCGAAATGAGACAGAATCTCGGGAGGTCAGCCATCGCGCACTGCCACTCCAAGCTCAGATGTGCCTTACGCAACACCGACTTTGTTGGTGCGACCAACGACTCACTCAATTACGAGGCACCACCTGTAAGGGGGGTTGGTCTATTATACGGTGGAAGGCAGACCCTCTTCTTAGCCTGTTCGGACGGGACCCACTTAATGGGAGTTGGTACAATTTGGTGGAGGACCCCTTGTGCCCTTCTCATCTTGTCATCGGCGCTCGCATTGGACCCACAGTCTTTAGGGGTCCAGATCGACTGCCAATCGCTTAGGACCCCCTTTCCCCGAAGAGTTGAAACAAATTAGGACGGTTGCCGATGGTTCAAGCTCATTTTCGGTAGATCCGACAGGGTCGCTTGCAGTGCATTAGTAGTAGGAAACGCAGCCAGGACCCTGAATATAGATCACCGCCGCAAATCTGGGGTCCACCAACGTGTGACTTGTTACAACCAAACTGGCAAAGAGTCAAGAGTCAGGAGTATTGAAACCGGCTCCTCGCCGATCACCCGCTTTAAAGAACAATCTGGGCAGCTCATTCCCGTCTGAACTCTCTTTCCAGCCTGTCAACCACCTGCTCTCGTCAAATTTCAGACCATACAACCCAAAACACACACACATACACACATACACACACTATGAAGCTGTCATCAATCACGTCCGGCTTCCTGGGCCTGCTCTCAACCCAGGAGCCAAGCAACACCAGGACCCAGCACACACAGGGGAACTCCCCGTCCGTCTACATACTCCAGACCACACCACAAGCCACGAGGGCCTCAGCACAAGCCCTCCGCGCCCTGGGCTACAGCAAAGCGTGCACCACAGGGTCCGAGGCGGAGTGCAGCCAGGCAGGGCCCACCTACACAGAGCTCAGCACGGGCGAGGATGCCCTCGACGCCTTCAATCCCAATGGCGACTCCAAGTTCATCATCCCCTGGGACCTCCGAGCACAGCGCGAGAACCAAGTCTACGGCCACCAGAAGAGGAGCTCTTCCTCCTCATTAGGCCACACATCTGCCAACGACACCGCCTCGCGCATAGAGTCGGTACAGGCCTTCTACACCAGGGCCAAGGACTCGGATCGGCTGCTGGAGCTGGACGTGTACGCGTCCGGTCAGGGGGTGGAGCAGGATAAGTGGATAGACCTGTGTTCGTTCTTGGGGCTGGGGTACAGCATGGTCGAAAGACAGAAGCTGTGGTATTTCCCGAAATGAGCTTTTCTTTTGCATAGCGGCGGCTTGGATCTCTTTGGCATTTTGTTTGTACCTAGCGATTTTTGATTTTTTTTGAGTTCAGTTGCTTATGACCTTTGTGAATCAATTGCCTCGTTCGGCTCACATGCACTGCATGATGGAATACGAGAGCCCGTCAAACTTGTCCATTGGGTATTCTTGCACAGTGAAATATTCCCTATACGCAACGTATAAAGCTTGGTGACCGCCCTTATAACCCCATGCCCCAAGATGGGTACTGTGACAAGCTTCTGTTGTGCAACAGTCACTGTTCATTGCCACGGATGTTTCAGTAGATATGAGTGAATGGTTATTAGTCTGTCGAGTTCCTCCTTCTACTGATTGACTCTTCACTATTTCCCATGGATCATCCACTGGCAAGTCTGATGACAGGAGATGACAGCCAAGGGATACACCTATCCAGAAATCGGTGGTCATCAGTCTTGCTCACGTATCTCAGAACGCGTGGCCCGGAGCCTGCGTACTATTGCTATGCATACTTCCTGAACTAAGAGAGCCCCCTGTATATCTGAGTGGTGATTCCAGACCTCTGGTACGAGGAAAGAAGTTGCAGAGTGGTATTATTACCCAAGAAATTGACTCCTTTCGATACTATAGACCATGTATAAATATGCAAGGCTATTACGAGCTCATAAAAATACAGATCAAGACAATATGATGATCTCTAAAATCACGAAGGCCTATCAGGAACAACATTCTACCATATACCCAGAAATACACCCTCTCACGCAACAGAAAACTGCAATCTAGTATTCGGCGTCCCCACGGCGACCCCCCAACGCCCCATCCAGTCCTTTCTCGGCCTCACAGACACGTTGATGGGCGCCGTCGGCTTGGACACGGCCGAGTAGTTGAACTCCTCTCCGAACTCCGGCCACTCCCCGCCAGTGGTCGGCGAGATGTCGAGCTTGAGGATGATCAGGGCGACGAGTACCAGCACGCCCGTGCTCGCGTAGAAGCGCGCGGGGCAGACGTGGGGGGCCACGCCCCAGACGGGGAAGGCCATGGACGGGAGCTGGTTGGGGGGCAGGACGGAGCCGCTTGGGTCGTCCTTCTTGATGAACCTGCGGGGTTCGAAGTTGTCTGCGTTTTCGCCCCTGGTTTATTACTATTAGCATTTTGGTCTCCCTCGGCCGGACTGAAGGTGCTCAATCGGAGGGTGGATCTTACCATAACTCTTTGCTACGGAGAACAGGAGGAGTGTGAAGCTGCACATAGTTCCCCTTCTTGAGCATATAGTCCTTGCCTCCCGCGCTGATGTTCGTGTCACTAATGACTTCCCGGATGTTGGCATGCCACGTCTTCAAGCGCTGTGTCTCCTGCATAACGGACACCAGGAGCGGACATGAGGTGCGCAGGACCGACACGTCGAGGGTATAATCACCGCCCTTCCCACCTCTGATAATCGCCTTTTCAGCCTCTTTTCTTGCGGCATCGAGCAGTCCAGGTTGCGATATGACGTGGTAGACGGTCCAGAAGGCGATGCCGGTGTAATTGCTGATGAGTGCGACGTCGAAGCCGGTGTGAATGGAGACCGCTTCCTCCGGGGGCACACCGCTCTCGATGAGGGCACGGGTTCTCTCCCTGATAAAGTCTGAGGCGTGCTCGACACCGCCGGCGCGGAGGTAGGCTTGGTACCTTGCGCAGTTGTCATTGCGGGCCTTGTGGGCCTTTGGCGCAAAGAGCCAGGCCAAGTTGGAAGTGATCAATGGAATCTGGTTGTTGAATGTCCTATGTGGAGAGTTAGCCTATGGTTGCGTGTACTGACGTGGTTGCGGAGTATACCAGAAATCTTCTTTATGCTTCGGATCCTTGTAGGGGTTCTGCGGCCCATAGAAGCCGGTGGTGGCCGACATGGTGATGACATCTTGGATCCAGTCGTACAGTTCAATCTTGGCCGGTTTCTTTGAGCACTCAGCGACGAGCTCGTCCACCAGCTTCAGCTTCTCCTGCGAGGTGACCTGGTTGATGCGGTCCAGTGAAGGTCCATTCGAGAGAGTTGACGCTTCGACATGGTGGACGAGGCGGGCGAGGGTGCGCGTCTCCTCGTCCTCCGACAAGGTGTCGGCTGATCTCGCAGCCATCTCGGACACATTGCTCAAGACCTGTGTGGCTCGCTTGGCAAATGGTGCGAAAGATATCGTCTTAGCATTCCGCTGGACAGCTGAGAATATCTGTCGATCTGCGGCGATGTACAGTTTGAACGAGAAGATTGGCAGGGAGAAAATGGCCAGTTGAGGGAATTTGGCCCTAGGAGAAAGTCAGCTTGGATGTCCTGTCATGAGTATTCAGACTGAGTTAGGGTTTTGAATGGGCTCATACTCTACATCGCTGAAGAAAGGCGTTCCCTTCTTTAGGTAGTCAAGAAGGTGACCAATGAGTGGCACGCGTGGTTTGATATAAGTCGGCTCCTGAGCGTCGCGCTTGGAGAAGATGAAGCCCTGAAGCGCGTAACAGCCGGCCACCAGTGCCAACACAGTCCCGAGGACTATTGACCACCCCATCTCAGCGACTGGCGATCAAAGCAAGTAAATGCTGTCTGGTGAGATTCTGTAGCTCCAGATATTTACAAAAGGAAAGGAGTTATGGAGACCTTCAGGCAGAATTTAAACGAGTCCAGGTCTGTAGGATCGATCAGGTTTATGCGTTGGCCTAGCGCCTGTCTGTTAGTGGTAAGCACTTGGGATCATCATGCTAATTAAATGACTTCTCCTCCCCGGTCCGGTTCAGAAGGACTGGGTAGATACAGGAGAACGAACGTGTTGGCCCAGCTAGCCATGTTCGTTGGTCAGGAAGTCAACCAACGTCGACCAACAGCTGTTCCTGAAGGATCGTCTCCACTGTGGCCCTCTCCCGAGCTTTGGCACATGGCTTCGGTAAGCAGACCAGGAAAGAAGCCGACAGGTTGTAGATAAATATGCGAAACCTAATCACAGAGCAGAAAGCTACCCGTTGGATGGTAGTATCGTAAACAGTGGAGCGTCCTACTGTCATCGTGAAGTCTTGGTTACACAGCATATCGTAGACTTAGGCTGCTTATTCTGGTATCCTGACTGGCACAATCTGCCCATCGGGTTGGCTGTATGGGTTGTACGGGTTACACTGCACTGAGTCGGTCGCTAGGGCTGGTGTAATATAGCCATGACAAGACAAGAGAATCTGCCTGGAGCCTCATAAAGCCAATGGTACCATCGCAGCCTCCACAATGGAAATCGGACGAAGTTGTTCTTTCCTGCTCGGGGCCGTTGAATGGCCCGGCTGTCAGCGGGGCCGAGACCACCCATGTCTCAGCGAGTTGTATTTGTAGGCGGGCAGCGGGACACTCTGCCAGGGCCCCAGGGCTCAGAACAGTGCAGTGCACAAGGTGAGATTGAGCCCCAGTACCCGCTCCCCCGGGTTTGTCGTCTGTGCTGCCTCCACGCATGACGACCCTCCTCCCACTCCAAAACATTCGTTCCGCCGTTGTGTCTCAATCGTCCTCGAAGCCCCAGCCTCCATCGGCCAACTGGAATTCGCTTTCTGTCCTAGACCTTTCCTTTCGCAGCTATTGATTCGTTTTACCACGGAGCGCCACCCGTTTTGACAGCACCGGCAGACTCATAGAAAGAAACATCTATCCTTCCCCTCGTCGCAAACATGTCGAATCCGAACGCCCTGTTCCTGCTCGCCGATCATATCAAGCTCTCGCTACTCGAGCGAAAACGGGCCCAGGCGTTGAACCTACAGAGCGACTCCCAGGACGGCCACCTCTCGCGGTCGCTGGACCAGTTCCGCGATGGGCTGGAGGCTTTACAGAGCGAGCAGCAGCGCCTGCAGGAGGCTGGAGATGATGCGTACGCAGGCAACCACATCTCGAGACCAGTGATGACGTTGGGTGGTGTTGACACAAATGCTAACGACTTACGTTCCCTCTCTATAGCAAAGCCGCCACGATTGCAGATTCCCTCCCAGGTCTCCAGAAGCAATTCGACGACCTGACGTCGCAGTTCCACGGCTTCTCCGCCCCGAGCAGCAACTCGACCCTGACACACCCAAACGACCCGGCCCTCGCGGCTGACTTCGCCCACGCGAGCAACACCTCCACCAGCCCGCCCCTCCCCTCATCATCAAGCCTGCACCCGCCAGCCAAGAAGTCCCTGCGAAACGTCAGCGGCACCTCGACGCCCACAGGCGGCAGCAAGACGGTCCGCTTCCAAGACAACAATGCCTCCGCCTCCAACTCCGCAGCCCTGGACGACGAAGAAGCGTCCGCCTCAGCCCGCCTCTTCAACCAGCCGTACCGCGACGACCCGGACGGGCCGGAGGGCTACAGGGACACGGCCGAGGGCTTGGCGGACAACGTGCAGGTGCACGCGTACCACAGCCGGATCCTGCGCGAGCAGGACGACCAGCTGGACCGGCTGGGCGAGTCCATCAGCCGCCAGCGCGAGCTGAGCATGCAGATCGGCGACGAGCTCGACGACCAGGTCGCCATGCTCGAGGACCAGGAGGCCCTCGTCGACCGCCACGCGTCGCGGCTTGACCGCGCCCGCAGGCAGGTGGGCAGGATCGCGCGGTCTGCCGGGGAGAGCAAGCAGATGATTGCTATCATCGTGCTTATTGTCATCTTGGTGCTGCTTATTGCTGTGCTGAAGTGAGCGGGGAGGCGGTGGGGTTTTAGAGCTGGTGTGTTGACCTGCTCTGGTTGACCACTTGTGCGAGGGAGTCTCGGTAGAAGGGTACCGGAGATCTTGGTACGGATTGAAAATTCTAGGGGCTGGACGGAAGGTGCCATAACATCTCGTCCGCTCGCAAGTCTTTCTCTAGCGTTTGCTGCATTGTGTTGGTGTTGGGGAGTTCGGGAGCACCAGATGATTGGTGCTCGGATATAAGGACAGGAATATTTGTTATCTTATATTGGTTTCAACATTTATTGACTTCCAAAACATCTAAGGTACTCGAGGAACATCCTTTCAGGCCCGCATATTGGGCCGGATGACCTAAGTAATCAGGCCGAATACTTATATCAAAATACGAAGGTGCCTCTTTGCTGCTGAATGATTTTGGATGCTCAACGCCTTGAAATGATCCCCACCATGACGCCTACCAGGTATAAATTCTCAGCCCATCAGGGCCTCTCCTCAGAACCTGCAAACAAAACATGGTGCTTAAAGCACACTCTCAGCCCCATGAACTAACTACGCGCGATGCTTCCTGAACCCATTACCCTTCTGCTGCGGCTGGCTCCCGTACGGCCTCCGGCCCTGCACCTTCTTGTCCTTAGGCATGCTGGCCCCGAGCCGGATGTCGACACGCGGGGGAGTCGCGAACCCGAAGCTCTTGGCCACCTTGACCAGGTCCAGCTTATTGACGTCGAAGACGCTGCGCAGCGAGTGGCTCGCGTAGGCGTGCAGGTAGCTGCGGTAGCCGTCCTTTGCGCTCTGGTTCAGGTAGTAGTTCTTGCCGATGAGCTTCTCGAGCTGCGACTGGATGTTGCTGATCTTGTTGGATGGGAACTCGAACTCGACCACGGGAACACGCGCCGCCTTGAGGTGCGACAGGAACCCGACCTCGCTGGGCTGCAGGAACATGAGCGACCGGCCCTTGGTGTTGGACCCTCTTGCCGTCCGGCCCACGCGGTGGATGTAGTCACGGGGGTCATCTGGGGGGTCGAACTGCACAATCCAGTCTACTGCGGGGATCTATGGAGTCATTGTTAATGGATTGAAATAGGGGTTCAAGCAAGAATTTGGTTCTTACGTCGAGACCACGGGCAGCAACGTCCGTGCAGATCAGTGTGCCCTGTGTAGCATTGCAGAATTCGAAGAAGGTGTTGGTCCGGGCTTGCTGCTTCATCTTGCCGTGCAGATGGAGGACGGGGAGGTCGATGAAGTTCAGGAGCTCGGCGAAGTATTTGACGGAGTTGCAGCTGGAGAAGAAGACGATGATCTTCTTCTTGGACATCTTCTTCAGGAAACTGAACAGGAGCAAGAATCGCTTGTCGGCATCCACGATGCAGTAGCCTTGCTCCACGCCCTCGACGGTCGAATATTGCTTCTCCTCGTCCACGTTGATATACAGAGGTCCGGGCCGCAGAGATATCCTCGCCAAATCCTCGACCTTTGTAGTTTGCGTCGCAGAAAACAGCATCGTCTGTCTGTCCTCCTTAGGCAGGATCTTGATGATCTGCCTCATCTCGTCCTCGAAACCAATCTCCAGGATCCGGTCCGCCTCGTCGATGATCAGCGATCGCAGGTTCTTGAACACGAATGGCGTGTTTTGCAAGTGATCCAGCAGCCGTCCGGGCGTCGCGATGATCAAGTTGACTCCCTTGCCCAGCTTGTCGGCCTCAGCCCGCCTGTTTGCGCCGCCAATGACGATACCGTACGTCTGGCTGTGGTGCTTCAGCAGGTCCCGCGCAACAGAGAAGATCTGCAGCGCCAGCTCTCGGGTCGGGGACACGACGATCACACCGGTACCATTACGGGGCTTGAACTTCAGCGAACTCAGCATTTCGATGGCCGGGATCAGGAAGGCGAGCGTCTTGCCACTGCCCGTCTTGGCCGCACCGAGGACGTCCTTGCCCGCCAGCAGCGGTGGCACCGCTCGCTTTTGGATATCCGTCATCTTTGTGAACCCCATCTCGTTTATGGCCTTGATCGTCTTCTCGGAGAGGTTCAGCTGCTGGAATTCCTGGACTTCGGTACCTGCCTCTTGGGGCAGTGCGAGGTGACTTTGCGATGGCAGTTCGGCGGTCGCAGCCTGCTCCTCCTGGGGCTCTTCGGTCTCTGGTGACTCGTCATTCTCGCTCTCGCTGGCGGCTTCATCCTGTTCGGCCTCGTTGGAGGATAATTGCTCCTCCTCGACGTCCTCAACCTCGGGTTCTGGCTCCTCCACCTTGCTCTTCTTGGACTTCTTGGACTTTCGCTCGTCGGATGCAGGCTTGGTCGCGCTGCTATCCTTCAGCTTTCTCTTTTTTGTGGTTTCTGAAGCCATTTTGGGAGATCAAAGTTCCGCAGTAGCAGCAGGTGCTTTGTGGAAGAACGGCTGTGACAAGGTTGGGGGGGCGCTTCGTAGAAAACTGGGAGGGACGAGGATCGGGGCGTATTGCATGCGACTTTCGAGGGCTGGAACTTTTTTTCTGCCGTCGTTCCCACTTCGATAAGGAAGCGATAGAGATTTTGTGGGGCAAGCGGCCTTGATGGTTCAGGGTTTGCGGACCGCCCCAGCCCCTAACGTTGGGGGGGGGGGTCAAATCAAGTGCAAACCCTCCTCCATGCATGTAGTAGAGATGCAAGTCGCTGATCTCGAGCAGCCTTCTTCGTCATGTCTGCAATAGTCGATTAGTCAATTCATCAATCACCAGTCAAATAGATGTAAAAGGACTCATGTTTAGTGTACTGTAATTTACCCAATCTTTCACGTCATATCGGCTCATAACACCATGTGCACCCAAGCCTTAACATTCTCTGATGAAGCGTTATGCTAAGCAGATGCACCCAACTCAGTGTGGCATAGGATCATCGGAAGACTGCATAAAGTAGGTATGTATGAAGCTATCATTGCTCCTGGTCATCTTGGTGGCTACTCATGTCCAGCGCCATTCCACTATATGTATGAGGCCAATAGCCCTATCCTATGTCAAACAAGTTCTATGAAAAGCCCCCGCGCCTATCCATTTTGGTAATGATGTTTACTTCCAGCCGGCCGGCATAATGAGACTCCTTTCCCACAAGTTGATGATGCAAAGAAAGATGCAAAGGCCAATGACCTCGAATGCCAAAGAACGAAAACGAGCATACCCTGTATACCGTTTTTAATGCATGGCGGAAGGAACCGGCTCCTCGTGCTTGGCCGTACTACCCTTCCCTCTCCATGTGCTGACTGCAGCGATCTTCGCGTCCCACCTCTGCTCGTCCGTCCCATACGCGCGGGGCGTGAGCTTAATGAGCGTGTGCAGCGGCACGTGCATCCACGGGCTCTTCTCCTGGTCCCTCTTCATAAAATAGGCGTATATGCAGCGGAGCACTGCCTGGTGCGTGACGATCAGGATGTCCTCGGACCGCTCTAGCTCCATGATGATGGGCTCCAGCCGGATGACCACGTCCCGATATGACTCGCCGCCACGGTAGCGGTAGTTGTACTTGTCCTCATCGCGCGCCTCAAAGTCCTCGGGGTACTGGTCCTTGATCTCCTGGTACGTCATGCCGTCGCATACACCCGCGTCCAGCTCATCCAGGGCCTTCCATTGGAGCTGGTTGTAGTGCTTAGGCAGATGGCGCGCTGTTGCGATGGTCCGCCTCAGGGTCGATGTCCAGACTGTGAGTGGGCGGTCGTCCTAGTGAAGGGGGTCAGCACAGCATCGTGAGGCGGTGCGGGATTGGTCTTGACTTACACCCACTGACGCGCGGACCAGCTCGGGAAGCTTGCGCGCATATTGTTCCCCGCGTGGAGAGAGTAGTGCGTCTCCTCCAATCCTTCCGTCGAGATTGTACTCGGATTCGCCGTGCTACAATAGTGTCAGCCATGCCAAGACGACAGCCCCTCAGCTGGGCACCCAGTGGACATACCCGTGATAGCCAGACGGACCTCGGCCGAATGTGGAGGTTCATGAGGTAGTAGACCACGCGACTCTGCAGATAGTCCTGGATGCGGTTGATAATGACCTGCTTGCCAACGTCCAGGATTTTCAAATATGTGAGGTGGTCCTCGTCCTCGTCCTCGTTGATTGATTTGTAGACCTTCTCGTAGTTCCGAATGCGACTCCTGAAGTCGATGGCTGCTTGCTCTGGATCTTGGCCCTTGTAGTCGGGGCTGGTTGTCTTGACATCTCTTATGTTTGCCATGATCAACTCCTCGTCGTCGCACTTGGACTCGACGTATATGACCTCGATTCCGGCGTTCGTGCAGATCTCCAGGATCCACTTGCGGCGCTCCTTGGTAGAATTGGTGGCGTCCAGAATGGCGACCGTTCCTTTTGTGTCGCGGAACCACTTGAGCATGTCCGCGACTGCAGCCTCAGCAGCAGCTTTCCTCTGGCGCTCGCCCTCGGAGTTCCCAATGTCGAAGAAGTCGGCTGTGGGTTGTGCGGCAGCCTTGCGGCGGTAGTTGCCGACGTTGAAAGTCTGCGACGGTACTGACAGCCATTGGAGGTACCTCTGGGCTGCACATGCAACTGGCGTTAGATTACTCTCATAAGACTCTGAAGGGGCGTTCGGGGAGGTGGGAGGTGGTGCACCTAAAGTTGACAAAAACCATAAAGCGTCAATGACTGAGATTGTAGTGGTGAACGGTGCAGGGGATGGGGAGACAGAGGTTCAGGGAGGGGAGCAAGCAAACAATGTATGTACCCTTTTGTGCGATGTAGCTCTTGCCGCGGGCCGGCAAGCCAACCATTACCACGCAGATGCGTGTGTCCTCCACCTGAACGCCTCTCCCGTTAGCTTTGGCTGGAGCCATGATCGGCCGTATAATCGAGCAGCAAGTTGTGAAGCTGTTTGCCGTAAGAGCATGGGGTTTTGCCAGAAAGTCGAAGGAAGATCAATTGAGGATTTGAATCGGGAAGCAGTCGGGATTCTTAGGAAAGAAGTGATCGCGTGAGGGTAGAGACGTCGGCTAGGCTAAGAGCACCAGTTGGAGTAATGCAAGACCCAAGACCGTAGATGATGCAGGCGGCCAGAAAGGTGTGGTGGGGGGAGCCTCTTGGCCTCCAGATGTCGACTGCAGGGGTGGAGTGATGATTTGGTAACTCTGGGGTAAACTTTGACAGGTCGCACGAGCGTTGCTTGATTCGAGAGCGGTTGAAGGGAATGTGCGCAGAGGCGGGCCTATGACGGGCAAATGGACAAATGGAGAGAAGGGATGGATGCTTTGCGTCCCGTAGGAACAGACGTGTGGTGAAATGCAATGTCAAAAAGAAGGGGTAGGGGGAGCTAGGACGAGAGGGTATATAGCATGTGGGTGTGGAGGAGAGCAAACAAAGAAGAAGCTTGTGATGTGGGAGAGCGAGGCTTGTGATTGTTGTGTAATGAACGAACGGGTGGATAACGGCCGTGGGAAGGTCTCTTCTGTCTCTCTCCTGAATCCCCTAGTCTGCTGCTGCTGCGGATAGAGAAGGCAAGACGCAGCCCAAGATGGAGCTTCGCATCGCCATGTACCTTGGAAGTAGACGGGCGGGCAGTCCCACCTTGACGCAAGGTGAAGCCGATGCATCTTCTTCCGGATGGCCAAGTGGGTTGCAATCGGGATTCTCAGGGCCAGAAAGGCCTGGCAGGGCCAGCTATGGCCGAGGATGCAGCGCCCGTCCACACACACCAGCGGGCTGGGCTGCTGGGTCTGTCTGGGCTGGCTGGGCTGTACCGTGCCGCGCGCAGGAGACGACCCCTGATCCCATCCTCCACAAGCCGGTTCACCCCGCAAAAAAGGCACTTGCTATCCGCGCCCAGGATGGAGAAGTTCCGCCCAGCCGCTGTTCCTTGGCCCCTTCTGGAATTTCTTTGAGCCCGCCCACTCGAGCTGCCCCTCCGAGGCCCTGACTCTTGCCGGGGCAGGGGTTGCCATGCCCTGCGCATGCTCGTCTATTCCTCGCTCATTCTTCTCCCGACAGCTCGGACACTCCGACCCAGCTGGCTGGACGAAGCTCTGCTGTCGAGCTAAACTCTCTTTGCGTCATCGAGAAGAGACGACAGGCAGACAGGCAGAGCCAGGACTGAAAACAGAGAACGGAAAGACAAGAAAATGGCGACCATCGGGACGAATATAGCAGCGCCTGTCGCGTGTGCCCAAACAGCTCGGTAGTACTGCCAGGGACAGGGACAAGGCCGACCCGACCGAAACTGCAGCCAGGCCCCCGTACCTGCGCGGTACATAGCATCATGCAGTTTGAGGTAATGATCCTTCAAGGCCGTTCCCACACATGGCCAGAGTCGGCGTTGTGTCGCGTATAACACGTCAGGCACGTACAGAGCAGACCCAGGCATACCCCGAGTGCCCCGGTTCTGACTCCGGAGCCCCATGCCACTCCACGCCAGCGACTGATCAGCAGGCCCTTATAATCGTATGTTTTCTCCTCATTCCTCACTCGAGCCCTTCCCTCTTTTCTCCCTCGATGCTCGCGCCCTCGCTCTTCCCCAGACTGAGGAGCCGACTCGACTAAGGCTCCCCGCGTCACGGTGGCCTGAGGTTCCCCATCCCCCCGCGAAAAGGTTTTGCCCACCAGCGGGCATTTCCCCTTCCGTGCCCCATGCTGTGCTGTCCCCGTGCTTTCATATTGCTGACTTCATTTCGCAGGCCACTGGGCTTCTTTTCAGCAGCAAATGTCACGACGGACAGGCTCACCCCGAGCCACCAAACGGCCGCCCCGGGCGAAGGATCACGCGCACAGATCAGGCTATGACGCTTGCTCATCCAAGTCTGTCGCAGGGACCAATGCCTTTTTTTCGTGTCTGCAACAGCCACTTTGGCCATCGACCGTTGCCTGTCAGAGAGCGAAAGGAATGATCACGGGCCCTGTCTAAGCAACACCCAGCGATGCTATTCGTTTCTGTCTGCTCATCGGTGTGCAGGCAGCCGAGATGTGCAGACAGAGGAGAGCATAGAGCTGTGCTCCGTCTGATGGCATCCTGTGCATCGTGTTGTGTCATCTGGGCATCGAGGCATGGGTGACTGCCGCCCGTGTCTAACCCCAGGGGAGGCAATACGAAGTCATTCTGCCATAATCTGAGATCTACCCACTGGGTCCCGGACCCCTGAATGCGGCTCCTCACCGCTAGGTGGACTCCCGAATTGCCACCCCTATGCAATGACGACACGAGGATAAAACTCGGAAAACAATGGGGCGCAAATGCCGAGCGACCTTGCGACAGCTACGAGGCATCGTTCCCCTTGGAAAGCCCCTCTGGAAAAGCTGCGGCTGTCTGGACTTGCGATGTCCGAGATGCCCAAGTGGTGCAGCGCTGGTGCAGCACGGTGCAAAGCAATGCAGTGCCCGGTTAAGAGCCGAAAAAGAGGTCAAGAAATGAAAGAAAGTTCTTTCACACACACCTTGCCAAAAGACCAGGTATTGGCTCTGGCACGACCCGCCGGTGGTGATGGCGGACCTGGCGAGATGTGCCTCATCGTGAGCGCTTCGTTACGTTCGTCGGGGGGAGAGGGTTCGGTCGCTGGCAAGTGTCAGCACAATGCGCCTAGTGAGAAAGGCTGGCCTCGGTGGCGGGGCTCTGTCGTTGCTCCACAGAGCAGGCTGTCGGACCAAAACTGACCTTCGATATGAGAGGATGATATGCTACTAGCCCAATGCTTGAAAAGAAAATAGGAAGGAGTCGGGTTCGGAGCGCGAAACAAAATTACTCACAACAGGTCCGAAACGGCACGCAAGCAAGGGGTGGGCGGTCCAGGCGGTGTCGGCGGAGTCCTGATTGCGCAAGGTTGCTTGGAATCAAAAGATTTCGAGGGTTGCAATGCCGAGTGGCGACGGGCTGGAAACTGGCCCTGTCTGGCCTTGCCCTACCACGCCTCCGGCCCTGGGTTGCAGCCCAGCACCTAATAATAAGCCACCGCGAGATCTGATCTCATCCCGGCTGATTCAGATTCAGGCCGGTTTTTGGCCGCTGGCCTCCCACGACACCAAAAAGTTGGGCGCTAATGATAAGTCGCGATAAGTTGCGATAAGCTCACTGCTGATAAGCACTGCATCTGCGTATTGACATCACACACATGCGCAGATATACGAAAGGGGCGAGCGACGAGCATGCAAATATAATCGAATGCAGATCAATTGTGTCTGAGCAGACCACAATTTGAAACCGTCGCACAGAACCAGCGAATGACTCAATTACATGCGCCTCATGCCCTCGTATCCTCTGACTCTGACCACCCAACGGGCATTCAGCAAAACGACTACGTAAGCTGCTCGCATTGAAAATGTCCCACGGCGGTGTTACACGAATGACATACGAACGTGGCACCTGAGAATCGTGACACTGGGCAACCATGCGCACATAGAGCTTGCCAGATGCAGCACACGGTGGCTCGACAACGCACAGAATGTTTGGGAGCCTTTGAGTTCAATATGTGCATTACCTGAAGCATAGGAGTTTGGGGTTGAGATGCCATGGGCGTGTAGCGGACAACCGAGCAGAGCCCATATGCGGTATATAACCCTTCTGATTCACCCAGAATTCACCATGCGGCCATCACAGATCAGACAGTGAAGCAATAGCATTGTAGACACCATACACCATAGGAGCTCATTCAAAGATAATCCCTGATCTCTTTGAACTGGCATTTGGGAACAGTCGAAGATTTGATCCGGTTATAAGAATGCTAAAACTTTGTCCACCTGCAAGTACCTAGGTAACTAAGACAAACTCATCCATCTTCCATGACGCAACGTTTATAAGGACGAACTTTGAATATAATCGACCATTGGCGAGTGAACCCGCTAATTTGCGTCACTGTCATTGAAGACAAGTGTGACGAAATCGCTGCTATTCTTCTAAGCCGGGCGCTTGTGGCAGTAAGTGGGCACTGCCCTAGGGTACCATTGAGAAAGAGTGCAAGGCATCCATTTGACGGTGTTTGGCGAGTTCTGCTCATAGCACCTAACTCAAATCGAAACATCCTATATTTTGTAGAGATCAGGGATACACACCCACAGAAGCCGAGGGCACACCCAAAACAGTTATCTTATAAGAGTTTATCCTGTAGGAGCTTGTCCTATAGGAAGTTGTCTTGTAGGAGGTAATCTTATAAGATGCTATCTTATAAGAGGTTACTCTGTAGGGCTTGTGTGTACTCTCCGTTTCTAGGGGTGTGAATCCCTGATATCTTTTTGTAAGCCACAGTCGGTGTAGCGACTTGAACTCACAGTGTCATGTTGAATCGCCTCGATCAGTGACTCGGTCCAGCCTTTGCCGAAGATTCCAAAATTCATCTCAACGCGATGATTCCGTACTGGCTTCGCCCTGTGCCCAACATCGATCGGGCGCGGCCGCTCATGGGACTGCCTCGCTCTTCAGGACGATTCAAACAACATCATTCCGGCCCTCGTTTACCACTGACATCTGTCAACAATGGCCAGCAAGCCTTTGAAGTCAAACATTGATCTCATCAACGACTGTGACCAGTACATTCCTTTTCTCTTCTTTTCCCCTCGCCTGCCTACATCCTTCCCGGTCTCGACCACGTCGAGTGGCCACTGACATGCAAGCAGATCTCCCCCCAACCCTCATCTCTTGTACGCTTTCAAGCTTGCGGGGCTTCCGGGGAGATACGGACACCTCCTTCAAGAAACAGTACAAGCCGTAAATTGGCAAGATGAGCACTGGAAGGTTGATCACGAATCTCGAGAGATCAAGCTCTTGGGAGACACCGAACATGAGAGAACCCAAGGACTTCTGAAGACGCTGCTCCAAGAGAAGGAAAAGAAGACATTCGAATTGCTCAGCTTCTGGCAGGGGGAGTCGTGTCCTGTCTATGGCCCAAAGGGAGATGTCGTGCTCAGCATCGAGTGCATCGCTGCGCCTCTCTTCGGTGTGGTTACCTACGGCGTGCAGCTCCTCGCCTTCACGGAGAGAGACGGAGAACTGCGTGTGTGGATCGCAAGGAGAGAGAGGGACAGGCGCACGTTCCCGGGCATGCTGGATAGCACGGTCGGCGGCAGTCTAGAGACGGGCGAGACTCCCTTCGAATGCCTCGTTCGAGAGGCAAATGAAGAAGCCTGCTTTGAGCACGATCTCACCAGAAGCAAGGCCACTGCGGTGGGAACCATTAATTACCTCCACCTGACGGATGAACGCAGCAAGGGAGAAAGGGGGCTGCTATGTCCCGAGACTCAATTCTGTTACGAGATGAAGGTGGCCCCGGACTTGATCCCGCGGCCTGGAGATGGAGAAGTTGAAGTTTTGTTCTGATGTCGATTCCTGAGCTGAAGAACGCACTGGCCAGAGGCGAGTTCACACCGGCTAATGGAGAGGTTCTCCTTGATTTCTTCATTCGGCATGGCATCTTGACCTTCGAGAATGAGCCTGACTACACTACCACCGTGTCTCGGCTTCACCGAAGTCATGAGCTCGCAAGTCCATAGCTATTCAATGATACGCAATCGATTTTCTACAGACAAGCGCGTGTAGTGAAAGATTATGTACTATGTACGAGCTCTGCTCGGGTAACGTTTATGCGGTCAAGGAGACATATATCTCTGCCCCCCCCCTTCCAACGCTGTATAGGGCAACCTCTTATGGAACACCTTCCTACGAGATTCTGTCTCATGGAATATTCTTCTACGGAATGGCATTCCACAGAGGAGCGTCTATAGAAGGTGATCACATGGAGAATTAGGAAGTAGTTCAGCCACAGGGACTCCACTATGATGTGTTGTTATTTTGAAAGGTGTGGCGGTGGTAGGTAGCAGTGTACAAGTGAAGTGAAACTCCTGAACAGGGCATGTAGAAACGTAAATTAACATCTCAAGCAAAGCACGTCATTCTCTTGCATACACATGCCGCCTGCTATGTTACCCAACTGCCCAAGGGGTACACCCAATTTGTCTTGGTGGCAGGGTCCGTCGCAAAGGAATTATCATCCCGGCAGCCCGGCCGATAGAAACATTTCTGTATGGGTGGATCCCTCTGAATGAGCGGAGCTTATTAGGGTAGTACCGCAGGAATGGCTCCCTTCTCTTGGGCCGGTTCGGGGGCAAGGATAAATGGCCAATTGGAACAGATCTCGCCCTAGCTTTACCGGGACAAACACCAGACTCGCAACTTTCCCGGTGGGCAAGTAGCAAGCGAGAACCTGTACGAGTTAAAAGTCCGAGTATTGCTCGTGCGCCCGGCAATCCGGCAGCTGTCATGGAATGTAAATTATTGACAAAAAGATGGCGTTGCTAATTTCTGTTCAACGTTAGTCAACAAAGCCAGCGGATAGGTTGCAAGTGCTTACACCTGCATGAAAAATACTACACTATATGCACGTTCTATCAGGCCATGCGGACTCCACTCTCGGCGACTTCTTGCCCCTTTGAGGCTCGACTCCACGTCTAGAGTCGCTCCAAGGCCTCACGCTGTCTTCGTTGCCTATATCTGACCCATCGTAGAATCCACAATGCGGAGGTCTCTCAGGTTCTAGGTTCTAGGCACTCGCAGCTGGATAAATATCACTTCAACGATCCGAGATGCAGCTTTTCTGTTGACAGCTAAGTCGTTGATCTTCAACTGCACGATGTTCTCTCGCTTCCTGACGCCGTTGGCCTTCGCGGCGTGCACGGTGGTCTCTGTGCTTCCGGTCGTGTCGGGCGGGCCTGTCTCCGTTGACTTGGTGCCCAGAACATCTGCGGACAGTATCGATATCGAGGCGCTGTCAAAGAATCTCAGCAAGGATGCTCAGGTCTACGTTCCGAGTGACGAGCCATTCGCCGCGCTCACCGTCCGCTGGTCTAACCTAGAACCTCCAAGCCCTAATGTCGTTGTCGTTGTTGCGACCGAGGAGGATGTTTCACAGACCGTGAGTTCTCGAGTGCTCCTACTGTTGATTCCATGCCAAAAACAGCTGACCAACACCGTTGGTATCAGGTCGCCTTTGCACACAAGAATGACATCCCCATTCTTGCCTACAACGGGCACCACGGCACCCTCGTCTCGCTAGGAAAGATGGACTATGGCATCCAGATCTACCTCGGGCACCTCAACTCCCTGGCTATAGCTGAGGACGGAAGCACCGTGACCGTAGGTGGCGGCATCAACTCGCACAACCTGACCGAGACCCTGTGGGCAGCAGGGAAACAGGCCGTGACGGGCACCTGCGAGTGCGTCAGCTACCTGGGCCCGGCCCTCGGCGGCGGACACGGCTGGCTGCAGGGCCACCACGGCCTCATCTCGGACCAGTTCGAGTCGCTGAACGTGGTGCTGGCCAACGGCGACCTCAAGACGATCGACAGCACGTCGGACCTGTGGTGGGGGATGCTCGGCGCGGGTCAGAACTTCGGTATTGTCACCTCGGCCACGTCGAAGATTTATGATATTGTCTCTCCAAACTGGGCCATCGAGACTATCGTCTTCAGCGGCGACAAGCTTGAGGCCGTCTACGAGGCTGCCAGCGAGGCACTCGTCAAGAACGGAAACCAGACCGACGATGTCCAGAATTACTCGTACTGGCAGAACGACGCGACGCTCGACCCCAACAATGTAAGCCTCTCACATCCCTATCTTTCACACTCTGAACTAACAGACCTCGCTCTAGCCCGTAATCATAATGTACATCATGCAAGAAGGCGTCGACGCAGTGGACCCAGCATACACAAAACCTTTCCACGACCTCAACCCCCTCAAGACCACGCCCCAATCAGGCGACTACCGGGACCTCGCCGCCTGGACCGGGATCGCGCTCGACTCCCCGCCCTGCCAGGACTTCGGCTTCAACAACCCTCGCTTCCCAATCTACCTGCCGTCCTACAACGTGACAGCCATGCGCCTCGCCTACGATGTCTACGCCGCGGCCGTCGGGGGCGCCGCCAGCCCCTGGACCAACTCCATCTTCATGTTCGAGGACTACGCCACGGCGGGAGTGCGCGAGCGCGACGTGGGCTCCACCGCGTTTGCGTTCCGCGAGGACCTGCTGCTCGCCGCGCCGCTCATCATCTACAACTCGACCGGAGCGGCTGAGGACGCGGAGGTCAAGGATCTGGGGAACCGGCTGAGGGAGATCATCAGGGAGGGCACAGGCAGGGAGGAGCTGCACGCGTATGTCAACTATGCGTACGGGGACGAGGGCGTGAAGGCGTGGTTTGGTGCTGAGGAGTGGAGGGAAGACCGCTTGAGGGCGTTGAAGGAGAAGTATGACCCTACAGGTGTCTTCAGCTTCTATGCGCCGATCGCGTAGAGTTGAGTGGTGGCTGGACTCTTTCACAATAGAATGCGTCAATGCGAGACTCAAAGTTGAACCAGATCCTCTTCAAGACTGAGCAAGGCGAGATGCTGTCTCCTCGCAGCGGAAAGAATAAGGGTCTCTTGCTATGATCGCCTTGCAATCCACATTAGCATTGTCACCGCGGGTGAGTGTCATCCTGGCAAAGAGGCTCTGGTGCCCTCAGGCCTACTCAACCACGGGACCCGCAATAGATGCCATGATCCCAAGGCGGGTTTATGGCTTGCAGCTTTGCCCTCAGCTGTGAGGGCGGCGATACCGCGTGCATCATAAGCGACGCTTACATGCGCAAACAAGCGGGAAGGAGGTTGCGGTGAGGCTCGCAAGCCCATCAGTGAATGGTGCAGCCAGCAGCTGAAAAGTTTCCAGAGCCTGGACTCTGTCTTTCTTCTTGCATCGCGGAATGCAGGCCGCCCTGTCAGCTCGTCGGCCCTCCGCGGTGTGACAACGGGTGGCGGGCGTTGCAGGGCTCATGGTTTGCATGAGAGACGGCCCCAGTGCTGACGGGACAAAGTACAACGCTTGCAGGCTTAAATCCGGATGACATGTTCGGGGTTCAGAGGGCCAGCAAGAGCGGCGTCCTAGAAGAAGTCTGGTCCGGGTGGGTTGACTATCTTCGCCTGATACACGCGCATCACGCCCGGGAGGGTGTGTTACAGCCCTCCTCCGGCACCTCATGAGATTTGTTGCCCGATGTGTCGTGGTGCCTGCAAGACATTGAAATCTCCAGTTACACAAGGCCGCGCATGACCTTGGTATGGACAATGACGAGTAGTGTGGCCTCTGTTGGTCCTGATCTCAGCCGCACCAACTTGCGTGCTCTCCCAGACTGTCGGGACGGCGATCGACTGGAGCAGGGGTGGGAGGTGGTGCGTGGTGTGGGCATCACGCGCCCCCAGCTCATAGCCCGAACACGCCCGACGGACATGACAGGTCTCTTTTTTGCTTCCCGGCATGCTGGGATACCAAGGTTGGCTGGGCGGTGTTCGCTGCAGATGTGATCAACGTGGCGCTGTTGTCTGTTGCGTGTGTGTGTGCCCAACCGCTACACGTAGGAGGCTGCGATGCACGACCACGCTGGCTGAGACACAGCTCCGTAGCCTTGGGAGAAGACACACGAAGCTGTCAGACTTGCAGGTTAGTAGAGGTGTGTGTGTGTGCTGTAACCCACGCGG
Source organism: Diaporthe ampelina (assembly GCA_023522825.1). Lineage (NCBI taxonomy): Eukaryota > Fungi > Ascomycota > Sordariomycetes > Diaporthales > Diaporthaceae > Diaporthe > Diaporthe ampelina. The sequence continues at coordinate 280,642 of JAMFTM010000042.1, forward strand.
CGGGTAAATGAGGCGTGAGGGCGCACACAGATCCGGCCCGTAAGGATAGAGGGAATGGGTTGTCACACAACAGGCTTAGCTCGAGGTATTTGGAGCCACGCCGTCTGCGGTGCACGTCGAGGTGCGTTTTGTTGGGTCTCAGAGGAGGTGGCGAACACCAGTATCGGATTGATGAGCCCATGGCATTCTGGTATCTGCCTGTGCTCCATCAAGATCTGCGGTCAGGATGGAGGCCATCGACAGCTGTTCGTCGCCTGGTCCTCGAGGATGATGCGCCCGCGCAGTAGCGAGTTGGGTCCCAGATTCCATGACTGGCTGTGGAGGTGGACTACCGACCTGCATTGGCTTGAAACCTTTGAGAAGAACATGTAAGCTTTTAGCACCGCAGTCATCATCAGTCGCTGCAAACTGGTAATGGCGGTAGAGCCGACCCGCGACCTGCAGGCTGAGCCGAGCCAGCACGTGTGAGGTCGCCGGAGCCGCGGGGAGGACAATGACGGTGGCTGCAGCCTCGCGTGGCAAACATTGAGTAATCTCTCGAGTTGAGACTTTGTGACGCCTCTGTGCTGTGGATAATGCTTTTCATATGTCGACACCACAAAGAAGGATGAAGGGTCAGAGCTGTTGCCGAGGCACGGAGACGCGCGGTTGAGGAGGAAGGAGCTTCTCGTGGGGTCGGTCACGGGGCCGCGGTCCGGAGGGCGTGTCAAACCGCCGGCTCCAGAGGTTTGGCCGCCGCCCCGGTGCGCCGCATCTTATCAAACCCTCAGCAGCGCCTCAGGTCCACCCCAAAGAGTTCCTTTCCGAAGTTCTCGATTGTCTCACAAGGTTCCTCATATGCTTCTGGCGCAAGCTTGCGCCCCGCACATTTCATCGCTCACCAGGCACCAGCTTCAAGCTCTGAGATTGCGAAGGAAGACACGAGGGTGGCCAGGGCCAAGACATCTCTCCCGCAGCGACGTGACCGGATTCGTCGTCTCGCCAGACCAGCGTCCCGAGGTCAAGCCTCGACATAACAACGTATCAGGAAACATTCCTCTTCTCATCCCACCTGTTCCCCCCGGCTCGCTGCTGTAAGCCCCCTAGCCCCTCTACACCATGGCAGCCACAGCGCCAGAATCAGCGCCAACCTCGACGGCGCGGGGAGGTCTGCCCGGCTTCACAAAGATATCCAACGTCGTGTACCTCCACCGCCCAGAACCCCGAAAGTCATCGGCCTCCTCCTCGTCCCCCGCCAAATCGCCGAGGCTCATCGTCCTCGCCGGCTGGATGGGCGCCCAGGAGCCACACCTCGCAAAATACACCACCAGGCTGCAGGCCCTGTACCCGCGCTCGCCCATCGTCGTCCTGCGCTCCTTCGTGTATCACTTCACCACCAGGGTCTCGTCCCACCCGAGGGAGATCGCAGCCGCCGTGCCCGTCATCAAGTCCGTCCTGGCCGACAACCGGGGGGAAGACGACGACGCTGACGCTGACGCTGACGAGCAAGGCAAGCCAACCATGCTCGTCCACCTCTTCTCCAACGGCGGCTCTGCTGCCCTGAGACACCTGCGCGAGCAGTACGCCGCCTCCTCCTCCTCCTCCCAGGGCGGGAAGGGAGCCTCGCTGCCGCCGCACGTGACAATATTCGACTCTGCCCCGGGCAAGTTCCAATGGCGGCGCAGCGTGACCGCCTTCATGGCATCCGCCGCACGGATGAACATCCTCGTCAGGCTGACGATGCGGGTCTTTGTAAACTGCTTGTTTGCGTTGTACTGGGTCACACACGTGCCCTGGGGCAGGAAGGGCTACCTCGACCGCACCTGGCTCGCGCAGAACGACAGGCAGGCCAACGCGGCCGAGGTGCGCCGGGCCTACATCTATAGCGAGGAGGATGCGCTCGTGGACTACCGTGACATAGAGGAGCACGCGGCCTCGGCGGTGCAGAACGGGTTCACTGTGGTGGCGATGGAGAAGTTCAGGGGCAGCGCGCACGTTGCCCATGTGCGGGTTGATGAGGCGAGGTACTGGGGCGTTGTAAAAGACACTTGGGAGAACCTATCACGGCGTTAGGAAGAACCGGGGGACTCTCATGATGTGCCAAAGACTTTGTTTCCTGCTCGTTACAGAATCTAATTTATCCTAAGATCCTGTGTGCCTTCCTGATTGCGCCGCCAATTCTACACAGAACGAGATGCATCTAGGAAAGAACTCCCCCAAATCCCATGTAAATGCGAGTAGATGGAAGGTTGTCATATAGTCGTTCACGTCATTATTCGCCCCGCGACCACCGTAACAGCTCGCCCCCACTGACCAGGCCCCACCGAATGCGAAAAGCGTTGTGGGTCATCACCGCACCTTCCTCCTCTTGCTGCTATCGTGGTGCCTGGAATGGTGATGGTGGTGGGAGCCTTTGCTGCTCGACGAAGAGCTGCTGCCTGAACTAACGGTGCCGCTACCGGCGGTGGTGGCTGGGATCAACAGGTCGTCGTTGTAGGGCTGCTGGTCGTCGGCGAGGCTCATGGCGTAGCTGCACGAGGCGCACTCGAGGGCCGGGTCGTGCTGGTCCATGTTGACGCCTCTCCTGCAGTCGCCGAAGCCGCCGTTGTTCTTGGCCTCGAGACACGACACGCTCTGCTCCAGCTCGGGGACGGTGTAGTACTGGCCGCAGCGGATGCAATTGCCCGAGAATATGACCATGCGGCACATGGTCACTAGGAGTTGATTTGGTGTTGTGTGTGGTGTGGGAATGGGGTGCAGCGCTGGCTCTCTCGGTGAAGTCTGTCTCCTCTCTTCCTTTGGTGGACTTTCCTTCAGTGGTTCCCCTCGCCAGTGAAAGTGTCTTTTCTCCTCGGAATTTGTGTTAGCTCTTATGTCTTTCAAACTTTTTCGGACAAGGCGACGGTCAACGTGTGTCAGCTTACAGGATGAAATTAATTTTTTCTCCGTGGGTGACAAGCTTGTGCTGTGCCGCGGCGTGCCCTTGTTGTTTGGGTTACCGATGGGTTGGGTCGATGGATAATGTGCCGAGGTGGAGGTGGGGCGTGGTACCAGACGGCTGGGACGATTGAGTTGGGATGGAAGTAAGGTTTTCCTGGGAACCACCACAAGTCTGGTCGGGAAGAGAGGGGTGGAGCGGGCCTTTTTGAATTCTCCTGTAATGTGACATCTGGTGTAAGACGGTGTGGATGTTGTACAAAGACGTACGTAGTGAGTGAGGTAGATGGGGAGCGCGGTCAGTGAGCGAGCGAGCGCATGTGACGGGAGAGACGAACAAAGAAAGGCAGAGGGGGAGAGAGATTGAGAGGAGGCAGGAGATGGCCCAGGATGAAGATGTGAACCGGGCCCGATCTGGCGACCGGCTTCCTTGGGCCTTCTAGCCCGGGGCTAGCAACTCTCGGAGTCGAACCATGCTCTGTGTGCCCAGGTTGATGCTCCGGACCTGGCGTGCCTCTGCAGCAGACCTTGGGTGTGTCCATTGACACGACAGCCTCCTTGCGTGTACCAGGCAGGTGGACAGGCGGACGGTGCTAGAGTGCCGTGGTGCCGTGTCAGGCTGGCTAGTTCCTGGGCCGCGGGTCTGAGGACTGGGATGGCAGTTTTGGCATGGGAGTCTGGTTGTCCAATTCCCACGATGGTATTGCCTTTGCCCATCTTGTTCTCGTTATTAGCGCCGTTGCTTGTAACACGGTGCCGCCATTCGCCAGCCAGAAAAGAACAGGGCATATGCAGAGCCCTGACTTGTCTACCCGCACCAGCGGGAGCACCCAACGAGGTACAGCGAAGAGGTACTTTTTGGCACCATCAGAATCTGCAATCCTGTCTCAGCCGGGCCCAGTCCTCTGGGTAGCCCATGCCAAGGCTGGCGCCACCCGCCCTGGTACAGCCCCAAGGACAGGGGCCCGAGAGCTGAGGGGGAGGGGGGCAGCTTGGGGGGGCCAGGGGGGGCAGAGGGGGCAGGGGGGCCAGCAAACATGCAGTGTACCTCGAAACCATGCTGCTTGTTGCTCCTTTGCTGCTGGCTGTTTCTGCCCGCGGCCGTGTCGGTGACCAAGCTGCCAGGCTTTGAGGTTGGGGTCCAGCATAAAACCAGCATTTCCTCCAGGCCGTGCTGGCTGTTGGCCGTGGAACTACCGCGAGTGGTCGGCCAACTTGCATGCCATGCCGCAGCCACGCGCAGCCCTGCAAGTGTGTTGTGCTGTGCTGTGCCGTGATGTGATGTGCTTTATTTATTTATGGTCCCACGGTTGTGTTGGGTGGGACTTGGGGGTATGCTGTGCCATACAGCGCTGCTGTGTGTGTGCCTGTGCCATGCGAGTGGCTCGGTCCCGGCCTGCGGGTGTGCAGGTGTGCAGGTGTGCTGGCGGGGGTGGTCTGTCTTTCTGTCTCTCTGTCTGGTTGGTGTGCATTCGCTGTCTGGCTGTGCGGACAGAACAGACGGGAAGACGTTCTGTGTATGGCCGTTGGCTCCCAAGCTTGGACCCCAACCTTCAGCTGCCTCGAAGCGAAGACGGGAATATGCAGGCCAGGATCCCGCCAGGATCCCGGGAAAACCACTTAGATGTCCTGGCCGACGTCCTGGCCGCGTGCTGCGCTGCATCACGACTTCCCCGACGTTTGATTGTCATGATCATCATGTCGTGGAGCATGTCTTAAGCAGGATAAAATGAGGTTGTCCAGCATGTGTCTTGCTGTCTGCAGCAAGCATTTGTGCCGCTTCCTTCAGAAGCAACCGAGGGGCGCTGGAAGGCACACAAGTACCTAGGTACCTGCCCACTTAAGGTAGGAGGGCAGGCGAGGAGGAAGGAGATGCACATGAAGCTGAGGGGTTCAAACCATGACTCCTCTCCTTCACCGGCTGTAGACTCTCGTCTCCCCTTCATCCCGCCGTATGCTTCTCTCCGGGCTCGCCCCCCCTCACTCTCCCTCCCTCTCCCACCGCGTCGGTGCCAGCAATGTCTTGCATGCTTGTTATGCGCACTAAGGGAGCGTGGGTGCACAGGAGGCAACGTCACTATCAAATCAAACCAGATCAACCCCTCCCCCTCCCCTCCTCGAAACCAGGCCAATCAGGTGCCATTCCTCGTCCGTCTCCCGGCAATCTGGGAAGGATTCACTAGACTCTGGCTAATTTTTCCCAGTTGGCTGCATTCAAAGCTACCAAGTAAGCTAGTCCTGGATGGTTCCTCTGCCTCGGGTCTCATCCCACCGCCTCCCATTCGCTGGCCGATGCCACCCGGCCGCCGCATTCTCACCTCCCAGGCTCCGACGTAGCTTCGATTTACCTTCGAGAATTACCTGCCCGATGCCACTGTATCGAGGCTAGTCGACTCGGAGCCGTAGCATCCAGGCTGTTTCCGAGCCTCTACCTGACTCTGCGCTGCGACTCCAATATCAATCACCGCTATTTGGGTATCTAAGCGGATGTTCTGGCTGCGTCATTGCCCTGTCCTCGGCTGCTGTATTGGGACTGGCCGGGAAGACCAAGATTCCCCCCCACTTCGGCCTGGACTCCTGCTGTACATCATGTACATTAAAAAAAATGCAAGCACGTCTCTGGCGACATCCTCCGTGCTCCCAGCCATCTGCAGGTGCCTATTGGAGCCCAAGAGCCCGCGCGCGTCTTGCGTTATTTCCGCGTGCGTACAGCCGACATTGTCGCGAGATCCTTACACTGACGAGGCAGAGACATGGCTTGTGGTACCACGATGATCCTTGCATCTGCTTCATCAGGGTGTGCATTAAGAGAAGCAAGTATGGTCCTTTGGTACACACAAACCTATGCATGATTTCCACCCAAAACTAGTAACGACTTTCACCTAACCGTCCATCAGGAACTCTTGGGTCTCGGCCCCCAGGGGTTGGGGCAGGGCATCGGGCAAGATGGTCGCCATGAGCCCGACCATTCGCCGTCCACCTCAACGCTCTCCAACGTGTCGAGTACCAGGAATCCGTGCCGCGGGGCCACCGACCTTCACAGAGACATGTACGGTCTTCCATGGCCCCGCTCATTCAGATGTCAGCACCACAACCGACATCAGCACGGCTGGAGCCTAGTGACGATGGCTTACCCGTCTGCGGAACAACCACACAGACATGTGTCCATTTAGATTATAAACCAGCCACACAAGCTTCACCCTGTGATCGAATCACCAAGACGCCGAACCACCCGAAGACACTCCTTGCCAAAGCTCGGAGTATGCCCTTCCTCGCAGTCCAGACAGGCCATAGGCTCATGTCGGACTCGGGGCCCGCCTTAGCTTGCGCCTTGGCTCAGTTTTCGTCGACGTGGTTTCTCGATCTTGAGTCTGACGCGAGCCAGCTTGTGGCTGGCTTAGAGCAAGTCCATCGACCCGACTCTCTGGGAACGGCGTCTTCGGGCGTGAGCGCCTCCCGGGGCCACGGGGGCTGGAGGGGGTCACAAGCAGCAAGCAATCTGTTAGTGCCGGATCTAACTCTCGAAACGCCTCGAGCTGCAGGGTACCGTTGTACATGGCGTCTTGCGATTTGTTCCCCACGGCGGTCTGGAGCAATAGTCTAATGCGAGCTTGGGCTTGCTTGGCACTGTAAACTTCTCACTCACCTCACTCGACCTGCTTTTCCCCAAGACACTCCCAAGACAGGTGGTGGGTGTTGAGCTATATCCGGAGGCCCGCTATGGACAGGCCCACCTCTTTTCCCTTTCTCATATTTTTGCCCTGTTGTCCGCGACGCAGGGGATGACGACTACAACACCATCACGCATACGCGACCTTGAATACCCAACCAAATTCCTCCGATGATAGGGCTTCAGCCGGGACATTGATGGCCAGATACCCCTCTGGCGACGTCTTCCACGATAGGTCATTTACTCCCGTGGCGTTCACACCAACCATCGAGATTGTGTCTCCCTCCAACACCGGCACCGTGGCGTTGACCCAGACGTGCCCGTCCTCCGCAACATCCGGATGGTCGAGAAAGAGGATGTAGAACGCATCATCCGTCTGTGTGAAGCGGACTTCCTGGGGGCTGGCAATCTGCGTCTGTACAAACCAGTACGTGGTGTTGAAGATAGCTTCGGCGTGAGCGTGTATCCACTTTCCGGCCTGACGCAGGTTAGCCACCTCTGCCTCGACGATCGTGCCATCTGCTCGTGGCCCGATGTCCAGGAGGAGGTTCCCATTCTTGGCGACCATATCCACAAGCGAGTAGACGATGGTGGAAGCATTCATGTAGCTCTCTGCTGGCGTCTGTGCATTGTACCCATAACTATACGGGTCCATACCCTGGTTCGACTCCCACTTGTGCCTCTGTGCCGACGAGTAGGTGCTGTACTCGGGGGTCTCGAAGTCTGAGGCCTGGGCTACACCGCAGCGAGAATTCATGACGACCTGCCTGTCCTGGTCCCGCGCCCAGTTCCACCACGCCGAGGCGAACTCGGCTGTCTTGTTCGCTGTGCCGGCGTCGCACCACACTTTGGGATAGGAAGTCAGCAATTGCCTCTTCCAGACTACTCTATCACAGGATCATTGTCCCCGCCGCTCAAAGGCTGTGCCTCGTGCATCGAGGACCACGTATCCCGGCGGGGGTTGTTGGACACGGAGCAGGGGTGCTCTGGAAAGGTAGGAGGATCTCATCCCTGCCGGGACAACTTACTTATGTCTGAACCATACTTGTACGCGAGAGTCTCCATCTGCGGGTACATCAGGTCGTCGATGAAGTCCCCGATGGGCAACTGACCGGTGTATGGCTCAGTCAGGTTGGTGAAGGGGTTAGTTGCAGGGATTCCCACCCAGCTTGTCGAGCCAACAGTGTCGTGTTGGACAAAACCATAGGGGCCAAAGTCAGAATTGTACCACTCCGGGAGCGAGAAGTATGTCCCACGCTTCAGCGTTGGCTGGTACGTGGCTGCAGCATCGAACAGCTCCTGGACGATGTCCCGCCGTGGGCCGTAGTTGATCGACGACCGGTTCGTCGTCTCACCTGCATCGAACAGCGCAAAGCCGTCGTGGTGCTTGGTCGTCAACACGAAGTAGGTGGCGCCCGCCTCGGCGAACAGATCAACCCACTCCTTGGGGTCCCAGGCGGCCGCAGTGAAGTCGGGGAAGCCGTCGTCGTAGTTCCAGGCCGGGCCAAATGTGTCGAGGCGATACCCGTAGCTGTCTGACTTGTCCGCATGGTTGAAGTGGTTGTTCGAGTACCACCAGAACCACTCTGCATATGTCTCGTTCGGGGCTATTCCTCCGTACCCTGGCACCGCGTAAGGACCCCAGTGGATGAATATGCCGTACTTCGCGTTGTCAAACCACTCTGGAGACTCGTGACTGGCGAGGCTGTCCAGGTCCGCTGTGAAGCTCTCAAATCCGATGTTAACTCCGGGGAAGCTAGCTGTTTGGTTGGAGCTGGCCCCAGAGAGTGTGACGGTCACGGTGGTGCTGTTCGCAGACCCACTGACCCCGATGTTCACGCGCTTCTGGTCGCCAGGGCAAAGCCTCTTTACGGATCCCGTCTCAGTTGTGCTGACCCCGAGACCGTCCAGCGACACAACCAAGCCTGAGCCAGAGACGCACTCACTCCCAGCATTGTTGACAGTGACTTCAACGATCTGGTTCCCCGCCTCGGTCCACTTCTGCGTGGGCCGCACGCTCTGGACCTCGACGGCCGCACCATCACCAGCAGCAGCAAGCGAATCACCCACCACCAAAGACATGGAGAACACATGGATCCTGCCCACCGTGGTATTATCGGCGACAGGCAGCCTCACAGCTGTGAGCGCCTTGGTCGGGTCCAGGTATCCCGTGAACTCAAAGATCTGGCTCGTGTTCCAGTCGCTTCCTTTGGGCGTCCAGGTGTAAGGGGTGATGAGCTCGCCGCGCATGAGCGTCAGGAAGCTGAAGAAGGGTAGGGCCCGCAGCTCCGTCTCCGCCTCGGTCCCGTCCGCGTACAGGTACGTCAGGTTGTAGGAGAGGATGGAGTCGCGCGCATCGTTTGCTATCAGCATGCTCAGCGAGAAGGCCTTGCTGCTGCTGCCGTTGGCGCTGCCGCCGACCGGGATGGTCTGGCCCGAGCAGATGAGGTTGTCCGGCTGTCCCGGTCCTGTGTAGCTCGGGAAGTCGAACCGGACCCCTGTGCTCTTGGATGTATAGATGCCATCCTGGGTGAGGTGGTTGAGAGGTGGGTAGGACCGGTTGAGGGTGTTCTCGAACGCGGTCTCGTTTGGGTACGTCCCGAAGGCTTTGTTGTCGAAGTATGCCGCCAGGTCAATCGGTACGGAATGGGCGGCAAGAGCTTGGCCGGCCAGCCAGAGAAGGCCTACCAATCCCTTGGAGGACTGTCTCGCGATATGTTCCCTCATCCTGCCCGTCTGTCTGCTCTCGGTCCGGTGCAAGCTCGCTCGGCGGTGGTCGAGGCCAAGCGGGCGGTGAGGAGAGACATGGCGTCGCATTCATATTGCTGTCTCGTGGGAATTGCTACCGAACCGCAAACTGCCTATCACGGCAAGCTTTCCGGGAGTGGGTATTGCTTGCCCGTTGCCGTTCCCGTGGGCTGCGGTGCCAGATACGCACAACCCCAAGCCGAGCTCGGGACGCGTGATAAGCTGCCCTGTAGGTGCCGAGCGTGTTCCGATGCCAACGACAGGGGCCGGCCCGGCTCGTGGGATGCTTGCTCCCCGCTTCCCCTGCGGATTGTCAGGGGCAGTGAACTGTACTACTGCGGATCCTGGCAGTTGGATCCTGTGCCGCCTACCATCGTGCGGAGGAGATAGCGGTGGCTGTTTGGAGCAACGTTACTTGGTCGTTCCGTGAGTTGTTCTCGGCCCATCGAAAGAACTGACAAGGGGAGAAGGGTTGCACTGGAGAAATTGTCCGTGCTTCATATCTCGTGACAAATGAATGAGACTCCTATGATTGAACTTTATTTGATGACCCGTCTTGTACGGAGAAATCTCTTTGCAAACACAGGGAAATGGATGCCAATTGAATGGGCGCACCGTCTAAATGGCGTCGTCCATGCAAGCCACAATCTAAATCTTTTCGTGATGGATCATCAGTCTCGACCTACCAATACCATGCTGACTGGTAATTGCACACTTCTCACTTGGACACTGGGATTTCAAGAGACTGTCTGGAACTATTTTTCGATTTTTTATTAGTTTTGTATGACTCGCTGAAGATGAGCTCAATATAGTAAAGGAAAAATGGATGTGTGGCACATCAAGAATGCTTGACACGCTCTGCACGCTCGCAACTCGTTTGCATCGTCGCCAATTCCGACGGAGGCCTGGTAGGCAGCGGCGACTGTAGGTCGCCTGGCGATGGCACCGGCACCAATTCCACTCGGCTCTCTTCGTGCTCCGGGATGTTGTGCGATCTCACTATCCACTCTGTCTGGACCTTGATGTGCTTGCCGGACGAGTTCAGCCTCCCGAAGGACCACTGCTTGGACCCGCCCGAGATACCTGTATAATCGGACTTCTGCTGGGTGGTGCCAAACACCTTCGGGAAGACTGTGGCCACGAGCGAGCGGATGGCGGGCATGCAGGCGCAGACTACCCCGACGGGCACTTCAATCGTCGACCAGTAGCCGACCTCGACGTAGTCCTCTGTATCTTGTCAGTCGGATCATCCCTTCTGGGAGAGGGGCAGGCTTACGCGTGACGTTGGATGTGTTTGCGTATTTCGCCAATGACTGCAGTCTGAGAGCACTGACAATCGTTACACTGCGTTATGGTCAGTTACCAATCTCTGGACTTGGGGTTCTGCAGCCGGAGACCATGCGACGAGGACTGAGTGGAGGGTGAGGGTACCCACAAGAAACCGACGCAGAACATAGACAAGATTTGAATCTTTTTCCGCAATGACATGGAGAGGCTGGCAAGCTCAGGCAACGGCAATATGATAGTTGCCAGATCAAGGACGAGGTTCAAGGCAGCGGCCATCCATCCTTGCATGTTGATATCGTTGCACGTTGCCTCAAATGTTCCGTCCCAGGCAAGCCATGCACCCGCGATTGGCCTGCACTGCCAGATGGAGATGACCTCAAAGGTGATGAGGTAGGCCAGGTTGAAGCCAATCAGGACCCAGACTGCAATTTTGACTTCGCGCTTGGGAAAGATCTTGAGATAAAACAGAAGGATGGAGATTTTGGTGACGGGAAGGACAGCCAGATAGACGAGCTCGTCCCAGAAGTATAACTGTTTCTTTTGGTCAGCCTTGTTTCATCACAGCAGGCTTGAACATTCGTAAACCATGCCCCCCAGGGAAGAGATAGGAGAGTTCACTGACGTAGAGAATTTTCGTGATGTTGTCCGGGTCGACCATCCACATATCTTTTCCGAGGCCGTAATTTGCAACTGTGCGTCCAATGTCAGCCTATAGCTCAACATAGAGGCGGAGAGTCGTGATAATTGAATACGTACGAGGGACAGATAGAGCGGCAAGAGGTATCATCAAGACCTGCGAGCGTCAGCTTCCACTTTGCGCAGAGCGTTGAATCAAGGTGTGCACCTACGACTGCAATAGTCATGACCCAATCATCAGGGCCCCAGTTCTTGTGTGACCCCACAAACACACGAGCCATCACCCTGAGACCGAAGGCTATCAAGCCCAGGATGCCGAAGACGATGCCAATGATCCATACCAAGGCTGTCCTATCTTCACTTTCGACGCCGCACGTTACCTTTGAGTATTTTTGTGTAGCTGCGAAGATCTCTTAGTAGCTGCCCCAAAGAAAAGAACCGAGAGTTATATTGCGGTTGTGCGGGAACACGTTGGCCGAAGGAGATCATGAGAACAGGGAACATACCCAATTGATCTCTCACACTGCAACTCTCTGCGATGCAAGCAGCGGCAGCCAGGTTGAGCTCCTTATTAAGGCAGATGCAGGCCACATCTGTGAGAGAACAGGTCGAGTGCTCTGCAGTGGCGGTAACGATGCACTTAAGCTGTTATAGGTATGGATTTCATCAGTATAATGTTGAATATCTCATCCATGTGTAACAGGAGGACTCACACCGCAAGCTGGGGCAGCGACTGTGCTGTCAGCTGCAATTACTGATGTAACCTGGAAAGCTGCTAGGAGCAGCAGCCCGATGGAGAAAATCTTCATTCTCGCGTGTTGGAAGCGAGTCTCTGGCGTAATCGCATAGAACTACTCCCAGTCGAAGATACAGTATTGACAAAAGAATCCGATCACTGCATTTTCATAACCGTCGATAAAGGAAAGCAAGAAGTGAAAAGCGAGATGCAAAGTTCCACGGTTTCTGTAGCGAAGCAGTCATAGGAACCTTGGAATGTAAAGGAATGCCAAGTCGTCCGTCGTTGTGCACTCTTCATTTTGTGAACTGGATGAAGAAGCAGATCGTCTGGAGAACGACCCCGGCTGCGCCATATCCAGCCTTGGACTCGTGTGCGATGACATCTCAATGTCCAGGGATCTGGGCACATGGCTGGAAGGGACCCTTGATAACTTTAAGCTCCGCAGTGGATATAACGATCACCCAGACCCGCAGGCGTACGTGCAACGCGTGGAGTAAGTCCCGGTTGGCATACTGTACAGTATGAATAGTCTACCCCCAACCAACTCAATTTTTGCTGTCATCCTTTGGCACAGACTTGGACGGATCTTGAACCCTGGAGGTGCTCCGTTGCGGCGGCACCCACGTCCCGGGCTGCCCATGAGCTCCTTTCCTTCTCGGCGCTGGCCGTCGTCGATCTCAATCGTGCAGCAAATGTTCACGTCCGGATCTCCCGGGGGCCGCACGCGGCGGTACGGCAATTCTCACCGTCAGCGATGCCATTCCGAGACTGGTTCCTTGATACTGGCATATACCCAGGGAGGCTATATTATCTGCAACAGGGTGAAATCGGCAACTTCCATCGTGGCCATGGACGCGCAAGGCATGGCCAGGTCGTTTCATTATGGCTACTCGCAACAAGTTGCCCGTAATGAACCTCCGTACGCAATCATTCGCGACGACAACGTATTGCACTGCTTTCTTTCGAATGGAGCATTGTTCTCTTCTGCTTACTCAGTCCTTTCGAGCGTGTTAACCCTGGAGAAAATAGCACAAGTCTAGTCATTTCGACCTCAAGACGCAACAGATTCGTCACTTACTCCTTGATCATCGTACTTGGCGCTGGTTTTTCAACCCAACGGTGCCACCGCCGTAGTTTACCCGTGGGGGCCACGAGAACTGCCAAGCGGGGCCCGCAGGTTTCCACAACACCATCGGGGGTAAGTATTGGACGCCGGACCGGTTCTCGCCTCTTAATCACACGCAGAAGGCAGTATTCCATAACGAGCTTGGTCCTGCGATCATTTTCAGTAAGTTTAGTTTAGAGCCGGAAGATGAGAGTTCGAATATGTTTGTCAACATTTGAAAGGACACGGCTCGTGTGCAGCAAATTTGTGGCAGCGGACATGGACTTCTAGAATAGTCCTTTCGCCGGTTTCATCGCGCAAGATCCCAGCTCCCTGTTCCCCACACACGTGGTTGCGCGAATCGTTGGAACTTTTGACTTGGCGGCGTGTTCAATCAGTGAGCTGTTCCTTTGCTTGAAGGTTGGAGCGTTGTTACTCTACCAAGCCACATAATTCCGTAAGTCCTGTACGCTGGGGAAACGAAAAGCTTCCAGAGTCTATTAAGCGAGCAGCAAGAGAGGACACAGTATGAGCCGTGTTACTAGTCCAGGCCGTGGGTCGAGGGCAATCCGAGCTGGCCCAGCTTGGCTCACGTCTTGCGACATGGCTACGTCCTCCTGTGATTTTGACTACACATGCCCACTTGCCGCCTCGCTTCTGGTTACGTCTAGCTGCTGCGATCTCACGAATTCCGATAACCCTGCGCCTTCACCCACCATAGGTGAGTGATTGCCATCGTTTGGCTTTGTTTACCATGAATGTCAAACTCGCATGTCTATGCTTCGTGATGATATGGAGCATTCGTCGTGGTCCCATCGACGTGCATGGGACATAAAGCCCGCGACCGTGTCGATAGTTGATGCTAGGGTCTCGGGACGCTGCTAAAGATCCCGACAGGCTTGCTTATGCTCCGCAAACTAGTTCGGACATCATGAGGCTCATGTCTACCTGGCTCAGCTCTTCCTATTTGGAAGGTTGACCTGTCTCTTTCGGTAACGATTCTCCACATTACAGTCTTTTCTGGATGCTTTTGAGTTCCACGTCGTAAACTTAGAGACATGCAATTTCAGGCAGCTGGTCTGACCTACGATGAGGCTCATGATGAGAAATAGGCGAGCACGTATCTCACCGCTTACACGGAGAGCCGTGACTATACGGGTTATTGAGATCGGCGAACCCGTCCCAGGGACCTGGGAACCCTTGCTTCTGGATTATGGCAAATGCCGAAGTGGAGACCTCGTGGCAACCTGGCATTCGTTGCAGGAGCAACGGCCCAACGGGGAAAGTCTTTAGTTCCTAAATTGCGTGGGCCTTAGAAATTCTCAATCTGAATCTTTATCTTACATCCCGCAACACAGCCTGGATCTGGCCGGACTCGACCCAATTCGACGCAGGAGACTAATCGCTCAGATATCTCTGTATGTCGATTGTATCCGATGTGTGATTGGAACCCAACCAAGAAGGTCGTCCAGGAGACGTTGCCTCTGATGTCTCTGACTGAAGGCCACTATATTTCTCCACTGAGGCGGGGAAGGAAATTCTCCGAGATATGTATCTGGCTTACTCAGGTATGTGTATGGAGCAAGCGAAGACTTCATGTCCATTTTCACTTCTTCGCCAAATTGCCTCACATGCCCACGCATGTATACTATTAGGGCTCAAAATTCTGTTCCATTTGTAGTACATTGTAGCCTATTGCTTTTCAACTTGCATTGATTAACTGGTAGTGCCTTTGCCATCATGGTCTCTTGGTTGCGGTTGGCCCCTACTTAAGTACGCACTACATCCTGCATTCTCGCACAGCTGCCTGACTAGGCTATGGGATTTGAAGGCCACACTAAGCCGCGTGTACAGTAATTTGCCATCCATATCATTAAGGTATCCAAGTGAAGCAGACATTGTAGGCACGAGGATCTTCAAGCTGATGTTGCGCACCCCCATTCCCAGTTACAGCGACTCATGGCTTACCCTTTTTGGTCGCACTAGCCTACGAGTCAGCTACAGCCCAAGACGAAATTGGAGCGGACGGGCCTTCTGAGTTCTCCGTCAGTAACTTCACTCTCGTCTTTCGCACTGTTCATTTTGTAAGGCTATACATTTTACCCCTATAGTCTACTTCGATCAGCTTTGCCGGGAGTCGACCGCGTCGCTAGGGGTCTCACTCCGCGCTTGACCCAATCGCCCTAGTCGATCGACAGGAGGATTCTAGGCGGAGAGCTGAAGGAGGATTAAAGTCCCAGGAGACATCGTGATCTTCAATGAGGCGAATACGCCCACGTCGAGGGCGGAGTCCAAACATTGCAGTCAGGGGTTCGTATGAGGAGTCCGACATGAGGAAGCCTCCGTCGCGGATGAAGTTTGCCGTCGCTTGTCCCCACGATCGCCCGGGTTCAGATGTGACTTAAGCCAGCACCTTGGCACTTCTGTATTTTGCACCGGCGATCAGATTCCTATTTGTACTGTCAAGAGGATGCCAAGTTGATCACGTAGCTGGAATCGCTTCGCCACCGGCACTTACACTCTTTTACATGCTTTGACATTCATTTCTTGATACGGCCGACCCATTGTCTCTCTTTATAAGAAAATTGCTCTTTCGATCGGCTATAATGCGCGTGTCAGTGGCCTTGACTTTGGCGGGGCTTCTTGCCGATTCTGCGTTGTACGCATCCGAAATTTCTGGACAACCGGTTTTCCGCTGATTTGCTAATGTCTGGTACAGAGCCGCTCCTTGGTCAGCAAAGAAGCCTCAGCGTACACACAATCCCTATCTTGGCCGCCGTGATGCAAATACCACGGATGATAACTATGACTACGTCGTCGTGGGATCAGGGCCCGGCGGTGGCCCTGTTGCGGCGAATTTGGCTATAGCAGGCTACAAGGTCTTGCTCGTCGATGCAGGCGGTGACTCGGGAGACGATCTGATGGAAAGCATTCCAGCCTTGCATCTCTTCTCAACCGAGTTCGAGGACACGAGGTGGAACTATTTCGTCAACCACTACTCGGACCTTGACCGTCAAGCAAGAGATTCCAAGATGACATACGAGCTGCCCGACGGGAGCTTCTACGTTGGTCTTGAGCCGCCCGAGGACGCGAACCCGCTTGGAGTTTGGTATCCCCGAGCTGGCACCCTGGGAGGATGTTCTCGCCACAACGCTCTCATCAGCATCAATGCCCATGACAGTGACTGGACTTACATCTCCGACCTGACAGGAGATTCTTCCTGGGGCCCTGACAACATGCGGTCGTACTTCCAGAAGATTGAGAAGAATGAATACTTGCCAAGTAGCATTGTCGGCCATGGATTCAAGGGATGGCTCACAACGTCTCTCACTTCCCTCTCACTTGTGGTTGAGGACCAGAAGCTGCTTTCACTCATCCTGTCTGCTGCCACTGCTGCCGGTCGAAATGTTCTTGAATCCGTGCTCACCACTGTCACCGGCCTGGCACATGTTCTCTTGGAGGATCTGAACGCGCCTGGCGAGACAAGCAACACCGGACTGTACCAGGTGCCTCTCGCCATGAAGGACTCCGTCCGAGGTGGTCCAAGGGACTTGATTATGGAAACGGCAGAGGCCGTGAACTCTGATGGGTCTCGCAAGTACCACTTGGACATCAAGCTGAACACACTCGTAAGGAAGCATAGTCACTTATAAAATGAAAGTACAATTCGCTAACGACGGGGTCTAGGTCACCAAAGTCCGCTTCGACACAAGTGGAACCACACCCCGCGCGGTTGGTGTTGACTACATGGAAGGCTCATCATTGTACCGTGCCGACCCGCGGTCGGGATCTGCCTCCGCAACTGGATCAGGCAGTGTTGACGCCAAGCGTGAGGTTATCCTGGCGGCAGGTGCCTTCAATACCCCTCAGCTGCTGAAGCTCAGCGGCGTTGGACCGAGGTCAGAACTGGAGTCATTCGACATCCCCGTCGTTGTCGACCTGCCCGGTGTCGGAACCAACATGCAAGACCGTTACGAGGCCACTGTCATTGGCAAGACAGACAGCGACTTCGCCATCACTTCCAAGTGTACCTTCTTGCAGAGCACACCTGATGCCTGCCTTGAAGACTACCAGGCCGGGTTTGAGCCGATCACCAAGGGTGTCTACGGGACGAACGGAATCGCCATAGCTGTCACGATGAAGTCCTCCGTTGCCGAGGACGAGCCGGACCTGCTGGTCTCCGGAGCTCCAGCCAAGTTCAAGGGCTATTTCCCAGGCTACGCGGCCGACTCCCTCGCCGACGCCCAGCACTGGGCGTGGATCATCCTCAAGGCCCACAGCAGGAACAACGCCGGAACGGTCACCCTCAAGTCAACGGACCCCCGCGACATGCCTCTTATCAACTTCAACTACTACGACACGGGCGTCAACGCCAGCGGCGCCGCCGACAAGGACCTGCAGGCCACATACGAGGGCTTCCAGTTCGCGCGCAAGGCCTTCAAGGACCTGATCCCCTTGGACGGCAGCTTCCCTGAGGTCTGGCCCGGCACTAATGTCTCCAGCGAGGCCGATGTGAAGGACTTCCTGAAGGACGAGACATGGGGCCACCACGCCTCTTGCACATGCCCCATCGGAGCCGATGATGACCCCATGGCCGTCCTGGACAGCAAGTTCCGGGTGCGCGGCACGGAAGGCTTGCGTGTTGTCGATGCTAGCGTGTTCCCCAAGATCCCCGGGTTTTACATTGCGCTGCCTCTGTACATTGTTTCTGAGAAGGCTAGCGACGTGATTATCCAAGACGCGATGGCTTAGATTTGAAGGACTTCAGCAAGGTAGATAACATGCACCGAAGCTGTTGAGCACACTACACGGTCTCCATATGAGCCTAAGATCCCAAAACATAATATGAGCTTTCATAACAACATTCACGGCGCGGACTCGTTAACATTTCTTCCCTCTGTAGTAAAGCCCAGTCACCCTCAGGCTTGACCCCGTTGTGTGGAGTGGTTGGGTGTCAATCTCATTCGCGGGTTAGGGTTAACGCGACTACATGCGTACCTAGGTACCTAGGTACCCAGGCCCCCAGGTACTTTGCCTACTCGTGTTCTGACTTCAGTTGTACATGCTCAGATGCGCATGGACGTAGCCGAGCTCTCTGGCAAGAGCTGTTATTGACCGACATAAAATGCTCCACAAGGCTTCGAGCCAGATCTCAGGACCAGTCGTCTGCGTCAAAAAAGACGCCGTCATCCTTATGAGAGACCACATTCTAGTCCAGCCGCAGGATGACAACTTGAGCAAGCTGAAGCTGATAATTAGCAGCCCTGTGTCATTTCACGGGTATTTGCAAAAATCCTTTTGCGACTTGGTGCGCAGCAAAAGGTCGTAGAAAGCCACAATAGAGCTGATAGACCAATTGTGTTAGCGGGCGTTTGTGTGGGTTGATTTCAAGCAATACCTGAGGCGCTGTCGAGGTTAGCAACTTTCTCGCTCAAGATTGGCTCGAAGCTACTAGTACCTGGTTAAGAATTGACTGTGTGTCCCACGAAGCTACCTAGGTAGTTCATAATTTTGTTGATACTGCGCTCATACAATTTCCATCTTTATGACAGCTGAGTTGCAGTGGGAGGTTGATGCCGGTGATGCCGGTGATGCCGGTATCCTCTGGAATTCCACTAATTCCACTGATAGAATGAATGCCTCGTGTTTCTAATTTCTTGCGATAGTACTGTAGCCCAAATCGGCGACGATATCCAAATTCGATAGAGTGAAGAATTGTGCTGTATTCCTTGGAATTTCTCTCTACTTTGGATCGCACCGGTGTCCCAGGCCAAAATAATTCCCTTCTTGTGCAGATGTAGCGCCATCATGGCGTGCACCTCTACGAGCCAGAAATCACCCGGCCTCCTATGCACCTCGCACAAAACAGCTTCCTTCCACATACACGCCCCTATTTCAGGCAATACTCCTGCACTCCCAATTTTGAACAGTACGGAAACTTCGTCCCATGACCTTCGTGTCTGCGCACTAATCAGCTGGCAGGTATGACCAGACGTGTCCAGGCAGGTGCAGACGGCACGGCGGCTTTGGATATTGGTCGTTATTGCACTTCTGGTTTGAATCAAACATCATAAGCCCTTTGAAACCAAGCGGAGAGGGTCGCCCCGGTTGTTCTTTTTCATCGATCCATTTATCGTCAACAACGCATTCACCATCCGAAGTCAAGAGCTATACATACCTCAAAACGAGGCACCTGTGCAAGAAGAAGTTGCATCGAGATAAATCCATGGAACAAGTCACCCCATCAGTTCAACGCGGTGAGCCGTCTGGCACACTTCCTACGTCTCCGGCATCAAGCGAACCTCAACCGGGAGAGATGGAGCGAATGCAGTCCGTGCAGGAAGGCTCCGGATCAGCTCAACCCAGCCAGCCACCCGGCGCACTCCCCACACCTCTGGAATTGAACGAGTCCCAGTCAGACGAGCCTCAGCCTGGTGAGACACACCAAGCTCCACCTCGACCAGCAATCCGCGATCCATACCAATGGGATCAGGGCCAAGCAAAGCCGGCTGATTTGACCAAATGTCCTTCCAAAAAGCGACCTTGCGGGCCGACAGTCAAAGAAATCCCATACACACCCCGGCCTGAAGAGGGCTACCCGGCACGAGTAGTCCGACCGAAGATATTATTGTTCTTCGTCGATTGGTCCGGCTTGCCAACTGGAGACACATGGTCAGAGGACCAGGCTACAGTAGGAACTCACACGCCGCGCATTCGCATGGTGCCGGTACCGTTACCGGGATTGCATGAGAGTCTTTGGATGTCCGAATACCCGGTTATGTTCAGTACCGATTTCGGGGCGATCGTGCCCTTTGATGGACACCCGTGGGAGCAGCAGATAACGTTTTGGAGGCCAGAGAATTTTGCAAGATACGGGCCAAGCTTGACGGGGAATTTCATGGAAGCCCTCCGACGACAGGCTCTCGAAGGCTCTATTCCGGTGCCGCCTGTTGGAAACCCACATCTTCCGCCCCAGATCATTGACCCCGTGTGCATTCAAGTTCAGACTCTTCTTTCCCAGGCTCCTCCAACACACTTTATTGAGAACCAGACTTCTCAGATCAAGGTGCCTCAAAATCAGTATACTCCACAGCACGTTCTTTCCCCTGAGCCGCTTGCAGTCCGGCATCTTCCGGACCAGTCTCTTGAGCAGCTGCCTCTTCTCGACCAACCTGACCCTGCACCGGTTCAACAACAAGTCGAAGAGCAGGCTGACCTGGGCCAATCCTTTGACCCGCCCCCGGAGTCCATAAATGGAATACAGAATACACAGCATGTTCAACCGCTGGAGCACCAACAAGTTGATGACCCCCCTACCCCGGAACAAGACTTCAGTGAAATCGCCGAGTGGCTATGGGTTGGAGGAAACCCTGGGGTGCTTTCGACGTAGCAGACTCGCCCCCACCCCACGGACGATCTCGAGCATCAACCTTGGGAGACTGGTGTGTGCTTTGGGCCCTTTTCCGGTGGAAGCGTTCATTCCGAAATCGATCACGGCCAATCTGCTCGTATGAGAAGACCACAGGTTTTCGACTATGCGTGACATCGAGCGCGTTCTTCAGGGCTAGTTGATTTGCCCCGGGGGAGGGGAAGACAGATTGGACTGTAGGACAGCAATGACCTACTACTAGTTTCGATTAACAGTTATGATTAAGAGTTTGGTGGTTTAACGATTGGTGGAACAAAGCAGTCGTAGTTAGTTATTGGTCTGTTCAAATAATCAGTAGCGCTGTTCACAACACTGTCGCTTCTAGCTCAATATGTGACATGAACTGTTCAACAGAGAGCACCTCAGCGACTGGCTCAATATGAAGTTGTTACGAGGAATTTGACGATCCGTGATTATCGTGATGATGCCAAAATACATCAATGTCAAGAGCTTTGCGGGCCCCATAGCTTGCAGTGCCTGCCATATGCTTGGATATGGAGCAGCGATGCCCAGCGTTGACCGACTCTCCAGATCGGATCACTGGTGGAAATGACATGGATGATTACAAATTCATGTACGTGATGGACATCATGTTTCGGAGTCCTGGCGCTTTGGTGGTGAGAATCTTACTGCCGCTTACAAATTACTGGAGGGGAACACACTTCAGCAGCACGCAATCCATATTCGTCATCAAATTTTCAACATTTGGGAGATATAGTAATGATAAACCATGGCCACATTTATTTAAAAGGATCAGGGCTTAGCCTATCATTATTTTCGGTGCCGCTGTTACCCAGATTGCGATTGTTAATTAGCTATCCGGCTTTCATACCATTTTGTAGCAAAACTTGAAGGACTTGGGCACCCCAAGTCTCAAGTAACGCGATGGCTACCGAAACTTCTCAAGCGTATCGCATTCACCTTCATGAGCGAGGACCAGCCTCGGCTGATAGAATCAAACGCAACCTCAAGTTGGAGGAGGTACCAAAGCCCCGTCCCCGACCAGGCCAGGTCCTGGTGCGGATGAGGGCCGCTGCACTGAACTGTGAGAAAACCCCCGAGGAAACCCACACCTCATTCCCAACGACCATCCAATTCAATGCGATGAGCCCTGACCAGAATACTCACTCACTGCACCAGACCGGGATCTCCTCGTAGCCACAAATGATGAGCGCTACAAGGGCGTCACCCTCGCGCCACTGGTCCCACTGAGCGACGGGGCAGGCATAGTCGAGAGCGTTGGCGCGGCGATACGGGAGTCGCCGTCGAGGTGGAAGCCCGGCGACCGTGTGACCCTCGCGGCGGGGAGTTCGTGGATCTCCACCGAGCCGGGGACGGATGGCGATCTTGACACCTCGAAGATACTAGGTGGCGGGGACAGCGATGGCGTCCTTCAGCAGTATGTCGTCGCGGATGAGGACGCCGTCGTGGCTGCGCCCGAATCCCTCAGCTTCGAGGAGGCTGCTGCGCTCGGCGGTGCGTATGCTACGGCCTGGAATGCCCTATTTGGGTGGTACAAGCCACTGAAGGAGGGGGATGTGGTTGTCACCCAGGGCACTGGGGGTGTAAGCACTGCGGTCTTGCAGGTAAGCACTCTGCCGCACTCATCATGAAATGAGTATGGATGACCTAATGCATGCCCGCGTGCAGATTGCCGCAGCTGTCGGAGCCAAACTGATCGCGCTGTCTTCCTCCCCCGAAAAACTCGAGATCGCGAAGCAGCTCGGCGCCGCCCACACCCTCGACTCCAACGATCCAGAGTGGGACACCAAGATTCTCGAGCTCACTGATGGCCGCGGCGCAGATCACGTTGTGGACGTGGTGGGCGCGTCGACGATGCTCCGGTCCCTCCGCGCAACCAGGAAGGGCGGGCTCGTGTCCGCTGTTGGGATCCTGGGTGGCTCCGAGAATCATGATGATTTGATACCAGAAATCGTTTTCGGTGCTAAGACGGGTAGGTGCTTTTGATCTCTGAGTTACATCACTTAATGTGTGCCACAAGCCTACTAACACATGGGACCAAGTCCGTGGCATTGTCTATGCGAGCATCCCTATGCTCGAAAACTTGAGCGCCTTCGTTCAGAAGAATGGCATAAAGCCGGTATTGGGGCATGTCTTCGAGTGGCATGAGGCTAGTGAAGCATATGCGGCTCTTCTGAATCCCAACACTGCAGGCAAAATCGTCATCAGAATCCCTTGAGAACGAGAGGGTGCTCGTATCATTCCCTGTGGCAGCCTTCTACGTCATGAAGAACAAACTCTACGTACGAAGTAGTTTTCACATTCAATGTGACATAAATCTTGTGAATAAGATGAGGTAGCTACTTTCTGCTGGAATGCGGTCATATCTGCGGATTCGGTAGAGCCGAATCCTTCCAATATGTTGGTGTGTCGTTGGAGGCATGTAGTGTTGAGTTTGATATCCTCACTGGGCAACCACGATATTCGTATCTTGACTTGGAGGGAGGGGTTGAAAATGCGATTGGTTTTCTTGCAATCCTTCCCTTGGCATCTCCCCAACAAGGCCCCCAAGCCATCTTCTTAGGTATCGTGACCATATCTTCATGCATGTTGGGGTGCAAGAGTCAAGGCAGCATTCTCAAATCATTCCATGTGATATCAGCTACAAAACAATACTCCAGAAAACCACGTCATCTGGTATGGCATGCCCGAAACACATACCTCTTACATGTGATCTACTATCGTCAACCAAGGATCATGAAGTCTCTCGGCCGTAGCTTTCCATTCGTCATCCTCGTCGATCAATTCACTGAGTTCTGGCTGATAGAATATGAACTCGCCCCCACCGCGCATTCTCGAAACTATTTAAGGGCAGAAATGTCAAACCAGAACTCTATTTCCCCGTCGAGATCCAGAGGTCCTTCACCATCAGCATTCGCAAACAGAATCTCTTGTACACCCAGCCAAGCAAACCTATTCTGTTTCATTCCAGCACCAAGATGCATTTATCTATCAAAACTGCTCTTATTATCGCCATTGGCATGGTGACCTTCGCTTCTGCCGCACCTGCCGAGGCTGTTGAGGCCGCAGACGGCTATCGTTGCTGTGCCTTTGACTCCTGCACCGTTTGTGCCGATAACGGTGGGCCAGTTTATAACTGTGCCTTCTGCGATCAGGTAAAGCTATGTGGAATTGCACATTGCGATGGGATCAAGTCTAGCGAAGCTGACATGCCAGCTTTCACACAGGCACCTTACGGATACTGTTGCCGTGCTTGACCGCACAAGGTCGAGGTAGGGGTTAAGGAAGCAGGAGGTTAGAGTTTAGGAGGTCAGTTGACAGGAGGCCGCTCCACGTGGCGATCATTGAGGTAGACTGATCGATTGCTTGCTGCTGTGTGCGGAACACCCGGGACGATGAAAGTCGCTCTGCGTGTTTGGTCATATACAACATGCCAGTGACGAGGAACTGGAGGCATCATGAGATGACTGATAATATGTGATGCTTCTCATCATTTCGTGTGGTTCAAATGAGTGACGATATCGCCTTATAGCGTCCTATGAATGCGACTTGGTACACTTGGGCAGTTGAAAAGCAAACTGCAGAACCACACATCTTGTTTACGTTTAGCGTACATTTGAATCGGCGGTCGCGGTGACCAATGCTAAATTCATGTAACCAGCAGTGTCCGCCTTGCAAGTGCGACAGAATCACATCCATTTCGAGTGTAAATCAAGAGTATCTCGACATCAATGTTGACCACATTTGGGCTCCAAACGGGCCCAGACAACTTCCCACCCACCAAACGCCCTGCGCACTCCAATGCCTTTGCAAAGACTTGCCTAAGTTGGTGTGATGTCCTATCGTTTGTAACCGTTTGTCACCGTTTGTCAACTCACTTGTTTATGCCACAGTACTGACTCACCTCGTCCATTCACTGAAACCTAGCGCGTTGGCTTCTGTTGCCCCATTCACTGTGTTCTCTAAAGAATATTTAAACTCTCAACGTCGAGGCCTGCTCGTTTCTTCCTCCCTTCCAACTTCCTCCATTGGTCGTTTCCACCAGTTGACAAGACTCGTACTCGACCAACTCATCACCACCAAGAAACCTCACCCAAACTTTTACCAATAGCATACCAGCCAAACAACAAAATGCAGTTCTTTATCAAAACTGTCCTCGCTGTTGCCATCAGCATGGCCACCTTTGGCTTCGCTGCTCCCCAGGCCACCGTGGATGCGGTTTCTATCACTGCTGAGGCCGCGGCTCCGGCTGAGTCCTCTGTCACCGTCACCGAGATCAATTCCAGCGCCTCCTCTACTATCACCGAGGTCGTACCTGCCCCGAGCGACCCTCAATTGAAGTTCCGCTGCTGCGCCTACACGGGCTGCAAGGTCTGTGCCGACTATGGCCAGATCCACGACTGCTCTCCCTGTGGAGGAGTAAGTCCCATCCCCTAACATGCCTATGAAACAACCACGTCTCAAAGACTCTTGCTAATCAATCAATCTTTAATCAAGGCCTACCCCTGGTGCTGCGCCTCGCCGTAGGCACTCAACAAGATCAACACACCTTTTTTGGTCATCCGTCCATCGGTGAGGAATGGGACGTGAGGTTTTTTGGAGTCAAGCCGGAAGGAACCCAGACAACTAAAGATAACCCTGCACTATCGCGCGAGATATACTAAGGAGGAATACGGGAAGAGGGCACGACAGAGATCAATGATAGAGAATGAACACCAAGATTCTCTACTTCAGTGAACTTGTATTGCGTGACTGAAATGATCTCCAAGCCTCCAGTTGTGTCCAAATCTTAGACCTCGGCTTGTGGTCATGATTTGGGCAAGGCCCAAATCCCCTCCAAGGTTCGTGTAAGTGAAAACGATCGACACAAGAGAACGGCATTATCACTGGTCAGGATATGCAAGGAAAATTGTTAGAACGAAGCATAACGCTACATGTCTGTTTGCATTTGCAGCAGTGTCACAGCCGCATGATTTACTGCGGTCAGGGTCCTGCACGCCGGCGTGGCGATACGCGAGAGAACAGTGCTTCTGGAACAGAAACTCAACGGCATGGCTCAACCGCGATCCCAACAGAAGCAGTCGACGGGTCTGGCAAACGCAAAGACTAGTGACTTGGATCAGACTTATGTACTGTGTCGAGTCTGTCGATTCCCATCCACAGCATGAGAAGACGCTCCGAAGTCATTGCGAACTCCAGTGTGATACACTTGTCATCGCGATTTCGCCGATAAGTCGCCGATTCGTAAAAGCCTGGGGTGTGTATCCCAAAGTCCACTAAGGAAATTATGGTCCTGTCTAGGGGGCTTTCGATCTCCTTCTGAGGTGGAATCTGGCATATGAACCGAGGCCGCGTGCAAGCCCATCCCCAAGCCGTCGAATCATTGATAAGTACTGCGTGATTGGCCAACACCGCCTCTCGGAAACCTTCCCAGGCTTGGAAGCTCACATTACCTGATGAACCAGGCATGATCCGAAATATCGGCAAAATAATTTGTTTTTACCAGTTGAGCAACTCTCGTTCGTTAGAATCTTCAACAGGCCGCAAGGTGGCAGTCGTTCTATAATGAACATGAGGTCTCCCATCTGCCATTGGCATCTCTGGACCGTCTATCTAGAGGCAAGAACCCGACTTGTGCGGCTAGATATAGACGGTACATTACTCCACGCATCGCGGCTGTCTCGTGCTCTAGCCATATACATACCGTGTCTGCTCTACGTTACATGCCTCGCATTAACTCGATCTGATTCGCTTTCTCTTCCAGGTGTGTCTGAGCAATGCAGATGGCGTCTACCCAGATCACGGTCTCGCCATAAAGGTAGAGATCAGAGATTCGCACTCATAGAAACAAAGGGTGCACCTGTACAAGGGCAACTAAATAGACATGGTTAATGAGGCTCAAAGAAAACCTAGGATAACTCGAGAATTAAAGTACTCAGGTAAATACTAAACGATTTATCTTATAGGAGGTCATCCTACAGCAGGTGATCCTCTGGGAGATTATCTGGTCAGAGATTATTCCATAGGTCCCTCCGTTTTTGCGGGGGCGCATCTCTGACCCCTAAAGGCATCGAATCCTGCGCAACGCGTCGCCGCATTTCCTGGATGACAGCAGTTTCGACAAGATCGGATTGCACGATGCCAGTTTCCCCGCGTTCTCATATGAGTGGAAGGGCATTGAAACAGGGAGGGCTTTTGTACTCGAGCGACATAACGCAAAACTTTGCAGGCAGTGATTGTTCGGGTCATCTGATCCCTTGAGAAGCAGGGCCCGGATTTCTCTGTTTTCCCTTGCCAAGAGACACGCTGCCTAGATATTGGCCGCGGATCAATATTGGGAGGAGGGCAAGGAAGGTATTATTACTCTCTGGCTGGCAGGGCAGCATATACACGCTTCGACGGCGACTGAAAAGTCGCCCTCTATATCTATCTTAGTAGGAAGAGGCAAATATCAAGCATTTAACAGCATGACCACTAAGGCTTAAAAGGACTTAAAGAAGGGATATGAGACGGATCTCTATAGTGCTGCACAAAGACGCCCAGGCCAAAAGACTACAATTCCAAGTTGCCTCAACTTGGAATCCAGCACTTATAAGCCCGTACCATCACAGGATAGCCTAAATATAAATATATATTATTATAATTATATTATATATTATTAAAACTATTATATATATAGATATATATATATATATAATATAAAGTTTAAATATAATATTTATTTTAAAGATTTATTATATAAAAGAAATTATTTAAAAAGTTATAATATTATAATTTAATATTATATAAAGTATATATACTAAGTAAGTTAATTAAGTAAGTAGAGTATATAGATCTACTAGCTTAGTCATGTCGGTAGTCTGCCTAAAGCCCCGAGAGATACTAACTTTTTAAATGAGAAAAAAAGGAGAATTAAAATCTAAAAAAAATTACACCTATCTCATAAGTCTGAGGGCGACCCGACCTTCTAGATGCTCCATTGCTGGAATTAGACGCGCTACTGCTACCCCACCCCCCTAGATGCAAAATTCTTAAGAGATTTAATACCTATATCCTTAGCTTTTTATCTATAGTTTACTAGCTCACATCTACATTATATACTTATAAAATAGACTTAAAATATTTAAATATTTTAAATTTAAGAGAGGTTTAATATAAGACTTAGATTTTATAATATTTAATATTTTATTAAATTTAAATAAGATTAAATATAAGAATAGGGGTAAGTATATAAACTTTACTTATAGGATTATATAACTATATATAGGTATATAGGAAAAGTAAAGCCTTCTACCTTTTAGGTAAGACTTCTTCCTCCTAATATATAAATTAACTAATTAAATTACTCCTTATATATATATAAGACCTATATTAATATTAATTAGTAGTTACCTTAAGTAATTATAAATAGTAAGGTATAAAGAGATAGTCTATTATTATAATAAGTAAAGTAACTATACTAATATTTATAAGAATTATTAGTATTAATACTAGTTAGCTAAAGAAATTATAATAATTATAATAAATAATATAATTATAATTAGTATTAATACTAGTTTATTAATTAGAAGTATATATTATATTATATATATTTAATATATTTTAGGAAGATTATAATAATCTCTAAAGACTTAGGATTTATTATTAATTCTTATTAGTAACCCCTTCTTTATACTTCTAATAAATACCTTAGGAAGAATATAATAATTTCTAAAGACTTAGAATTTATAATCTTTTCTTATTAATAAGCTACTCCTACTCTTAGAAATACTAAAATAAGTAGTCCTTATACTTAGTAGAGTAATAATTATCTAATAACTAAGAATATTAAATAATATATTTAACTCTATTAGTTAATTAACCCCTTATTTACCTATTATTACTACTATACTAAATACTTAAATATATTATACTCTCTCTTATATTACTTAATAAAATCTAATTAGCTTACTAGAAGTAATTAATTAACTCTAACTTTAATTATAATTAAAACTATTATAATAATTATAATAATAAACTATTTTTCTCTACTTCTACTTCTAATAATACCTATATTAATAATATAATAATAATATTAATTTCCTTTAAAAGGACTCCTTTTTCTATAATTCCCCTTTATAATACCCTTTATTTCTCCTATTTACTCCTATTTAACTACTAACTAATATATTATTATAGTATTCTCCTTTAACTCTATCTAAGATAATATATTCTTTTTTTATACTAATATTAAGAATTACTTTTTAGAAGATTAGAGAATAAAACCTAATAAAATATTTTCTAAGAGATATCTTAATATATAAATTATATACTATACTTATAAATATATTAATTCTAATTTTAAGGAGATCTTTTATAAGTTTAAGTCTAATTTTAGTAATTAAAATAAAGAAATACTTAATATAGTTAATAAGGATCTACTTAAAGAGTTAAAGAAAATCTTATAAATAAAAGGTATCTTTATTAGATATTATTAAGCTTTAAATATTATTATATTTAGTATTTTTAAAAAGAACTTAGTTATTATTTTACTTTCTAATAAATTTATAATTAATAAAAGCTACTAAATACTTTATATTAGTAAGGTAATTTATAGCCTTAATATTATTAGAACTATAAATAATAGTAGATATATAAAAATTAAATTAAGATAGAAGAATATACTTACTCCTAATTTATTTAAATCTTTTAAATTATTAAAGACTCTAAAATTACTTAGATTACCTTAATTACTTAGTAATAATAGTAATAATAATAAATTATTAGAACTATTAGGATTTCCTAGACTTTTAGGACTACCTAATAATAGTAGAGGAGAAGGAAATAATAGTAATAATAGTAGAAATAATAATAATCTAGGAGGACTAAATAATTCTATTAACCTTAATACTCCTAATAAGGAAAATAAGTATAATTTATACTATATATTCTTATTATAAGAAATAAGAAATAACTTAATTAATACTAATATTATTATAAACTTTACTAAGATATATAAGGATAAGAATATATATATTAGAGACCTATATAATATCCTTAATAATAAGGTTTAACTCTTCTTTATAGTTTATAAAAATATAAATATTAGTATAATATAGTTTAAACTATTATTCTTCTATATTCTTAAGGAAAAAATAAAAATATTTTATATATAATATATTATATATTAAAACTTATTTTAAATAATATATTAGAAGCTTAAGACTTACTTTAATAACTATATTAACTATTAAGATTACTATATAAATTAGAATATACTTATTTTTATAAAGCTCTAATAAGAAAACTTTAATAAGAACTAATTATAGGTTTTATAACTATTATTTAATAAATTAAGTATCTATAACTAAGCCCTTAAGTATTATAAGTATAATAATATTAAACCTATATTTCTAATAAACTAAGTATTTTTCTACTCTATTAATTCTTCCCTTAATAAAGTAATAAGAATAAATATAAGTTTAATATAAGCTTTTATATTTAATAACTACTATTCTTATTAAAAGTTTTAAGGAATTATTCCTAATATAAGAACTATAAAGTATTTTATTAATAGATATAACTAATTTCTTATTTTATAAATAATAGATTTATTTATAATACTAAATATATCTTATAATATAAAAGTATTTATTAAGTTTAGTTTAAAACCTTATTTCTTTTCTATTAAAATAATAATAATTTAGATATTAGTTAATAAAATAGTATTTTATATAATAGAAATACCTATTCCTTTCCTACTTTATATTTAAGATATAATAATACTAAATATCTTCCTTTAAAATATTATTAATAAAGTAGTATATATAATAAAGAATAAATTTAAATATATATTTCTAGTTATTTAGAAATAGAAATACTTATAATTTATAATAAAAGATATTTAGGGTAAATACTAAGTATTTTTTATAAAAATAAAGTTTTAATAGTTTTATTAAAGGTTTAAATATTCCTTTATTAATTAACTTTCTTATTTACTTTTTAATATTAGATACTTTATTAAATCTTTTATTTTAAAAGTAATTTCTAAGTTTTATTATTATTATTAACTTTATAATTTTATACCTAAATAGTTTAAGTTTAATTTAAGAAATAATTATAATTTTAACTATAAAGTTATTATTAATATCTTATATTTACTTTTATTTCTTATTTTATATATTATTAATTTAATAATTTCCTTTTAAGTAAATTACTTCCTTTTTTCCTTATTAATAAAAGATATATAGAAAGTATTATAAATAATATAAATTAATATATATTTAGGACTATTAGACTTATAGGAATAGGGGCAAGCATATAGACTTCACTTATAGGGTCACGTGACCGTACGTAGGTATATAGGGGAGGCGAAGCCTTCTACCTTCTAAGTAAGACTTCTTCCTCCCAACACACACCAATCAACTAATCAAAACCACTCCTTATATATATGTGAGACCTATACCAACAAGACTAATTAGTTTATAATATTAGAATTAACTTTACTTTTATAGAATTTAAGAGTACTACTTAAATTATAAGAATTACTTATAAGTAAGTATTTATAAAAGCTTATTAGTTTATTAGTAAAATAAAATAATATTATATTTTACTTTAATATATATTTAAGATCTTATATATTAAACTTAGAAATATTTTTAGTAAGGAAGTAATTTTATAAATAATATTTAAGGTTATTAATAATATTATAAGATTTAATAAACTAATTTTTATATTATTTATATTTAAAGTATATTTTTAAATTATATAAAACTTATTATTAATATTTTTAACCTTAATAAAAATAATAATTATTTAAAAAGTAATAAAAATATTATAAATATTTATTACTTAATATAAAATAAATAATATTTTAAATATATAAAATAGTCTAAATATAATAAAGATTTTTTCTCTTTTTTTTTAAAGTAATATATATATATAGAGGAAGAAGGAAGGATAATAAGGATTATATAAGCTAATTATTATTAATAATTATAACTTAATATTTAATTTCTTTAATAAATTTATTATATTTTAGTTTATTTAAATATAAAAATATTATTATAATTCTTTTAAAGAAGAAGATAATATATTAGATAAGATTTTATTAGAATTAATAATATAGTTTATATTATTATTAATAAAATTTAATAATTTAATAAAATTAATAATAATAATAATATTATAATAATAAGGATATAAGTAATTATATAAATTAAAGAATAAACTAAAGCTAATAATATATATTATATTATTTATATTAATAGTAAGCTTTATAATAGAAAAAGAAAAGGAGAATTATATACTTACTTTAAAGTTTTAGTAAAATAATATAATTTATAAACCTAATAATTTCTTTAAGGAGTTAAATATCTTAGAAATATTCAACTTAATAAGTATTAATATCTTTATTTTTAAATTATATAATAAAAAGAAATATAATAAAATTTATTTTTTTAATACTTATATTATATATAAGATTAAAAGTAAAAATATTAAGTTTTATAAAAAATTATAAATAATCCTTTAAGGATATAATAATAAGGAGAAGAGGGAGATTCTTATATAATTACTAATTATATAAAAAGTTAGTTAATACTTATTATTAATATTTATAATCTTTCTTATTTTTTTATATTATATAATTATTATACTTTATAATATTATATAAATATATTTATAGTTAAGATTTAAGTTTAAATAAATAATCTTAATAATATTACTAAAAGAAATTAAATATAAGTATTTTCTTAATATTATTATAAGAATTATTAAGCTTCTTTATAATATTATTAAATTAAAAATTTATTAGTTTATTATATATTAAGAATATTATATTAAAAATCTTAAAATAGAGATTTTTACTTATAATTCCTACTTATTAATTATAAGATTAAAGTATAAAAAAAATAATTTTAATATTATAGTTTTATAAGTTAATAATATATTAAGTTTAAATATTTTTAAATTTATTAAGTTTTTTATAAAAAAGATTAAAGAAGTATTTAAATATAAACTAAAATAAGACTTAATTTTTAAGAATTTACTTAACTTTTATAAATTCTATATTCTTAAGTAAAATAATAATATTTATATATATTAAAAGAAATAAAAAATAAAAATTAAAACTATTAATATTAAAGTACTTAATAAAATATAAAAATATATTAAGTAATATATTTATAATATATATTTTACTTTAATTTACTAATTAAAAGCTATATTTAATCTCTCTATTATAATATAATTATAAGAACTAATTAATATAGATTATATTAAATTAAATAAGTAATTATAATAATAAGTAAATAATATAAATTATAAAATTTAGTTTATTTTATTTAATATTACTAAAACTAAATTTATAATTTTTATAAATAATTTATTTATAAATAACTTAAACTTTAACTTATAAATTAGGTTTATAATAGTTCTTCTAATAAAAGAATTAAATATAAATAATATTTATTAGAATATTATTAAAAGTCTTATTTATTAATTCTTAATTAAATATAAGAGAATTACTTAAAGTATATTAGCTTTTAAGATTTATAAAATAATTAATAAATTTAATATAAGTATTATATTATTAATAATAATTTATAAGATTATAAATTACTTAAAACTTTTATATATTTTACTTATTATTTATATTAATTCCTACTTATTATATAAGTATTTTATTAAGTTAAAAATTATAAAAAAGAAATACTTAATAATTAATATAATAATATTCTACTAATTATATAAATAGTAAGAAATTAATAAAATTAGATAAATTAATAATAATAATAATTCTATTAATATAATAATAAAAATAATATTAAATAAGATTTTTAAGAAATTTATTTTTAATAATAAGTTATAACTTTATATTTAAGGTTATATTAATTATAAGATACTAATCTTTAAGAAGTTTTAAGTATAAATTATATTTAAAATTTATTAATTATAAGTAATTTAACTTTAAAAAATAGGAAAATAATAAAAAATATAAGTTAAATAAAAATATTTATATTATTAAAGATATAAATACTAAAAAAATTATTTAATAAAATAAAAATAATATAAGATATAATAAAATAAATTAGTAAAAGTTTAAATTTATACCTTACTAGTTACTTATATTTTACCTTAAAGGATTATATAATTAGTTATTAATTTACTTTAAATTTCTCCTAAAAATAAACCTTATAATTAAAGATTAAATTAATAACCTACTTTAATAAAATTAAAAAATATATATATTATTTACTATTATATAAGTAATTAAAATATTAGCTTATATTTTATTAAGTATTTTTAATTAAATTTTATAATTATAATACTTATATTAATAAGAAAAAAAAAAGTTATTATATTATATTAAATTTAACTCTAATACTACTATTTAATTATTATAATTATATAATATAATATTTTATAAAATAATATTTTTTTAATTAATATTAACTAAATATAAAATTAGATAGTTATATTATATTATATTAAGTTTTTTAATCTTTTTCTTAACTTAAATATAAAAAGTAAATTAAGATTAATAAATAGTTTTAAAGGAATTTTCTTCCCTAATATTTAAGTTTATTCTTAATTATAATTAGTTTAATCTAATTTAAGGTTTAAAGGTTTAAAGTCTAAATATTTATTTAATTATTTAATAAATAATAAATATAAAGTATTATATATATATTTAAAATAAAAATCTTATATAAATAAAATAATAATTTAATATAATTAATTTTATAATAATTAGGAGAATTATATAGAAAATTAGATATATTTATCTTAATATTATAAATTAATAACTTAATATAAAATATATAAACTAAATATCTCTAATAATAACTCTTAAACTTATATAATACCTTTATTTAGTAGTATTATAACTAAGTAAATTAATATAATATATTAAATTAGAAAATAGTAAGGATTTAAGTTTAACTTAACTTAAAAAAAAATAATTTTTAAAGCTTACTAATTACTTAATAAAAGATTACTAGTATAGGAATAAGGGTAAGTATATAGACTTTACTTATAGGGTTATATAACTATATATAGGTATATAAGGGAGGTAAAGCCTTCTACTTTTTAGGTAAGACTTCTTCTTTTTAATATATAAATTAACTAATTAAACTACTCCTTATATATATGTGAGACCTATACTAATATTAAAGAAATTATTCTTTTATTTTATTAAAATAAAACTTAAATAAATTCTTATTAAATTCCTTTATTTATATATATTTATTTTAACTTTAATATTATATAATTTATAATAAGTATAATAAATTACTAATTATTTTTTTATTATTTTAACTTACTACTTAAGTTCTAATCTCTTTTAAAAACTATTTAAGGTTGAAATAATTTATTAAGAATTTTAATATAATAATAGTCTTAAATTACTATAATATAAAGCTGAGGCTAAGATTATAGGATTTAATTTGGATTTATTAAGCTGGTTTTGAAATGGGCAGCTTTCAATGTGTTTTGTACCAAACTAGGGCGGCGGCACGCGGAACTTAGGCTGGAGTTCCATGGGGTGCAAAGACGCTGAGCTAGCTCCTGCGGTGTTGACCCTTCCCCGCACAATGGCCAAGGGTCATACTGGTGGTACGTATGGCTGGGCTGCGCAGACTGCCTGATTACTGCCTAGTAGTTGTGGCAGGTTCTGTGAGGCTTGCCAAGTAGACATTACTCTGGACCTACGAGGCTGCCTGTGGGATGGGGCAGCCTCCTATCTGATACGGTAGGCACAGCTCATCACGACGGCAGCATTGCAGACCGTGTCACAAATACTATATGTTCTCCACGAACGCTTGTTACCATTGGAGATTCGCGAAAACCGGCAACTTGCCATCACGACAAAGCACATTAAGAATGACCAAATTATTTTGATCCAACAGGACATTCAATTTACCATATATCTACCTGCATACCGCAGCAGATCGCTGCCCGTCCAATGCCAGAGCGCCTATAATTATGCCCAACCCCAATACTGAAATAACACCCCTTTTTGTATAGCCGTAGCATAATTCTCTCTATAGTGGAAAAAATAAGCATAATAATGCTTTCATTATCGTGATCCCGAGGCCCTTCCTTAACACACCGTGCTAGCCCGCAGGCCTGTCAGAGGCTGCGGGAGCAGCACCTATATGCTCCCAGCACTCACGACCTCCCTTCTCAGCACCTCGATCTCGCCGCTCTCGGCCGTGCGCCGCCTCTCCATCACCCACCGCGTCTCCCCGCTCTCCTTGTCCTCGTCCATCGAGTACGAGATGCTCTCGGCGGAGCTCTTGTGGCGGTGGCCGGGACGCTTCGAGGGCGACGAGACGGTCGTGTTTGGTGGCGGTGCTGGAGGTGATTCAAGTGGTGCTGGAGGCGGTGCTGTCGCGACATCAGGGGAATTGACAACAGTGTCGATGGTGGCATCTGCATCGTATGCGTCCTCGCTCCCGCGGGCCATATCTACCGTCGGGCTTTTGGTGGAGAGGCTCGGGCTGGAGACCTCCTCTTCGTCTTCAATTACGGGTGGGCACTGCAGCCCGGGAGACGGCTGTGGCATTGGTGGTGGCGGGGGCGAGAAGAGCGGCTGGGGTGGGGCGGAGCTGTTGGGCATTGACAAGCCCATGGCCACTGTTGGGCTTCCCGCGCCGCTAGCAGCATCAGAATTGCTCCAAAGTGAGAATCCCGAGTTTTGCCTTGCGTGTGCACCGCCAGATAGACCTATGTGGGAGTGCGGCCTCCCAGTCTCCCACGGTGCTGGGCTGGATGTTCCCTCAAACCGCTCCCCAGGAGGTGCCCGTTCTGAACGGGGGCTTCCTTCCCTCGACGAGCTAAGACTGACCTGGCTGCCTCCCCACGCCCTGTTACGCAAGCGCAGAAGCTCGGCCAGGGTCATTTTGCCATCATCAGTCATCATGGCTAGCTGTGCCAGCCCAGGACTCTGGAGGGAATTCCGTCCTTCCGAGGTTCCCATGGGGAGGCCGAGACTCATAATGGAGTTGCGATTGGAGTACTCGGACCGCTCTGTGATGGGGGTCAGGTTTGGCTCGCGGCTGACTACACGGCCGCTTTTAGTACGGCCGACCCCGGACGGGCCGAAATAACCACCGTAAACATTGTCGGTGGTTATTGACGAGCCGCCGGCCTTTGAACCACCAGGACCTTGCGGGACGGGCGCAGAGTAGAAACCGAACTCTTGCCCATAGAAGCCATCTGAGTCGTAGGCTAGCGCTTCTGCGTTCGCCTCGGCAATGAAGTCGTCGTCAAAGAAGTCGTCATCAAAGTTGTCGTCGAACCCTCCCCCGAAGCCATCGTCATAATCAGCATATTCGTCGTACCCGCCAAGCGTACTATTGTCGATGACCTGCCCACCGCTGCTTGGCTGTGAACCTGTCGTTGGTGATGTAATCGTAACATCCGGGTCGGCAGAGTCGGCCGGTGGCGGAGGTCGTGGCACAGGTGGAGACAAGGACGGGGACGGAGGCGACGCTGGCTGATCTTCCCACTTGAACTTCCAACCGGACGCGGCAGCTTTGTGAGCAGCTTCGGCCAGAGCAGCTTGGTAAGCGGCAACCTTGCCCTCGGTGGGAATCTGGGATGGAGACGTGACAGTAGGAGCATCGTCATGAGAGGACAGCTCTCTCCCCTTCTCCGTCATCGACGGCATAGGCTGCAGACCCAGGCTCACCGAAGTGTGTGCTGTCGAGCCAGACAAGCCAGACGCTGAAGCGATATCGGATTCGCGTTTCCTCCCTTCCTGCTCTTGGACCGCTCTTGTGGCTTGAGCTTGAGCTTGAGCGAAGGCGCCTGGAATAGGGCGGCCAAATTGGTCCGTGTCGTCGATGTCAAAAAGAGACTCATCGAAGGTAGATTCCTGTATCTCGTCCGCCTCCATTCCCAGCTCTTCCAGCAGCCCTTCGTCAAAATACAGCTCTTTGTCTGCCGTGCCCCCGAGGCCCCCATCGTCAATGGGCTGATGTCGTCTTTCCTGGAAGACTGTGGGATCGTATGCAGTCTTCCGCGGGGGATCCGAGCCTTGAATGCCGAGATCGACAGCGTTAGGTGACTCTTCTTGATTTACAGGAGTCTCACTATTGGCAAGTGGGGAGGTCGCAGATTGTATCTCTGGTGTTGTATCCTTCGTCATGGCATATCCAATAGCCTTGCCTGTCGCATCTCGTGGAGTGGCAAGCAGTGTCCCCGTCGCAGGGCTTGCTAGTGACGACTGTGGATTTGACCTCTGGAATACGAAGCCCGCAAAATTTTCTTGGTCATTGTCGGGGTCGTCCTCCACTTCTTCGACCATATCGTCACCTACCACGGGAACGTCCTCCTCGAAGAACGCGTCGTCGTCAAGGAAGTCGTCGTCGCCAACCATGGGAATATCCTCCTCGAACCCATCCTCGGCCATAGCTGCATCATAATCGAACGAGTCCTCGTCGAAGTCGTCGAATCTCGAATCCCTGTTGGTTGGATTATTTGCCTTCCTCTCCAATTCCTTCTGCCTGTGCCGCTCTTCCAGGGCCTTCTCCGCTCGCGCCGCACCCATCATATCGAAACTGAATCGCGACGATGTGCTCTTCATGTGCTTTGGTAAAGCGAGCGCGACTCCGTCCTTGACAGAGCCTTCGGATAGTGAAATGTGTCGCGATTTATTCGTCCTGGTCGATGGATTCGCCTTCGCCATCGACTTGGTGTTAGCCGTGGCGCTGAGCCCTGAACTTTGAGAAACAGAGCGTTGGGCTCCAACACCCTGCGCTGAGGGTTCAGGCTCCGCTGGGAGCGGTTTGTCGTCCAACGAGACACGTTTCAGTTCTGCCGCCGACTTCATGGATGACTCTTTCGAAAGCTCATGCGGTCTCTGCAATTCGGTGTCCGATGTCCCAGGCTGGGTCTTCTCCGACACGGCGCTACTGCTCCTACCAGTCTCGCTGCGTGACACATGGTCGTAGACGGGACAAGTGGATGACGAGCCCTGGGGTCCGCTCCAGACCTCAGCCCCTGGCACTGTAGTTTTCCTGGTAGGAACGACGCGCTGTCTCGGAGCACTGAAGTCGTGAACTCTGGTGCCTCTTATGCGAGGGTCGTAAGTCGCCTCGGCAGGTTTCTGGGGCAGCGGCAACGGTCGAAGGTCGGGGGCGTTCTGTGAAGCTTTGCGGCGCATCAAAAGGCCGGACATGGGGTTCTTGAGAAAGGGAAGACCCTTCTTGCCCTTTTGCGACTCTACGACAGACTGCGAGGATGCGATAGCGGCAGGCTCGGAGGTGAGCCGGGTGCCAGAGGGCCTCTTGCCCGTTGCGCCGGCATTGTTCTGCAATTCGGTGGGTGCAACGAAAGACGAGCGGGATCTCAGCTCCTTGACGGGGACGGGAGGTGGATGCGCGGAGGACAAGTTGGTATTTATGGGCGGAGGGAGCGGCTTCGATCGTTGGGTCTGCTGGGCAGCTGGTGCCTGACGGACAGCTGCAGACGAGTCTTCGCGCTTCGCGGCGAAGGCGCGGCGGTAATTTTCGAGGGCGAGCCCACCCATGAAGCCGGAGTCGCCGTTACTTTGGGGGGATTTGACAGACGGAGACGAGGAGGAATCCTTCAAGGACTGCTCTGAGGGCTTCCTGTCAGGCGCAGGGTCGGGGTCTACTCGAGGGCCGGCCGGATGAACGGGAGGGGTGCTGGAGGCATTTGTGGGCCTGTTCAATAAGTCTGGACGGCTCGAGAGGTCGTGGGCCGAGTGGGCATGCTCGGCATGATCGAGAGGGCTCAATTGATCGGGCAGAGGCGAGGAGGGGTTGGACGGGCCGCGTCGATGGATCCTGAAATGGGACAGCATGACGGCGACTCGAGGTCACTGCCTCGGTGTGTGGGTTGGGCGTCGAGATGGAAGGAATTGCTTGGCTGAGCTCGAGGCCGGAGCAGCAAAAGGCAGGCCTGAGCCCTGGGGCCCGGGTGAGGGCCAGCAGCAAGCTGTCAAGGTGAGGCGGAGATGCGACAGACTTGTTGTACAGAGGTTGCTCGATATTGCAAGACCATTGCTTCGGGCAGGAGTGCTGGAAATGGCTCGGGGGAGGAGACGTGAGGAGAGTGGCGTTCCAAGATATTCTGTCGTATCCGCGTATCTGCTGCCTATCGGACTGCCCAGAGTCTTGTGTAGCTGGTGTTAGCTGGGAGAGGCCCTTCTGCGGGAAGACTTTCCGTACGCAGTAGAAGCCCAAGTGGTGCAGGGCCTTGGTAGTGCCGTGCGACGGTAATCAATCAACATGAGGTCGTTGGAAAAGATTAGGATGACGAGTCGGGGAAAAAGCTGCCCCGGTCTGTTGTCTTGTCCTGACCCTGTCAACTGTCTTCCAAGGTTGGCCGTGGCAGGCGTGCAGCAATGCTACCAGTCAGCACAGGTGCAGCTCTGCCCGCACCCACGCGGTCTCTGGCCCAGTCTTTGGGCAAGGGGACCCCTTGCTGCGTCACAGGGCAGTGGGGCTCCCACGGCACGGCGCTAGTAGCAGCTTCTGGAGCGTTGCCCGCCCTCCCACCTGCCCCATGGCCGTCTACTGGCTCGTGCAGCATGCTGGATGGAGCCTCACACGCATTTATCCCCTGCGACAAATTGAGACAATTGCTGGTCTGAAACCAGCAGCCCAGACATGCAGAGGGCCCTCGAGTCCTGCCAGACTGCTTCGAGGACTCGTAATGCACATCCATGGTGATCAACACCAGGTGGCACGCCGACGCCCAACGGCATGGGAGCAGAGAGATCCCTTGGGTCGATGCCACGATGGATCCGCCTTCAGCACGTCGTCCCCTGACATATTGCAACTAACTGCCCGATGCGCATCTACCGCGTCATTGGATGAACCCTGTTATCCTGTTCATCTGAATTGTAAGGCTGAGCAAACTGTCCTTGATCCAACGCTCCTCTTCAAGTGCACCCGAGGTCTTGCCTTTTTGGCCTCTACACAATAGGTACCGTTCAATATATCTGGATCCACAGTCATGGCTCCGAAGCGATGGGAGAGACCCTTGTGAAGCAAGTCAGTCTGCTGAGCCAATACGAGACTTGCACATTGCCAAATCACAAGCAAAAAGTCTACCATCGTTTAGTTCGTCGCTTGATCATCCCATGCCTGCAATGTGACCTTGAAGCCTCCCGCCATGCCACAGCCGCTTACATAAGGCCAGGGTGTCAGACGAGACTACCTGGAGTCCCTCGAGTCTGCATTAACACACAAGCCCAGTGCATTGTTAGAATTCAATGCTAGGTGTAGGACTCATTGCGACGGTGCAGCTCTTGACATACTATGGCTAGGTGGGCGTACAGATCGGGCTCCGGTTGATTTCCAAGGGAGCTGCAATTCAAGTCTCGGGGCAATCTTCTGATCCCCCACCCCCCCTCGTCTTGTATGGAGAGCTAAAACTCCATCTCTTCTACCTTGCATCACCCCCGGTCTGCTGTACCACAGCTGGACCCCAAGGCACGAAGTTGAGGGTGTAGCATGTTCAGTTGACCGGGAGCATAAGATACACTACGATATTTGTAAGAACCTCAACAAGTGTAAGAAAGCCGTATCCTGAGCCAACCTTCTGATTTTTTAGACAAGTGTCCTGCTAGGTGCATAGATCATGGGGATGCTTCACGACCACCGGGAACCTGTAGGCTTGGATCGCCTGGGGCTCGAAATATATATAGTAGAGTCCATATTTGTTTTGTCATTAACTACCCGGAATAATGTCAGCTCCAGTCTGGCTCGTTCTGGTCTTGGACGTAAGCGACTCCTGCATGGAAGAGACTCCGAGTCGGGTCGGTATTATTGGGAATACCAAAATAAGCGACGTCGAATCGCTTCCTGATTCTCTTCTAGGTGCTATTCTACAAACTCTGAGCAAGAGAATGACAACAAAGCCAAGGGACAAGTCCTACGCCATCTACGGGATTTGAGAGTCCCTGGCGTCCGTCTCTCGAACGTTGACCACAGCAAGTCTTAGGGATAAATCTATCAGATTGGCTGGTGCATTTGCTATGGTGGCGGCCCGTGGCAGTTGTGCTGTTATTGGATGCTGGGAAAGTAGGTGGACACAGTGGTCTCGGGTTGAACCATCGTGGGTAGCAGACTGGAGCAGCCTTCCAGCAAGCCCGACCATGCCGACAGATGTCTTTTCAAGTGAGCGCAGGCTGGACGCGACATCTGGAGGCAAGCCATACGTAAAACTCGAAGAACAAGATAGGAATCTTATGGTGCAAGGCCATGTAGCGGCCTGCGTCAGTGAGTTCCTAGATATTGAAAGTCTGCCTGACGAACCAGAGGACATCAAGAATGTTGCAACATTCCTGCAAGCCATCAAGGTCTATTCTGGTTACGTGAATGTGCTCAGAACAGCCAAAATACAATCTGTCGTACCCTCGAGAGGCCACAGGGATTCAGCAGAGCACTGGGCATGCCATCGCCCAGAGTTGGCAGCCAACCTTGGAAAGCAATCGCCCTTGCCTTCTGTATTAAGACTTTATCGATATCCGTTAAATACTTCCAGAGGTACATCTTCTCTGGCCAATCCAGATTAGAGAATTCTGGATT
Organism: Diaporthe ampelina; assembly: GCA_023522825.1. NCBI lineage: Eukaryota > Fungi > Ascomycota > Sordariomycetes > Diaporthales > Diaporthaceae > Diaporthe > Diaporthe ampelina. The sequence goes on from JAMFTM010000042.1 coordinate 322,702, forward strand.
GACCAATCCAGCTTGAAATAACTTCGGGAAGCTGTGTAAGAACGCTCCGCGGGCCGCATCCGTCGCAACCGGGGTCTGCGGCCCGCTCCGCTTAATGAGACCAATTCATCCAAAAGACGACCACCTTGGATGCAATTGTGATGATTCGGACCCGGACTCTTACTGCTTCTGCGAAGATCGACCTTTTGATGCAGACGACGAAATTCTAGGGTTGGTAGAGACCCATCTGCTTGTGGCGCAGCTGCACCCAATAGAGTGGGTAGTCAGTTGAAGAACATGCAGGCTACCGATTCTGTTTTTGCACGAATTCTGGATACAAGTCTGTCGGAGTCGAAGCGTTTCAGCTGTGGTTAAGTTAATCTGCAGTGGGAACATGCTGCTCTTCTTCAGAAACCTCATAAACAACATGGCTCTCAACGATCCTAGCTGTTCAGAACGTGGGAGGGCCACCTTGGATATGGATCCAGGCATCAAGACGAGCGACACACTCACTGGCCATTGTGGCCATGGTGGCAGCACCACTGTTGCTAAGCCCAGTGGATATAGATCATTTGGATCGGTTTGAGACAGAATATGAAATTACATGTTAAGCAGTTGTTCCTGGATATGTGAATGGTTCAGCTTATCAATGGCAGCGTGCAAGGAAGATAAGATTGATATGGCAATTTCCCATGAAGCAGCCATTTCCTTCACTCTTCATTCTATCCAGAGCCAAAGCTGAGGTCCCGCATCTGGTCTAGAACACTGGGGCACATATATAAATGACCTATGCCCGGAGATAACTCCGAGCCGGACAGCCTTCCTCTGTGATTCAATTCTCGAGGCCCAGGATGACTGCTGCTGTGGAGAAAGGTGTCGATAAAAGAGAAAATGAATTTAGAACTTTTAGCGTTGATAGAACTGATGACCAAAGACGATGAGGATTGCTGTGATTCACGGTTCCATCAATTGCACTGTTCTGAGTATTGTACAGGCACAAAGCTGAAAGTTTTGGGACAAGATCTGCAGTATATGGGTAAATGTATCTTGAGGACGACCCTGCTGCACAGGGAGACTATATTTTGTGGTTGTGAGGACAACTGAGAGATATTCGCGAGTCATTCGTCATAATCACCCGTTGACAGTGGCAAACATCAATCGGGGACGTGGCGCAACGGCTAGCGCATCTGATTCCAGCTCTGGAGCATCCAGAAGGTTGTCCGTTCAAGTGCGAAACCCTCCATATCTCTCTCTTAAACATAGAAACTAACAATTTCCAGATCGGGCCGTCCTCATTATAATTCAAATTTTTATCTTATTTTTTTTTAATATAGAAAGTAGTACTAGTCTATAATCTATAATATTAGTCTAGAAACTAGTTATATAACTATTTATTTAAGTAAGAAGTAACTTTTAAAACTTATAAAAATATTAGTTATTATATAATTTATTATATTAAGATAGTCTTTAAGATTTATAATAAAGAAGGCTTAATTTAACTTTAAAGAATTATTAATTTAGAGGTATATATTAGGGCTTTAGGTTAAATACTTATAGGACTTAGTTAGTAGATTTATATATAGGCTTATCTTATTAGCCTAAAGGGTTATTATATTTCTTATAATATTAGATTATAGCTTTACTACTCCTTCTATATTATTTCTTAGGTAATTATAGCTTTAAATTAATAATTCTTTAAAGATAATTTAAGCCTTCTTTATTAATAGGTCTTAAAGATTATCTTATTATAGTTACTTAAGGAATAATATAGAAGGAGTAGTAAAGCTATAATTTAATATTATAGGAGAAGTAACGGTACAGGTCTTATATACTGCTAGGAAGTAACTAATAGGCAGATTGGTTATTCTGGTCTTTTGGCCGGGCGGGCAAGGCGTGGGCTAGCAGTCACACCTCCCGTTGCAATAACCAATCTAACCAGAGGCAGGGGTTCGAGCCCCCCTATTCGAAAGCAACTCTTTCGGTGTGTTGAGACTGCAGTGCCACGAAGGGCTGTTTGCATGGCGCAACTTAATTGAGTCAAAAGTACCCATCCCATTTAAGTTCTTTCAGGCCTCCTATAAGACCGCAAGCCGACTCAACACGAAGCTATTTAGAACCACACCCAGTCCCTCTATGAGTGTCTAGAGCTCTATAGAAGGCCTTAGAGGGGGGTAGTAACGGTACAGGTCTTATATACTACTAGGAAGTAACCAATAAGCAGATTAGTTATTCTGGTCTTTTGGCCGGGCGGGCAAGGCGTGGGCTAGCAGTCGCACCTCCCATTACAGGAGATATAATAGCCCTTTAGGCTAATAAGATAAGCCTATATATAAGTTTACTAGCTAAGTCTTATATATATTTAGTTTAAGGCCCTAATATTATTAAAATATAATATAAATCTTAGATATTTAAGTATATACCTATAAGAATTAGGTATAAATTTATATAAAATAAATAGTTATTTTTATAAGATTAGAGAATTATACTTATAAAAATAGAGGGTATAGATATACTAAGTACTTATAAATAAAGGTACCTAGGTTAATACTAATTACTTATATTATAGGAGATTATCCTATAGGGGGTTTTTTTATAAGAGCTTATCTTTAGAGGTTGTCTTAGGAGGTTGTTCTATAGGAGTTTGTCCTAGGAAGTTCTCCTAGGAGGTTATTCTCCTAGGAGATTGTTCCATAGGAGGTTGTTCTATAGGAGGTTATATTATAGGAGGTTATCCCATGGGGCTCATGTGCTACCTCCGGTTTTGTAGGTGCAAATCGTCGATCTCCTTTTCAATGGCAGCGCCCTAATAAATTTCAACCATGAGGCCCGTGAAGTCCCTCTGCTGACTTGGAGGTGTAAGGCTAGCTAGAGGAAAGTTCTCATGAGAATGAAGTATAGATTTGATCCGTACAGGAGTGGCTTGTGATTGTTCTACATGCCCTTGGATTTGTGAAGGGCGCGAGTCTGATAGGTTTACAACCACGCGGCTTGTACCCATCAGAGATCATCACATTCAGCCAATCTCACTTTGACAAATTTCGAAAAGATTTGGGCAAGTCTCAAGTTTCCGACCATATCCTGTACTGAGAAAAATAGTTATGTGCACGCCGTTTCTATCTCTCTCTCTCTACGGTGTCTCAAGCTTCAAAGGACCTTTCAGTATGAGATCGGGGATTCACACCCGAAGAAACAGGGGGTACACCCGTACAAGTGCAGCCCCTACACTGCAGCCAATCAGAGCGCCTCATTCAACCACACTTAGCCACCCACACCACCCACACCAGTACTTTTTATCCCTATATACCTATAGACTTACTATTCCTCCTTCACCCTCATCAGTAATAATAGCCTCAACACCTTCACTAATAGCTAGAGGTAGATCTAACTATAGAGGACCTCGTTGATAACGAGAAGGTACTTAGGGTAGTACTAGAGTATTATAAACGAGGAAAGAAGTAGCTAAAACACTAGGATAAAAGAAATAATAGGGGCAAGTAGAAGCGACGATAGTGGCATTCATATATAGCGATAGATATATAGTTAATAACTGTATATTGTTGTTTTATATAGTGAATAGGTGGTATAAAATATGTTAGTACACGGGGGGTACACTTGTATAGGTGTACCCCCCGTTTCTTTAGGTGCGAATCCCCGATCTCTTCAGTATTGCTCGTAGTGGCCTTTAAGCCCGACGTGAAGACTCTCCTAAATAATTTTCTAGACGTCTCATCTTTAGCATCCCATCTCTCTCTATTCAGAAAGACACAGAAAATCACGTTCTTATAGATATCCATCAATTTGTCATCGAAAACGGCCCCGGGTGATGAAAAGTTCAAAACAGGATTGCTAGAAAGCAACTAGGTTGTGAGTGGCCTCCGCGGCACAAAATCTCCCAGCCATTTGTATGTATATGTCCGACCGTTCAGTGTGTCAAGGACAATTCGTTGCTCAATTATGCAATGATCAACCCCCCCCCCCACTGGTTGATCCCAGCACTTCGGCAGGACGCTCAATATGGCGAGAATACCTATCAAGACTCCTAGTGGTTCTTCATTTTCGGTTGCCCCATATATGCTCCTCCCGGCGTAAAATGGTTATACGAAAAGCATCTCTCTTTCTCTAATTATTTTGGATATGCAAGTCACAATAAAGTGCCTTCCGAACTATGGTCACACACATGACATCTGGACGCTGGTTCATTGCAGGAATACAACCCTCACAACTGTTAGTCTGACTTAGAAGAGGACTTTAAAGTAATGAAATTTTTAAACAATAATCCAATACATACAAACCCTGCACCTGAGCACTTGCAGAGGATCGGTCGGTCCAAGGAGTCTCAGCCATAGTGATCAAGATCCTCAGGTAGTGAAAAAAAAATAGAAGCACACATATTCGAGAGATATTCTTATACTTATAATATCAACTTACTACTTCGATATATTAATCAAGCTATACAGAGGCGATCTAATTAGATATTAATGGTCTATAGTTATAGATGTGACCTTAAGGGTACTGTCTCGAATTCTCTATATAAATTAAAATGAAGCTGTTGAGGTCTTAACGCCGGTTTTGAAGAACCAGACTGGTTATCTAGAGCCTTGACCAGCAGATGCCGACCACTCGGGCTGATGTCTTAAAGCTCATCACATATTGCATGCTCGCCCCAAAAGCCGCTTGGCTTACGCCAGCATGCAATCTTATTCTAAAGCGTTCCATAACACGTCAAGCAGTGCAATAGTGGCTTTCAAAGAAGTTGATCAAAGAAACCTTAGCGGTAGCTTGTTCCAGTGCGATGACACTCAGACAGCCGCGGCCTCCAGGGGGGGCTTTGTCGGCGAATTGGGAGACAGCAGAGCACCAACATAAAAATCGACCCAATAATTATTGCGCATTCCAATGGCCATCATAGTTTTGAATTTGTCCAAACGCAGATGTTAGAATCCCGAGACCAGCCAGGTACTGACTGAGCTGCTCAGGCCCGTCCTCCCACTGATATTAATTACGCCGATGCTGGCACTGAGCACGTGCGCGACAAAATTGCACTGCACCGCCAATGGACTGCCGGTGCTGTCTGGCAGATTCGATCATATTGGACTTATTGTCTGTCTAAATTATTCTGGTGGATGTTGGTTGTGTCTCTGCGAGCCCGAGGCACAAAAGTAAAGATCCCCCAAGTGCATCCAAACCACACTACAAGTCCACGATCTTGAAGACATCAGTAGTGAGATGGGGGGCACCATTGTGCATGGTTGAGCCATTTCGAATGGACATGAGAAGTTCCCAAGAGCAAATGCATCAGAATCGAGTCTCTCATATCGCTGCAGTCTTGTGCAAAGTCACCAGCCAGTGCTGCAGTCTTGTGCAAAGTCACCAGCCAGTGCTGCAGGCAGCACCTTCTGAGAGGTCCCTGCAGCAATGCTCATATGGAAGTGCCTGGCTGCTAATGCAATGATTGGGGCACGTTTGCATCCCAATGCAATGATTGGGGGTCATTTGGGTCGTTTTGCGGCAGCTCGCCCAAAATTGCACAGCTGGCTGTTGCTGAGGTCATTCTGGTGGTTCCTTCCCACTCCATGAGGAAAGAGTGCGCATCTGCCTGCGCAAGCCAGGTGTGTGCCTTCCTCTCAGAGAGAGAAGGAACGCATCTGCACCAGCACCCCAAGACTTTGCGAGTCCAAGGAAATTGTTCCGCTCTGCTTCTCTTTCTTCTTCTTCTGCAGCGCCGCTTCAACACTGTCAAGACCACAACTCCTGAGCACTTGTCTCGACACTTTGTATTGACTCTTGTATCTTGACAACCTTCTTCATCTTTTCTACAATCCTTTTTTCACAATCCAACATGGCCCCCGTGCAGTCTGTCGAGATTGAGAGCGACGCTGACCTTCAGGTCATGCAGGAAGAGGCACTGTCCTCCCACATATCTGAATGGCTGCAGGATCTCCGGGCAGAGGGCAAGTCTCTGCGCCCCGAGGATTCTCGCAGACTTCGGACCGAGTTCATCGACGAAATGCTCGATGACATATTCGAAATCCTGCCGCAACCTCTGAGGGAGAGCGAGGCCGAGTTGGACGCTCGTGTGTCCTACTTGATCCACGATCTCCTCAAGACGGAAGCGGAGGCCAAGGTGGAGGTAGACGCAAGTCGTCCTCCACACCGACAGGTCTGGGACGCGATGCTCGCGAAGGCACGACTCCACAGGAGCGGAGCCAAGGAGTTTCGTTACCAGTCCTTTATTGACAATCAGGGGAGTGAAAAGCTTTTTGCCCTGCTCGAGAAATGTGCTGACGACTTCATCTGGAAGAACTGTGTGGTTGATGGCAAGGCCGTCGATCCCGAGTTCCTTCACAGCATGAAGGAAGACTACCGGCACCAACGACCAGGCTGGTACCTCATCTTCATGTGGGATGATGAGCGTCAAGTCTGGGAGTGGTATCGGGTCTACGTCGGACAGGCCGGTGGCGGTGACAGTTCACGGACCATTTTGACCCGTGCGAATGAACACCGATCCAGGTCGAAGAACAATGACTACACTCAACTCGTCTATCGCGCCTGGAGGCGGTTCGAAGATGAGCTTGATGAGGAAAAGATGAACAATGCGAAGATTGTCAAGTTGGGTTTCGCGCCGGATCGGGATGTCTTTCCTGAGCCAGGTGACGACGACTTGTTTCTGAGCCTTGGGGAGATGTATTTCTCTCTCATCTTTCGTGGTCTCCAGGTCCATGACCTGATCAAGTGGTTGCCCGAGGGGATGTTGGCAGGCGGTTCGGAACCAGCCCCGGTTGGTCTGAATGTTGCTCTGCCCCTTTCCCAGGGAAACCAGCTTGGCTCGAAGATGGCGTTTGGCAAGCTTGCTAATTCGCCAGATCCCCAGGTTCGTGAGCACTGCAGACGCGTGCTCAGGCAGAACCTTCAAAAAGTGTATGATGACAATTTCAAGAGCATCACCAATACCCTGCGCAAGACCGCCGCTTGGGCCGACGAGAAGATCTTTCGGGATGGTCCCGTTGGCCAAACCGTTGAGGTCAAGTGTGGCACCTGTGATTGGGTCAAGGAGGACGACATGCCGCGCTATCTTGTGCGGACTGGTCAGTACCTCTCGCGTCCTAGTGGTTGTGCCAATTGTCCGCTGTCACAGGCGGACAAGAATGCCAAGCGCAAGACCGCCAAGAAGACATTCTTCCCGACAGATGGCAATCTGTCGTCGGAGCGAGTGTCGTTAATTTATCGACGACTTGGTAAAGATGGCTGGCCCGAGTACTACAAAGGTGTACGTGCTCGCGCCCCTCTTAGCCGGAGAGGAGAGTGATTGTCTGTGTGATGAACCTGGTCTGGGCCTTGGTCTGAGCCCTGGTCTGAACCTTGGTCTGAGTGTTGAGTCAGCCTCGTCGGGTTGCACTCTTCGCCTGCTCCAAGCGTCTGCTCCTAGTGTCTCTTCCTGGTGTCTCTTCCAGTGCGAAGCATATGTCATCGTTCCTCTTGGTCATTGATAAACAATTCAACCCTGTGCCTACCTTTTTGGTGTTTTGGTACTTTGGTCGGGGCAGGTCCCCTGGGTTTCAGTCCCTACAAGAGAATGTCCTGCTTGCAAGGCACCTCTGGTAGAAACATGGACGAAAGAATTGGTTGTTGGGATGTTCCTCGGCTTGGTCACATCCAGCAAGCGAGTGGTAGCTTCGGCTCGGTGTACGTTGGGGTTTGAGAGTTGGGCTCGCATGGCCTGGTGTCGGTTTTGTCGTACAGAGAATTATGTGGTCGTCAAGGAATGTGTTGGATCTGTCCGGGAAGGGGGAGCTTTGTTGCAAGCTCGAGGCCGCGTCGGCCACGAATGTAAGTACCTGATCTACCCTTGCAAAGCCATGCAAGCTCCCCTCGTCCAGGTCTTCGACCAGTGGCTTTTGGACTCCTGTCAGAACGAAAGGGTGTGAACAGACCACCATGGAGCATCCCATTCACCAAACACCTTGCCGTTTGACACATTGACTGAAGCTGGGGTCGAGGGCTGGCTTTTCTGTTGCTGACCAAGCTTCGCTCGCAAACGTGTGGATTTCTTTGTCACAGCATCACGCTCCGTGTGGTCGGCTTCTCGGTTCAAGACCTGTGATCGACCCGACAAGATACGAAGTTGTACTGAGCTTTTCCCGACATTCCACTCGAGTAGGCGGGCTGCTCACCTTGGTCTCGTAATCGTCGTCGTCGTCGTCGTTGTTGTTGTTGTTGTTGTTGTTGTTGTCGAGCTGTGGGACACATTGAAGGTGAAAGTGACTGAGGGGTTGTGGTTGACATTGGTAGGAACTGACGTGCTTAGGAGTTACTGCCTCCCAGACCGGAGCAGATTTCTCTTTGCTGGAGACCTGAACGGTGGTCTCCAAACGTTTCTCTCTAATGGCTAATCACTATTCAGTACCTATGTAACACGATGAACCCAGGCAAACTTCATGGCTTAGGGTAACTCTACCTACCGCTGTCGTGCTACAACTGTGGCTAGGTGGCACAAGCAGGGACCGACGCCCTCCTGGGAGCCATCTGTCAGAGGAGCCCTGATCGATGTGAGGGGCAGTGGCGGGCTCGATCTGTGGCTTTGGTCACGAGAAGAACGGACCCTTCCCTTGGATACTAAAGAGGAGTGGATGAAGCTGCCGTGCTCAAGACGACTTCTAGGGTGAAGAAAAGGAAAAGAATGTGTTTCCACCGACCAAAAGGGAATAGGAAACCCACGCACACATTAGGAAAGGTGGGCCAAGAGGAGGGAGGGTCCCTCAGCACACACACCCTCGTGCTTTGGTTCGGCTTGGAAGCGACGATCCTCGACGCTGTGGGCGACGTACCGTCAATGGCAGAAGCTCAGTGGCTGGTACCGTTCACGGTGTTTTTCTCCGTTTCTCCTGGGTCCCGGGAGCATTCACGAGAACATATTGCACTTGCACTGAGTCAGGCAGCGAGAACGGATTTCAAATTGCCACAAAAGTGGCTTCTTCTTCTTCTTCTTGTCCTTCTTGTCTTTCTTGTCCTTCTTCTTCTTGTCCTTCTTGTCCTTCTTCTTCTTCTTCTTCTTCTTCCTCCTCCTCCTCAGCCCAGCATGTCCTCGTCCTCGCCCTTGGCGGGCGGCGGCAGCGGCACGGCAGCGGCCCGGGCCTTCTTCGACGTGCCCTGGAACTATGTGTATAAACAGTCAGTTCAGCACTAGAAGTGTCGCCTGAAGTAACAGGTAACGGGAGTAATAGCTTACGGGCACGCCCGCCCGGCTGCCGCCAGCCTATTCATTTAGTCAGCCAATCTGTTGCCACACCGAGCTCAAACTTCTAACAGGTGTGGGCAACCTACCGGCTTCTCGGCCTCCTCGGCCTCCTCGACCTCGTCCTCGACCTCCTCGTTCTCCTCGGCCTTCTAGAGAGGTATCAGTAACTGAGAGAGAGTGGTATGGTTATGGGAATCCACCATACGCGCTTGGGCGCCCGGGACGGCGCGGCGAGGGCAGCCCGCAGGAGGCTCATCTTCTCCTTTTTGGAGACCGAGGTCTCCACAGTGACACCATCCTTGGTGATGGCTTATCGATTGTCAGCATGCGTACCTTGGTAGCTTTCACGGCTCAGTACAGATCTACTTACTGATGCTCTGCTGCTGCTGCGGCGGCGGAGGTGGTGGTGGTGGCGGCGGGGGGGCGGCGCCGCCGGAGGGCTTCTTCTTGGGGGCCATCTTGACTGGTCTTCTGATCTCCATGCCTGGTCAGTCCTTGCAATCGGATAGACGTGTAAGAAGGTGTAAACTTACTTGAACTTTTTTGAAGGCTTTTTTTTTTTGAGATCTAAAAAATTCGCGTTTCTATACATCACTAGTTAGTCTCTTCCCATTGACAACGAAAGGAACTGGGACTGTGTGGAGGAGATGTTGGGAAGGTGTTCTGTTGCGAGAAGTGTTGCGAGAAGAGGAACTGCGAGAAGAGGAACTGCTAGAAGAGCAGTTTTGGAAAGACAGGTGTTGCGCGAAGAGCAGTTCTGTGGAGAGGTCGCGAGAAGAAGTGTCGCGAGAGTGCCGCGAGCAGAGTCGCGAGCAGAGTCGCGAGCAGAGTTGCGAAAAGAGCCCAGACACTCCATCACATAGGACCATGGAGCTGACGGCCTGTCACTTGACAAACTGGCTTGTAATGACGCTGCGGGACATTAGAACTTGCAGAGATGTGCAGAATCTTGGGTCAGAGATTCAAGGAGCTGGTTTCTAGGGACATGACGGGGAGCTGGCAACTCGGTCGGTGGTGGTTGTGAATGTGCAAAGTGACAGTCAAAGGGGAGTAGATGGGTAGAATGGATACAGTCATGGGGCAAATGTCTGTGCTGGGCGGGTGATTGAACATACGTTGAATGATCTCGAGCCTGAAGAAAGGAAAAACCGTCAAGATCTGTCGACGACGAAAAAAAGAAGCTAAGTACCAGCCTGGAGCTCCCACACCCCTTCCCTGCTAGGACCACTCCTCCCTCTTGTACATTGAACACTCTCCACTACGTGGTTTTACATGCACATGCATGCTCAAATCACAATGTAAAAATTGACATGATATCAATACACGCATTCTGTATCGATGCATCGCTATTCTAATGTATTATCGATTGGTTGGAGTGGTGGTTGTGGACAATTCGTCATCTCACTGTGGTTGACCATAGCTGTGAACACGGAAAGTGAGCTGCCCATGCGCCCTCAGCACGTCCGCGGGCGCTTGGAGCTCTTTACAACAGTGGCACTCTCGCCCAGCGTCCAATGGCCTGGCTCTGCACGTTGAGGATTGACTGCCTGGCACGAGTCTGGCAGGTCAGATGTACTTAGGTACCTAGGTAATTAAGTACCTAGGTAGGCAGGTTCTCGGAGCAGCAGACGATTTTGAGTCCCCTTGTCTCTTGACTCGAAGACTTTCGTTTCCTCAAGTCCATGCGAGCAGCAACGTTGTCTCTCTATAACAGACTCCGTCTCCTCTGAATTGATCGAACACAGCACGTTCACGTCTGGTCGACGCGGATAAACATCACGAGAAGACACATGTGGGTTACCAAACTTGTAGACCAACGGCGAAAGCTTGTGTCCGTCTTGCCCACTTAGGAGATGAAACTTCAACCAAGACTATGCATGTACAGTTGTCGAAAGGTAACCATAGAAGCTTTTCTGATTCCCCGACAGCCCCTGATATGTGATAGAAATAGTTGACGCGTGCACAGTGCATATCGCCCTGGAGCCCTCAACTACTTCGATGTTTAATTCATCGGCCCCGTCCCCTCTTTAGACTGTTAAATTATTTATTCGAAAGACTACAATTCTAAACGAGACTTGGTAGCTTGGTTCTCTCATGTCCCATCACAGCGTGTTACTTGTGTTGCACAGTGACGGGTCTCATGTAGGGTGCCGCATAGCTGCCATAAGTCTGCCTCGGGTCGGTGTCAGTCACCTCTTTGACGACCACTACAATTATAGCTTGGATCCACTTTTCTCGAGCTTACACTTTATCTAAGTCTCGATCCATGAGAGTGCCCATGGCATTGTGGAGGAACGCATGGGCTCGTAGATATGACGGTACGGGCTTGAAGGCTGTAATGGGTCCATCGTCCCGGGATTTTGGGCTTTTGGCCGGCGTGTCTGCTTCGATAGCAGTAATAAGCAGGTTCGTCACAATTAAATCATAAATACCGATTGAGTAACAATGAACCTGCTTCACTCAACATATGATTCATCAACATCTTGGCCCAGCCGCTCAGCCGTTGACAGAATCAGCCTGGCGCAAGAGGCTGCCAGTGGCACTCATGTTGGTTACCCCCATGTACTGAGTTTCATTGTGTGCCCTTGTCAATTTGGTGATCAGGATAGAAATAGCGATGGCGGAGGCTCATAATTGGCAGTCGGGAGCAGGGGTGGGGGGAAAAAAAGGAACAAGACAAAGCCTCTTTGTCAACAACGAACACAAGCCTATTGTTGACAGCCCCGGAGGTAACGCGCAAAAAATAAAACAAAATGAGAGGTCTGAAGATATTCTCAAGTATAAGATCATCGAAATGTCATAGACTGCTCAACTTAGGCTTAAAATCGATGTTCACTAACCAATTGGAACCTCTATTCGCTTCTACACCATCACATACAAAATGTGTGTCATTACTGTGGACATTGCTCTTGTAAGTGCAACCCCGGATCTTCAGGCCTCTCGAGTCGACCTTCTTGCCTCGAATGACATTTCGCGACAATTAAGATATGAAGTTTGAAGCACCCGCTAACAAATTCCGCCTGCAGTGCGATTCAACTTATCCCAACACAGACGTCCCTGATGGCTGTCTGAAAATTTACCCGTACACATTCTCCGAATCCGTCTGTTCACAAGCAGACAGTGTTCTGGGCTTCTGCGGTAGAGTGGAGATGCAGAAACGCGAAGACAAAGAGGAAAGTAGGATTGAGAAGCGTGTTTGCGAGGCTGTAAGTTCATGAAATCCCACAATTGTTTTCCCAACAGACACTTCCGCACTCTTTCCCAGGGGCAATTATGGGAGTGCCTGCAGGTGGACATGTTGCCAAAAATGCTAATTTTAGACTTCACAGTGCGTCGCCTGGGCCGCTCTGATGAGAGGCAGGGACGGCCGGAGGGCACGACGTTCGCTCCGGAGGGACTCGATACGAAGTGATTCGGGCTCTGAGTATTCGGTGGCCGTCATGACGCCCTCCGAATCTGAACAGTTGTCAGATTTCGAAGCGGATGTGAGGAGCACTGCGAGTGGTGATTTGACAGATACTTGATGCAAGTACAGTGAACTGGCGTGTCGCTGGGGTCAATTTTACTATTGAGATCAGAGAATAACACCCATAGAGACAGGGTGTAAGCACCTGGGTATACCAGGCGACTCCAAAATTAAAGAATACTCTTGGAACCGAATTAGTGATCCTATAGGAAGCTGTCCTAACGGGGGTTGCGCTCTTAATCCGTATACATCCCGAAGGCGTACGGTCCCTTCACACAGTGGTAAACGCTCAAAGACCCAGCGTTAAAAAACACAACGTCAACAACAGTGTAGAAGTCTCTGGAAGTTGTCCTATATTAGGTCGTCCTATATAAGGTTGCCCTATAGGATCTCGTTCTATAGAAGATTATCCTATAGGAGGTTCTGTAGGAGGTGATCCCACAGGAGGTTGTTCTGGGGAACATTTTCCTAGAGGAGGGTGTCCTATAGGACAATGTCCCATAAGAAGCTGTCGAGGAAGAGATTATCCTATAGAAGGGTATCCTATGGGAGGTTATCCCATGGGGTTCGAGTGTACCCTCCATTTGTGTGCGTGCGAACCTCCGTTCTCTTATTATTCAAGTCTTTTTAGACCATCTCCTAATACAGAATGTAATCGGAGCCTCCAGGGTTTCCATACATTTTTCGAAGTTGTCAAAGTCATATTGACCGACAGTAGCCCTGTTTCCGTTTCTAATCCCCATACATATAGAGTGCACATGGCACTGACTAGATGGACTCGGATTGATCCCAGATGTGCACAAACTCCGTTGCCGTAAATGACACTAACAGACTGAATAATTCACGAACAATGAATGCAAGGGCACGCAGGATGATCGCAAACCGATCTTCCGCAGATCAAATCTAGACCTCATTCTCACGAGAATTTCTCCTAGCTAGCCTAACACCTCCAAGTCGCCGGAGTGACTTCGGAGGCTCCACGGCTGAAATTACTCAAGGCGCTGCCAATGAGAAGAACTATTGTTCTGCATGAATTTACACCTGATTCTCATGGGCACATGCCCAAGCACCTGGGATCCACATTGCGTTTTAATGGGCCTACGAAGCTTGAGACACCGTAGAGAGAGAAAAAGAAACGGCGTGCACGTGCGGTAGTTTGGAATTTTTCTGCCTTAATTAACACTACAGCCCTACGGGCCCGACGCCCTTACGTCACCCGCCGACGAACATCCCATCTCTTTCCCGACACGGCGACCTCCTAGCCCCGGGATTTTCCCCGAGCGTGCAATACACGTGAAACCGGGGTTGCTTCTTCGGCGGGAACAGGGGGGTTTGGAATTCTGCTTTTGCTTGTGACGACCGACGGTCGACGAGTGACCGTGGGCTGCCTTCAAGGCGAGCCGGATATATATTGACTGTGAGCTGCGCGGGGAAGTTTTCGCGAGTGGCGAGTGTCTCCCAGGTTCTGGATCGAGAATCCCGTTCGGAACAAACTTGAATGATATGTAAGCTAGTGGCACTTTCACAAAAAAAAAGTACAAACAACCGCCGGAGCCGACGGAGAACAGTAGGACACCGCCACGGCCGTCTCAAGTACAGCTTGCTTCCTTGATTGTCATGCCACGCTTCTAGTGTGGCGGATCACACGACAACCAATACTTCCACGGGTTCCGGAAGTTGCTTCTCGCCCAGGCAGTCGGTACTCCTGAATGCATCAACGTGGTGGAGGCAATCTAATCTAGCACGTATTTAGCACAGGAAAGACGTATTAGTTCGACGTTGAGACTTAGCCCGCTTTCTAAACCCATCACAAGATTAGCGTAGCCGAGTCTGGATGATTCAAATTTCATCAGCCGTCGGTACCTGGGCTTGCGAACAAAGGGGATGGCGGATGACGAGGCGGAGGGCCAAAAACGAGCTAATGGATAAATTACGGCGGTCATTTGCACTAGAAACTTGCGTTCACTCTGAAATCTATTGTGGAGCTTCGAGCCGAGAGATCCACAGCTAGGGCTCTGAAACCTTTGTGTCTACTGATTTAGTAGCATGCTAGTTCACTCCCCTTTGGCCGTCTTCATCTCTCACTTTCCCTCTTGAATAAGACGCCTTGGGAGTCGCCTTGGGAGTCGTCATGGCGCCGTTGCATGCTCGTGGAAACCTCCCGGCCTTCGCCGAACAGCGCATTAAGGATGGAGAGTAAAATTCATGGGCGATGATGTAGAATGGAAAGCCAGTCGCCAGACCGAACTGCCTGTCTGCAAGTCGGCCTTGGTTTCCAGCGGTGTGGATCGAGATACGTCGAGCTCGAACCCGATCTGAGGTGGACAGCAAGGTGCCTGGCGACTCGGCTTCCAGAAGCTCCTGTTGTCAACACAGTGTCATGTAGATGCGGGCTGATCCATATTGGCCGATATTGGGCGACGAAAACAGTATGACGTGCGTGGCCGCGATACGCCTTGGCCGGCGGTTACACGGCTTCCACCGCGGCCGAGAAGCGTGTTACAGGACTGATGCTTGGGCGGGAGGGCGAGTGGTGACTGAGTGTTTGATATTTCCGACGCGTTGATCGCCCACAGAACCGGTCGATCTCAGCCCCCAACGACTTGTCACAGGAAGAATCAAGGTCTGCCCTGGGAGGAGCGTGCAGACAAAATTCTCCGCCGTTGGTCTGGACCATGGGCAGGAGGATTGAAGCTCGTGATGTTCCCGAGGATGACTCAGGGTGGTGACATCTGGGGCAGCTCCTCAGTCGGTGAGCCTAGCGGCAAACTCAGTGGACGAGGTGTCCTGGGTTAGCAGACACCTGACGTACGCAGTTGCTGAGTCGCTGACTCGCGGCCGGGACCAAACCTGGAGAGTACAGGCGTCAATGACGGCAGTGGTCGCGAAGGCCGGCGAAGCGGGTAGCCGAAAATAGTCGCACGCTATCCCGGGCTTTGTGGGGCCAGCCGGGGCGTGGGGACAGGCGGTCAAAGCCGAAGTTAGAGGGCAGAATCCGGGCTCACGAACGGTCGACGGTCGACGGTGGAAGATTGATGCGTGGGTGGTGGAACTTGGAAGTGGATGGAGGGATGCGGTGATGGCAGCCCATGACCAGTTACACGGCAGTCACACTCGATCTGCAAGACAAGATGAGCCGGCGCAAGCTGTCGTGCCTGTTTGAATGGGGGCAGGACGGGTGGGTTCCGTGGGGGTTGAGGTAGCGCTGGACCAGGCCTCGCTGAAGCGGCGATCGCGGGTTCGCCTGCTGAGGATATTTACTGGCCTGTCCTGTAATTTGAGCGTATTCCAACCAGCCGGCCAGCCAGCGCCAATAGAGTGCACAGTACGACATGGGCCGTGGGGCATAGGACGTACGACGTGGGGTAAGACTCGCGATATTCAATGCAATGCAATGCTGGCCGGACGGGCCAGAAGGGCCAGAGGGTCGTCGAGGGATTCGAGCAGCAGCTCTGCATGGAAGAGCGTTGAGCCGCATGGCATAGTGAGGGCGTACCGACCGGCCGACTGACCGACTGACCGACTGACCGACTGGCCTATGCAGAGAACTTGCTTGACCATGGACTTGCAGTGCGCCGGAGCCGAGGTCGGCCAATTGGAAAACCCAGTGACCGCTGATGGGTGCATCGTGATGGAAAGGCGGCGCTCGAGATCTGGGGCAGACGACGATCATGATGGCGGGTTTGGGATCTTGGTGTGGGTAAGCAAAGCAACCCTGCAGGCTGTTTGGTCGTGTCATGGCTGGGCTAAGGTCCCGTTCCGCTAGCGTTAGCTGCGAGGAAGCAATACAGCAATACGGATATGGAGATTGATGGAGGGTCTGGATGCTACGGTGGGATGGTACTTAGCGAACATGTAGGCGTGCGGGCCTGTAGGCATGATGGGGGCATGGGCCAATTCGCAGGCAGTCCGAAGTTCCTGGCCACTCAGGCGAGGCAGGGCTGGCCGCCTCACTCTGTCGAGAAGCTGCCAGCCAATCAGCCACCCCTCGACGCAGCCAAGCGCATCCTGGACAGCCGGGGGTAGGGCTTGAGGCTTGGCTGTGCCTTTTTGGACGAACGCTGGGACATTGTACCTGTCGGGAGTGCGTGGTAGAGCACGGCAGGTTGCAGGCTTGAGACAGATTGTCAAATTGTCTTTGGTGACCGCCTTCAACAGTCGGGCGGCGGCTGTGACGTCTACGGGAGGCGAGCAGTATTGACCGAGAAAAGCATTGGGGACTGATTGTCGAGACTCGGCGGAGGAAGAAGGACGGACTCGTCAGCCAGATACGCAGGCGGGCAGTGGTCAGTCAGTCAGGTTGCGACTAAAGCTGTAAGGTTGGCAGGGTTGGGCGCTGTTGGGCTGGCTAGCTGGCTGGCGGGATGCCCTGGCGGGCGTGTTTATGTAATCCGTCTTGCTTACTGAGTGGACGAGTGGGCGGTACGTACTCCAGTTCGCATCTCATGAGCCACGGCGGGGCGTGGGAGCAGGCTGCGTCTTCCTTGCAACCGTCCTGTTCAACTGCCTGCCATCAATTGATCCAACGTTTATTAGCAGTTCAGTGTGCGTGTGTCTGTCTGTGTCTGCAGTCAACTCCCAGCTCCATCTATGCATGCAGTGTATCGCAGTGCATCGCAGCGCAGACACACACCCACTCTGCCTGTTGTGGCATCGCATCACATCAAATCGCAGCCAGCCCGAGCTTGGCCCGTTGGGTTTTTTTACACTTCGTCTTTCTTAATAGGCCTTGTTGTCGTCGTGGTCGTCCTCAAATGTCTTGGGCACCGCATTGTATCTCGTGTACAACATACCTACCTACCTAATGTACGTACATGGCAGTAGTCAGCCAGTCCTGCCAGTCCTGCCAGTCTGGTTCAAACCGGCCCATCAGACGCTGTCCAGGTGATCCTGTGCTCATCCCGTCAACACGGCGCTTGCCAACGCATCGACAGCCCACCTGGGCACATTGCACATTGCACATTGCACATTGCACATTTTCACACAGAACACCATCCCCGTCCCGCCTGCCACCCTACCCCAAAAGCCAAAAGCCAAAAGGCCTACCACCACGCCAGCAGGCCTGCAGGCCTGGCTGTCGCTACCGTAAACAGTACATGCAGTCCATGCCTGCCCACTCCGCTCCACTCCACCCCACTCCACCCTTTTTGGCCTGTCCAAATTCTCCGATGCCATGGCTTGCCCGACGGGGAAACGCTGCCCATCTCGAATCACCTAGTCGTTCTGGCACGAGTCCAAGATGAGATGAGATGGTTTCATTGCCGTCAGGCACATCCCCCGACTTGGCCATAATACGCTTTGGCTCTAACCCTGCCAATGCCACCTCCAGAAACGGCCTCTCAACCCGGTCGATCTCGACCCGGCACTGGACAGCGATTTGGTACTGTGTAATTCAACACACAGCTCGGCAGCCTTGGGGCTGTTATGCACAATACAATCTACAGTGGCTTGACCAAGAACCCGGGGAACAACGTCTGGCCGTCGTCGCAGCCGGCAGCGAATTGACGGGTTGACGAGCTCACACGGGGCCAAACAGGTGGTGGCTGTGGAAGGATTGCGACGGAACAATCGAGATGGATGGCCATGGGATAGGATAGGATGGGATGAGATGGCCTTCCACATCCGGGCAACTTGCGCTGCTGCACGCACTTCTTCTAGCAGTCACCCTGCAGCGCCGTGTCCAACCGTCAGCTATGTCAGACCATGCACACTTTTCGACAAATCGGAGCCCCACGCGGTCCATCCAAAGGGTGCTGGGACTCTGACCTGCATTCCCTAGGCCTGCTGGCCTGCTGGCCTGCTGGGCCTGCACCTCTGGCTGTTCGTCGGTGTGTGGGTTGTGTGCCACAGCAGGCGAAACCGTCGTCAAGCTCGAGCCAGTCGTTTTGTTAGCAGCAGCCACCAGACGCACAAGACTGCCCACCCCCAACAGCCCTCTGGCCCTCTGACCGATCGCTTCGCTTGTCGCCTGCGACCACGACCCAGACCGAAGACGACGCCCGGCCAGATAAGGTACTATTGCCAATGACATTGCCCTGTAACCTGCGGCAGGCCTGTATGTACCATGCAGAAGACAGATGCAGTCCGCGTGGAGGGGCGGCAGCGTTGGGCTTGCTCTGGCAGTCTGGCTGGGTCTCGTGCGCGCGGCTCTCAGGCTCTCAGGCTTTCGGGCATGAAAGCAACCTGCTGCAGGCCTCTGAGACGGACGGGCACGCATCATCGCCATAAAGAGACCAAAAACAGATTCAAACAATCGTAGGAAAACGTCATGCGGCACAAAGCTGCCCCTCGGAAGTAACCGACGGGAGGTGACGTGTCTCGGAGACTGTCGAGGATCTTACAACGGCCTTTTTCCACTACACGGGACCCAGCTTTGCCCAGATAGCTGCTACGCAAGGAACACACTTGTGCGCAGGGCTTGCCTGAGGAGAGCAGCCCAGCACCAGTACCAACCAGCACCAGCACCAGCATTATTGCCATGGCCAGTCTTTTGTCGTATTCGTGCCCTCGACCGCTGGCTGACTTTCACTAGACTAGCCATCCGTCTATAGTACGGGACGTACACACACACACACATGAGATGGTCTGGTGGCCTTTCTTGGGATTGCACGGAAACACGCATCTTACTGCATCCAGGACCCCAGTCCTGGTCGTATAATGCAAAGTTATATTGGCTGGCAGCCAGCCTCTCAGAGCTTCGCTGGGCTGCTTGGACTTGCAACCACTAGCCGCTGCCCCGGGCTGTGCGGGATGGAGCTCTGTCTAGCATGTAGCGTACTACGCTGCAGCGTAGGAGCCAGCATTGACAACGACAACTGGCTCCCCACCACTCCCACCACGCCCACCACCACATCGGCATGATCCCTGGCCCGATTCTCCCACACCTCCTCCCACACCATCGAGAGCCCCACCCTGGGCCAATCGTCATTTACCCACACACCCCCCGGGATGCATGGCCTGCGCGGGAATTACAAAACCAAGCCCGCAATCTGGTCATGTACGACGTACGGTTGTACCTCCTTCAAGCCTCAGCGTGCGCAAGTGGCTTTCTTTTCATAAACAAATCACTCCCCGGCCCGTCTAGAGCCTCGAGAAGAACCATTCCTGTGTTTGCTTCGAACTGAACTCTGCTACCCCGTCGATCTCTCGGTGCCCTATCGTCACCCTCGCCGCTTTCTCCAGTAAGGCCCTCTAGTGAGCCTCTAAGACAGCCTTCATCCCAGCTCCTCGAGAATTGTAAGGCTGCCGTCACGGCTCGGGCCCTCTCGCTCCTCCGCCCTACCTCGTCCTCGCTCGCACCTTTGCTCCAGCTTAACAACCCGCGCCGCTGTCTGAGCAGTCGGCGCCGCCAACCTCACTACGATGACCCAGACTGCTTTTGACTTTGCGATAGAGGACCTTGCAGCCTTGGAACGTGAGGCGGAATCAAAAGAGCGCGAAGCAAGACTGCTCAGGGAAAGGGTTGCTGCTGCCCAACACCAAAAGTCGATTGCAACCGGTGCCCACAACCAAGACTTCCTGCCCGCCTCACAGGGCAATTTTCAGTTCTCGCCATTGCCAACCTCAGCTCCCCCACAAGATGACAGGTTCCGTGCCACGGCTCGCCATGCGGACCTCACGGTCCACACCGGGCCTCAGCCCTCGGTAAGAGCGGTCCACAGGCCTGCCCAATTCGGCCACTTCCTAACATGGCAAGCAGGTCCAATATCACCAGAACCCGGCACATCCCATGAAGCGCACCAAGACTACTCACACCCAACCCCAGCAGTCAATGATAAGTCCAAGCGCAGGCATGGTGCGCTCAAAGTCTGTCTCTGCAGCACAAAACCCTTTTGCAGGTGGTGGCCGGGTCAAGCCCATCTCACCCCTGCAAGCTCAGCAGGGCTCCAAGATGGACATGATGGACAACTTCCTGAACGAGTCAGAGCAGCAGCAGCCTGCAAATAACTATGTCCTTGCCCACTCTATGGGCAACCCCATGGCGTCCCAACCGCGCAAGACAGAACTTCCGACGGTCATGGAGGCCAGCGGGATGTTGGAGGACCCCGCTAGCTGGCTCTCGAGACACCAAGGTGATCTGGAACCAGCGCAACCGCTCATCCCCAACGACATGCAGTTCTCGCCTTATGGCCAGCCCTTTTCAACCCCGATTTATCCGCAGTTCCAGTCACAAGGCTTCCCCACGTCTCAGTGTGGGAGCCTGACATCCGGCCCCACCATCGAAACTGCCATGACAAGATCTAACAGCACCGCCAACCAGTCGGTCTCGGGCCAAATACAGATGATGAGGTTAAATTCCCAATCGTCCATGAACGACGGTGTGCCAAGTCCTGAATACGGAAGTTTCAGTGGCACTGGGTATCAATCCACTTCGAACAAGCGGCGTGCCCCAGACGATGAGCTACTAGTTGGCGTTGGGAATCATGGCGACATCTCCTCTGCGCTGCCAAATTATCCAGAGGACATGGGCCGGTCTATCTCCGTTGACAGCAGAATCTCAAATCCTCCCTCCAATATCTTGGCCGTGCCAATGCAGAGGTCGAAGACCACTGACGCATTCCCACTCGCGTCAGCCCAACATTCAAAGAGCACCCCCGCACTCGGGCAGCAGATCGACCTAGCCGAACAAGCTGAGCCGATGATGCGGTCTATCTCTGCCAGCAGCGCGAAGTCTACCCTTTCACAGCGCGGGCGAGCCAAGGACTCTTTGCATCGGCAGATTGCAGCCGCTAATGTCCTCCTGGCTCCCAAGCCCGCGTCTGATCCCAACGAGCCAGCGTCGGATTCATCACCGGGCTCCAAGTCTGGGAAGGACGGAAAAGTGGCCGTGACGAAAGCCAAGTACGAACGACCCAAGCACCCCAAAGTCAAGTGCCGGCAGTGCGATGAATACCCAGACGGATTCCGCGGCGAGCACGAACTTCGTCGTCACACCGAAGCCAAACACGGAAACGTCGTAAAGAAATATGTCTGTGTTGATCCGTCCACCAAAGGCATTTCGAGCGACTACCAGCCGGTAACCCCACTTGAGAAGTGCAAGCACTGCAGGGGCAGGAAGCAGTACGGGGCTTACTATAACGCTGCTGCTCACCTGAGGCGTGCCCACTTCTGCAAAAAGCCTCCTAGGGCAAAGGGGGCTGCCAAGAATGGAAACGATGCTGAGGCAGCTGAAAGACGAGGTGGCAAAGGCGGCGGTGACTGGCCGCCCATGAAAGACCTCAAGGCATGGATGGAGGAGACTAGCGTATCGGTAGACGACCAGGACGCCCTAGACATCAACACGATGCAAGACGAGGACGACCTGCAGAACCAGGAGATTGACTACATGGACGGCCCGCTCCCCGCCGCCTTCGGAAACATTCAGCCTGGTCAGATGGACAACACTTCCTTCTACGGCATGGGCGACAATCTACCTCTCGACAATAATGAGGTCTACCACCAGAACATGCATGACCTCTATGCGGTATCTCCGGTGCAGCAGCTAGACACGATGATGATGCCGTCTGTGGGATCTGCTAATTTTGGCTTTACATCTAATATCTCCCCATCCTTCAACCAAATGGGGATGCCCCTGGATCACAACGCCTACCACAGCCCAAACGTCTCCTCCTCGTCAGCTACCGTGACAGCGATTAACAACTTCGCATCTTCCCAGCAGACCCATCTGCCAATGAGCCAGCCATCACACGACCTTGGGGACTTGGATTTCTCTCTGGTCTTCACGGGCGGCGCTGTAGACGGCTGCTAAAACCCGGCGGCTTGTGTGGTCCGTTGTTGCCAGCGGCAACCTGTACCACCGTCTCGCCCTCTTTGTTACGAAAATGCATGATTACGAGTTATGTTAGGTTTACGGTTGATTTCATCATTGTAATGTTTCCGGCGTTTATCTCTTGTATGTTCTATTCTTGTTTTGATTTCTTTACTGTCGCTCGCTTTGCTTGGCCCCTTCCTGAGGCATACGTTCGACGAGGCGCGTGGACGCCACTGTTGTTCGACTATGGGCGCGCTTTGGATCCTGTACTAGACACTCAACACACGTTGCGAGCAGGCAGGGTAGAGGAACACGGGTTCTGCATTGTATTCGGCGTTCTTTTTTCGGGGGGCCAACGGGGCCGAAAAGCACAAAAGACAGGTCGGACTCACATCACCTCGTCGCTTTCTGGGTTCTAAAAGCACCCTTGCTGCCATGGGTCCTCGGTCTACGGACTCATTTTCACTGGGCGCTCTTTGATATAAAGCAACATGTTGGCGAGGAAGGGCATTGGGCTTGATGTTGGTGCTCAAGCGACGGGAGCGGTATGCATATTTGAATATGGGATTGGGATCGTGATACCATTGCTACTTGATAGGGCTTCGCTGAGAAGACTTGGATACCCTCAAATGCATTCTAGCCAGACGTGTCTGTCTGGCTTGACCTCGGGAAACACACTGTCTAGTCACTCATCTTTCGTGCATCGTGTCAAATGTGTAGGAAGTCCCCTGCCAGTTGGCAAATGCCGTCGGCTTCGCAAGACTAATGCGGTCACCAGTCAACCTTGGGCCATGGAAAGGGTCGAATTAAGGTTCATGCATGGACGGTCTCGCGGTTCAGAGACAGCCAAGTGCATCAAGCCGTGTTCCATTGCTCGTGCTCATCCAAGCAACCCACCGTCGCCATGTAAACAACGAAACGCCTAAACGCCCGCGAGACCAATCAAGTTCCCCCACCCATCCATGCATCACGCGACACCAATGCTAGTCCTCATCTAAGCGACCACCAGCTCAATGACAGCCGAGTCGGACGTCCCGTGCCGGGAGAAGGAGGACAGCTTGAGCCCGGCCTGGGCCGCCAGCTCGCCGTAGTGGCGCTCGCTGCGGCGCTTGCCCCCAAAGTTCATGAAGAACAGGTCCACGGCACCCATCATCTGCGAAGGGGACTCGGTGATGATCTGCTCCGAGATGAGGATGCGCGAGTCGGGTGCCGCGGCGGCGCTGATCTGGCTGAGGATGTTGACGACGTCCTTGTCGGGCCAGTCGTTCAGGACCCGGCGGATGTGGTAGACCAGGGCGCCTGGGAGGTAGTTATTAGCATCAGCATGCGTTATAATTCTATAGAGTGCCTCTGGAAAAGGCGGTGGAAAGAGGGTTGGGGAGGTGGTTCACGATGGAATAAACGAGCCGACTTACCCTTGACAGGCTCCTCCCCGTGGAAGCTTGCACCGAACTTCTGCACCTTGGCCAGCGCCTCATCCGCCTCCTTCTCAACCTCCTCGATGGTCTCAGGCCGGTCCTGGAGCGCGCAGCGCTCGGCGGGGATATCCGGGTTCTCGGCCAGGATTGCCTTGAGGGCCTGGCCCATGCCGCCGCCGACGTCGACGAGCAGCGTGCGGTCACTCTTATTAGTGGCGGCGGTAGCATACTTGCCGATCCAGCTGAAGTCATACATGCCCGTGATGGGCATGTCCACCACGCCAACCTTCATCGACGCGTTGAACGGCAGCGCCTTCTCCGGGAACATCGCGAACACCTCGTAGTTGGTCTTGTCCGGGTGTCCCCACGACAGGCCCCAGGGGGTGACGTTGGCCTTCTTGGGCTCCGCGAGCCCGTGCGTGCCAAAGTACTCGGGCCAGTGCGCCACCGGCAGCAGGCAGTTCTCAAACAGGTGGCTGAACATGAGGCTGACGCCTTCGTCGAGGAAGAAGCGGGAGGTCCGGCCGTGGGCGTATGAGCGGGCGTCGTCCTTGCCGGTGGAGAGCACGTCGCATGCTACCAGGAAGTTGGCGAGGCGCTCTAGCATGTTGTACTCGGCGCCTGTCTTGGTTGCCAGGTCAGCCAGGGTGATGGCGGAACCGTCTGCGGGCAGGGCGGCGAAGACCTTGTGCTCGATGAAGAGCTTCACCGCACCCATCTCGGTGAAGGAGTACATGTAGCCGTACACCTTGGCCTCCACCGCGCGCTTCACGGCCTCCGGGACGGCGGCGGCCTTGCCCTGGGGCGCGGTCGGGGGGTCGGCGGCTACGGATCCCATTTTTGGATGCTGTGTGTGTGCTGGGCTTTACGGCTTTTGGAGTCTGGGGGAATATGCTCTTCTAGGTTGAATAGTCTGATACTCCATCTCTTTGCTGACCTGGTTGCGAATGATGCTCACTTATGAATCAATTCACGAAGGCCCTGCGAAGAGTAGTGAGGCTTGTCTTTCAACCGTCCTTGCCTTCTGGTCACAACATCGCCATCGCCAAGAGTTTATGATTCCCGAGCGTTTGGATGTGATTTGCTGACGAAAGAGGCGAGACGTGTTCATGGTGGCCCGCGATGCTGTGTTGCGGGCCTATGGCTGTGGCGTGCAGACGAATTGAGAAATCCTGCCGAGCGAGGTCTAATACTTTCCACCGCGGCGTCACTCTCTGGCCCGCCGCAATTCGCTTTTTTTTTGTCCTCCAAGTCTGACAAACATCCGCGTCCAGGCAGACCTCGAGCACGCTTAGCCAGCGTCGTGAGCTTGGCTGACGGTTTTTGGCGGATGGGCTGACCGTCATGACTATCCGGCTGTCATGCAGCTAGGAGTAGGCTGACGACGCCAAGACATGTGTGTGCACTAAAGCCGACAGCAATCGTGAGACAGAACTTGTCAATCACAGAGCATCGGGATCATATTCGTGTTAGAAGTGGCAATATTGTGGCAGTTGGGAGCTCGAAGTAGGTCTCTACGTGGCCGGAAGCGAAGACACGCCGGAGGGGGGTGCCGTTGCTTCACTGCGGGAATATACTACGTTGAACTGTGGCATGAAATTTCCAAACGGAGAATTGTTCCAATTCTTTGTGTGTGAAACATTCTCTCTCGCTCTTCCACTATGGTCTTGACTGCGGCGTCTGTTCAATGTTACGCGGCCACAACATCTTGTCCTGGAATAGGTGTGCGGTTGTCATTGCCCAACCTTCTGTATGGTTTCTTGTGGGATGAACATGCTCGTAACAATGTCCTATGTCAGAGGATTCTGTAAAGACATGCTACGTGATAATAGACTAGACGGCGATCGTTGCACACCGGGCTTCCCGAGCCGTCAACTGTGAGAATATGGCCATGGTACTGTAAAAATGTCTTAGTCTTTTAGTTCTTCCTGCTTTTCCAGCAAGTTTTTCTGATTCACTTCCGTCAATATTCCTCTCTTCTGCTTAATAATTGTTGTATTTGAGTTATGACATTGCCTTGTCCCACGTAATCGTCCACGGGTTCCATACAGTGGGCCGCCAAAAGTCTCCCCACACCCCCCCTTTTTACACCAAAACTCGCCATTTTTAATAATTATCTTTTAATTATATAGTAGGAAAAGAATTTTTCTAGTATTTTTAATATAAAGTATTTTATAAGAACTTACTTATATTTAATATCTTCTAAATAATATTTATATTTAAAAGTTTTATAAAAGATATAAGTAAGAAGAATATTTTAAAATAAAAACTATAACTCGTTAGGGGGTCTTATAGAAGGTCCTAGGGCCTAAGTTAAAAATTCTTAAATTCCTTCTTTAAAAAAATATTAATAACTTTATAAATATAAAATTTAAAATTTTATAAATTTAGTATAGTATATACTTTATAACTTATTATAATATATTAAATTCTCTTAATTATAATAAATTTGTATGAAGTGTGATATTAGATTGAAAATGATGAGTTTTGGTGTAAAAAGGGAGGGTGTGGGGAGACTTTTGGCGGCCCACTGTAATTATCCCTGTAGCAATAGTCTTGGGATCATCATTCGAGACAGGATGAGCCTGACGAAATTCCCAAGTCAGCTACTCCGTGAATTGATTCAAAATTAATTATTTTCATCAAAAGTACGAGAGTAGCAGTCGAATGGTGAATGTTCTTCCCAGTATAGTCGTTGGCCTTCACACGTGCAGGACGAGACATCGGGGATTGGTGGTTGAACGCAGTTTTCCAGTTGGGGCTGGCTACAAGTTAACAAGATGCGTGTGCCCGAAATTGGGTAGGCAAGTATCACTTACCAGCGCGGCGAAAACTCCATTTTCCAAATGTTCAGTATAGAACCTTGATTCTTTTTTGAAAGAAAAAGTAACTGAAGACGGGCTGTTTCGGTACTGTGTGGATGGTATAGAAATTGCGAGCCATAATTATCACGAAATGGTTTAGCCTCCGCAGTTATATGTGCTGCCAACCTTTGAAGGTTGGGATGTACCATCCAGTACCGGAATAAATGAATGAGTGTGCGAAACAGCGATCGAGAGTTGGTACGCCGTACCGTTCCGTGGTCTGAAAAGATCGTTAGCTCATGCCTTGGAGGACAGTTTACTGCACTCGTTGATGGCGGCGCGGACTGGTGCTTCCTGTACGTACTCCTCTGTGGAGGCAGAACGACGCTGCAACATGTCCTGTCGGTCGAGTGCAATAGTGCTAGTCATGATGTGTCGAGTGACCCACCTGCGTTTCCTAGTAATATGGGCTGTTCACCTCGATTGCTCTTCAATGCCTAAGCTAGCCCGGTGTATTCTTGGTCACTTATGTCTGCTCATACTGGCTATGTGCATTTCACACCTCGACCAGGGAAGGAGACGTGGGAGGATGCTGTAAGTCACCACCTTCAAGCTCCAGGTGAGTGTGTTTTTGAACTCGTAACATCAAAGAGACAAGTCACGGGAGCCATGGAAAATAAGTATAAATTTGTGGGAAGCCTCGCCTCTCAAGCCGAATTTCTTTTCCCGCAATCAACACAAACAAGAAGCACAGCTACAATTGCAACCCAAAGCAACAAAAAGCTCGAAAAAGCTCAAAGGCATTTGAATACACCCTCAAGCCAACTCCCAATTGACTTGAGTACGCATCTACGAACGGATATACCTGATCAGTACGCAAAACAAACGTCAAGAAGCCCATCAAACTTCTACAATACCAAAGCTCCTCACCAAGACCTTTCCATCAAACCGCCGAAATGCCGGGACACTGCGATACGCACGGGGATTTCAAGGGTGATTATTGCAAGAAGTGTGATGGGAGCTACATCAAGTGAGCACTCCATCTAGTCGCCGGCCAATCGACAATGCAGTCTTCGATGGGTGGGAGAAATCGGGGTAGAGGCCATCACGAGGTCGACTTTCTGGCAGACACAGCCAAGGACGAATTGAACATCAATTGATTGATCGTCCGCTCCCGTTATTTTCAAGTTATTGTTTGTCTACCTACGCGTGATATACTTTTGCCGGTTGCGTTCTGGCCAGGCTCAGGGGCAGACCTCTCACACTTCGCCAATCAAGGCGGCACACTTGAGTGACCTCTGTGTCTGCATACGTGTGGGGTTCAACTGCTTTCTCATGATGCGAAACCCACTAGCCAACTAACACCGGAGTATCAATTACTCGGGTAAGAGAACAACACGGTAGACATGGCATCTTTCCATGAGTTCACTGGTACAATTCGATCCAGGCACATATTCCCATCGAAGTAATACTTGCGTATTCGGACATACCGGCGGGAAGCTTTGATTGCCCATACGTCAGCTCATCCCCAAAATGCCATGCACGCAATACCGCCATGTTCACGGTTCGAATGTCAAATGCCCTCGCATCATTGAAGATGAATGATGGCTATGCAAATCATCTCGTGCAAGTGTTGTTCAACATTTGCTAATCTGGAGGTTCTTTTGCGATTGATTCAAGAGTGATGTCAGTTGACACATGAGGCTCGAGAATCTTGGCTACTACAAACAAGAAAATCCTGAATCGATCTATCCAAGCCGTGGGAGACCGCGAAAAGTTGGCAACATTAAGCTTGCTGGGCATGAATCTTCTTTTGTAGATATGGTGGGTGTGAGGTCACATGAGCAGATGACAGAGCGATGCATTTAGATGAAGTAACTCCGGAGGCCACTTGACATACAGAAGTGACAACAATAGGCTTCAATTGTACTACACACCGTCAGCACCTATCACCAGAGGTCTTTCCACTTGAAACGGCACTGAGGCTCTACTTAAGCTCAGCGCACTGGCAGCGGCTGCTGCAGTAGGTCCGAAGCTTCACCAGCAGGCGTTTCAGCCCTGAGTCCTGACGAACACCATCTCGGTATTTGCCTTGAAACAAACCTTGTCTGCCAGTTGTACCGGACACTATCCCCACCCATCAAGAACATAGCTTGGTCAGATTAGCGTACACTCGACACGCGAACTCATCCCATTTCCCTAGAATTGCTTCTTATCTTAACTTTTCACCTAGTTTCGGAAATTTCCCATGTGCTATAAGGTTCAGAACTGCCTGCCTGTTTACTTTTCTCGCACGGGCGCGTGGACTAGATCGCCGATGATATAAGCCCTCTGGATGCACTCCACGAATTTGAGTACACCCCTCTACAAATTCGATGCTTGATGGCCTTTCTTTCCCAACTACTAAGGAAATGTCGCAAGCGTTCTGCTTCCGATCGACTTTCTTCCTCTTTGCCAAGAGGTACTTAGGCTGTGCGCAAATCAATCATTCAATCGCTTGCAGTGTCACTGTGCACAGTCCGAATCGAATCATACAGCGTCGCATTCCCTCACGAACTCAACCTGCCATCACACGTGGATGTCACGCATGCTCGTCACTGCGGCTCAAGTAGCCTCTGTTGCGCGACTCAAACGCAGGATGGGGGGTCGGTGCGTGCCGATGCATATTGATTGTGTCGTCTCACGTTACTCGACCAAGCTTTACTGATCACGCGTATCTAGTAGCACTTGCCAATATACTTTCCTCACCATAGCACACGATTGGCAATGAACATGCTATGAGAGGACGTGTCTTCTTCATCCAATAACTCCGTATTCTCTTGGCTCGCTTTCGCACGACAGTGCACCGTGGTGGGCTCGTCTACTCCATTAAGCTCTCGGGAACACGGCCGCGAATTCGTGGGAGACAGCAACAACGTTGAGATAGTAGAGTGTGTGACCAACTGCTGCCAGCCTGGCACACGACAGGAACCCATAATTTTGTCCTTCGTTGCCCTCCACAAGATATTGTAGCCCTTTTATGTTTTTGCCAATGTACGGAAGTGCCTCCTGCCGTCAAGCTGAGGTCATTTCATGCCCACGGACCTAGAACTTCGCCCCGGCGGGCATATTTGGGAGTCCGCACGACGAAACGCACTTACTCCTGTCAGCCCCCGAGGTAGCCGTGTCGATCAACAGCCTTCACAAGCTTGACTCAGTTAGCCTCTCTTGATTAGCTTGCTACCTTCCCACCGGAATCTCTTGGTTAGCCGCAAGCACGATATATTTTCTTTGTCCCCTTTTTTCTTATCGGTTAGTTCGGATGCCCTTGCGTATCGGTCTCGCTGGAGGACACAGGCCTCACCGCGGCTGAGCTGCAGCGATCAGTACACAGCTTCTTGTTAGCCAATATCTCGCGATGGTGCCGATGGCTTAACATTGAATCCGGCTTAGCAGCCAGCCGGTTCTTAGCGTTTACTGTCTAGGAGCAATATATGCAAGCATTGACGCCCTGGAGCTCGGTTCATTTCTAATACTCGTCATCCCGTCGCTGTGCAATTCGTCACGCTCAACAATGGGAAACTTCGATCATGATTTTGACGTGACCTTACGGTCGCAAAGCTGGTCTTTGTACAGCGTTGGAATCATAGTGATCATTTTCAGATTGTAAGTCATCCCGGTCTCATACCCTTGCTTGACCGGTCTCGAGGACTAACCTATCAAATCATTAGCATTGCGAGAGCACGAAGGTTAGGAGCAACACATTTCCAGGCTGATGACTACCTCATGCTGCTTGCGGTGGTGAGTCGTGCCTTAAGAAGACATTAGCAAGGAACAAATTCACTAATCTCATTCCATGCAAAGGTGCTCTACACTGCTCTCATAGTCTGTCTGAATATCATCTCAGACGGCGGAGGGTCTAATCTATATCCGCCGGGACTAGAGGAGACGTTCACGGCCAAGGACATTCAGGACCGCATCTATGGCTCTAAAATCGTCGTCGTTTCGGAGCAGGTGATGCTGAACTTGATATACACCATCAAAGTCTGCATGCTTATTATGTACACGCGCCTGACCCTGGGTCTCCGAGATCAACTCATCGTTCGATGTCTTGCGGTATATGTGTTCATCGGATGGTTTGCAACCGAGATCGCCTTCTTCACCGCTTGTCAGCCATTTGAAGGCTATTGGGGAATACCGCCACCAGATCCGCAGTGCACTACTCTGCAAAAATATGCGATCGTGCAAGGATCTTTCAATATCACCAGTGATCTGGTCATGATATGCATACCTATGCGTAAGTGGGCTTTTGTTCCCCGTTCATGCTATCTGGCCTCCAGCATTCACCCAAGAATACACCGATTGCTATCGCATAAACGTTCTCAAATTTGTCACATGTGTCTAATATCTACCAGCACTCATTCTGCGCATGGCTCTACCGTGGCGACAGAAGATCGTCATCGCGTTCATCTTCTCCTTGGGCATTTTCGTCATCTTAGCCGCGCTCCTCACCAAGATCTTCAACCTCACAGACGTATATGATGACAGCTACATGCTCTGGTATATACGGGAGGCCAGCGTCGCAGTCTATACGAGCAACCTGCCGATGATATGGCCACTCCTCCGCGACTGGTTCCCGTGCCTCCGGGCCCTGACACCCGGCGCCGATAGGACGGATCAGAGGCAGCCCGCGAGAGCGCCATTGACGTCAGGATACGCGTCTCGCAGATATACCCGAAGGACGACGACCAACTTCAGCGGCAAGGCAAGCGGCGGTACGACGCTGCGCTCGCCTTCGCTAGAGCCTGCCTCGGGCATCCACCGAAAGGGACCAGCGTATGATGTTGAGATGGCAATCCGTGCTATCGACTCGGACGATGAGTCAAAGCGTGAAATTTATAGGAGGAGAGAGCTCGAGGACCAAATTGGAGTAGGCGGATGGCACGACAGGTCGTCCATCGATCAGGTCATGGACATCAAGTCCCCGCCGAGATGCGTCTCACGTGCGACCACGGTGGAAAGCGATTTAAGGTATCTTCAGATGGAGCAAGAGGCTCGGGAAATGGTCATGATGGGCGGAATACAGGTGAAAACATCCTTCTCGGTGCAAGAAGAGGTGGCGACGCCCCCACAGTCAAGCCATGGGGGGCCGTCTCCCGAACCCTGGGCGCCGATCAAGCCCGGGTGGTGAGGTATATCCAGAGACAGAACAAATTCCAGCAACATCAGTTCATATTCAATGGCGTGGTGGTATGGGGTCTTGATTGTCTTTGTGGGATATACAACTTGTAAATATTCGATAGCTATCTGTCAGTCTCGGCCGGCTTGAAGGCTATTCATGTGCTGGAACATCATTATGGACCAAGATATCCCTTCTAATGCGCAAATTTCGTTCTGATGATGTCTTGAATGGCCTCTTTCTAATCAGTGCACCCAAGACGTGTATGCGGTCCTTGATGCAGTGCTGCACTCTTAAAGACCCAGCGTTAACAAGACACCATAACGCCCGGGCGAAGAATGCAGAGTCATAACTTGAATTCTCTAGGACAAATCGCTGAAAGATCCTAGTACCGCTAGGATGATGGTTGCTAAGACTTTACACACAGTATTACTATAGCACCAGCGCACCTCTGAAGACTTATATGGTGTCCTACAGGGCCACTGTGGCTTGTTTAAGTCTTGTTTATTAAAAGTTGTCGTGCGACTATCTATCTAGGGCTGTTCCTGATATTGCAGGTAGATTATCGTCTAGAAGGATAAGAAATCGGGGTTCTGTGACATATTGTCCCATATGAGGTCAGAGGGTTGTTAAATGACCTGGCCGTGCCATACCGTGCAACTGGAGTGTGCTAGGGAGGGTCACTATGACCTTCATTTGCCCATTTGACCATCATCACTCTAAAACCGACTTACTTTGGATTCAGGAAGGAGGATATCTTGACTTCTAAGCGATCAAACGGCATCTTGGCGTCTTTCTGGTGACGATGGACTCGTAGAGAAAAAACGGTCGTGGAGCCAAAAGAGGGTCGTTGGAGAAAAAGGGTAAATAGAGGTAGGTACCAAGGTACAAAAGGAGGAGTACCCGCCTTCCTTCCTTCCTTCCTTCCTTCAACTTCAACACCAAGTCCTCCACCTTCCTCCTTCAACAATCAGACCAGCACTAAGGACTAGGAATCCAGAGATTCAAGCTCTCAATTCATCAGAATCAGAGCCAACAGAAGCCTTCAACTCAAAAGCAAACCCAGTAGGAAGGGAAAGAAAGGGAATCTCTCTCGGCCAGCCGACGTGCCAAAGCAGGAGACCTACCCCTAAGGATTTAGGAGGAAATCTCTCAAAAGGAAGGAGCCTCCCAAGCAAGTCCATTTCCACTCCCACGACCTCTTTTTCTCAACGACCATTATCAGCCTTTAAAGTTAGCCTAGATTCTTAAAGATTTTATACAGCACTGGCTATATGTACTATCTTGACCGTCAGATCAAGACGAACATTCTGGTGATAATCTTGAAGGGAGAGAAGTAGTGTAGCAATAGCGAGGTGGCAAGAAAGGTGTGAGTAATCATGGTGACCCTCTCTAGTACGCACCAACACACGGTATGGTGTAGCAAGCACCCGAGAGCTCGTGACTTCGCATTGTAACTCGCACAATGACATCTCTAGAACCATTCTCGCCTTGATGATAGGGGGCATAAACATAAAAATGCAGCAGTGAGAGAGGAGATGAACATTTGCATAGATATTGATCTACTTGTCAAACCATTTTGCATTCAGGATCACCAACAGAGCCTCACTTTGGCTGCATGTGACTTTTCAACATACAAGGGAACTGCACGATTTCCACACACCAAGTTCTCCCCGCTAAGAAGTGTCCAATGGTAGGGTCACATGGTTGACCGGTCTGCAGCCATGATTTCTTGGCTGCGCTTGATGTC
Source organism: Diaporthe ampelina (assembly GCA_023522825.1). Taxonomy (NCBI): domain Eukaryota; kingdom Fungi; phylum Ascomycota; class Sordariomycetes; order Diaporthales; family Diaporthaceae; genus Diaporthe; species Diaporthe ampelina. The sequence goes on from JAMFTM010000042.1 coordinate 356,263, forward strand.
CTCCAGGAGCTTAGCTGACGGAATCTGTGGTTGAGTTTGTGCCCCTAGTGCTGCAGTCGGATCTGACACCCCCTGGAGAGGTTTAGGCTGTGGCGCAAATATTATCCACCTAACACAGCCGAGTCTGAACGAAGCAAGGCAGGTTCTTGGGCTGAATCACCTCTTTTTTCCGCCGCCGTATTTGGTTACTCCTTGCTAACCCCATCGCTTCCGACTAGGATGTCGTAGTTTCATTCAGATTCCGGAGTCTGACACAATAATGCTGATTGTAGAAGAAAACCACATTAATAGGACAGGACACGCACAAAGCAAGCCCAAACCCGAAGAAATACACACTCTGTCCCTGCAGCCATGGACCCACTGTCGGGAGCAGGCTTAGCAGGGACGGTGGTGCAATTTGTCCAGTTCGCTGCAAGTCTCTTCAGCATCGCCAAAGAAATCCATCGCTCATCATCAGGAATATCAAGGGAAAAAGCATCGTTGGAAGATATCTACAACAGGTTGGCGGCTCTAGGCCAAAATTTACAGCAGTATGCCGAAGCGAGCCACAGCAGCGATGGCGCCCAGCCGGACAATGCGGGCGATGCTGCGATGGTGGTCCTGGCCAAGGAATGCAGGAACGACTGCAATAGACTGCTCTCTGTGCTGGAAAGACTCAATCATGGGCAGGGAAGCTTGCCGAAATGGTGGAAGAGCTTCAGGTCAGCACTGAAGGAGCTGTGGAACAAGGACGAAATCGAGGCCCTAGAGGCCCGTATATCAAAGCATCAGACGCAGCTGATCATGCACATGTGCATGGATTCAAGGTGAGGATATTTCCAAAAAATATTTTGACGACCTAAAAGGCTTATGGTGGAATAATTGTTCAGTGAACGGCTGCGTCATCTCAGAGCACAAATGAAACACGATGATGTTAAACGCCACGAGGACTTCTGGAACAGAGTCAAAGCAATGGAAAGCAACATTGAGGGTATTCAAATGGCGCTTACTGCAGACATTGCAAGTCTCAAGCAGCCAAGCCTGTCTCGAGGGCCTAAACATTCTTCTAGTAGTGACTCGCTGTCTCTATGTCAAGAGATCTCGAACCTATCGTTGAATGATATGGACGGGCTCCTCGTCATCAAACAGGTCTTATCAGATAGGTCCGAGCTTCGGAAGCTGATATCACTGGGTGACATATACACCACGGGCGCCGCTGACGCTATTTTGCAAACTATTGACTACGAAGACAGAACTGCCCGGCACGAAAGCATACCGCATGCTTACACGACTACCTTCCAATGGGTATTCGACAAGGAAGGCCAACATGGTACTCACCTTCTTGAGTGGCTAGAGAAAGGGGGCAGGGTATTCTGGATAACTGGGAAGCCTGGCGCAGGCAAGTCCACATTCATCAAATTTGTGGCAGACAGCCCAGGCACCAAGACAGCCCTGCGGAAATGGGCTAGCAAAAGCAGGCCCATCATCGGTTGCCACTACTTTTGGAGTTCAGGAACGTCGATACAGAAGTCCCGTGACGGCCTTCTTCGGTCAATCTTATACGACATATTCTCTGAGGCCCCCGAACTTCTCCAGCAAACATGCGCGAGACGATGGAAAAGAGCCTTATCTACGAACTCCACAGTGGGCCCTTCTTGGTCTTCTTCAGAGCTGAGCAAGATTATCTTCGACGTCGTTCAGAAGGCCGAAGCGAAATTTAGTTTCTGCTTCTTCATCGACGGATTGGACGAAGCTTGCCTGGAAGTGAACGACAAGGATCTGTGTGAGACTATAGTCGACTTGTCAAATTGTCCTAATGTGAAGCTTTGCATCTCAAGTCGGCCTTGGAACAGGTTCACAGAGTACTTTGGAAGCCGACCAACATTGAGCATACACGAGCTGACTCGCAACGACATCCGAAGTTATGCACAACAAGAGCTCAGCAGACACCCTAGGTGGAGAAGCCTTGACAACGAGAATGACGCGAGGGACAGTATGGTCACCGAAATAGTACAAAGAGCCCAGGGCGTCTTCTTGTGGGTCGTACTAGTTGTTCGACAGCTTCGAGAAGGCTTGACCAACTACGACACCTCGAAAGACTTATGGAAAAGATTGGACGGAATCCCGGACAGACTGACAAAAATTTTCCGGCTTATAATCCAAAGCGTAGAGCCGTTCTATTTGCAAAAAATGGCAGAGACGTTGTTGATTGCCGCCGCTGGTCAAGGTCCTCTTCATTCCGCGATCTACACCTTCCACGACCGGTGTGATTCCAATCCAAATTATGCCATCGAGGAGCAGCTCATTCCTTGGGACGACGAGCAGCTTGAACGTGAGATACAGCCATTCTCGATCAGGTTGAACTCGCGTTGCAAGGGACTGCTTGAGGTGGATGCCTTCGACAGGGTCAACTTTCTCCACCGCACATTGAGAGATTTTTTGCAAATGGAGGGAATGTACGGCGAACTCAAGAAGCAGGCCGCCTCAAGGTTTGACGCGGAGCTGAGCATCTTTCAAGCGTACATATGCTGGATCAAGCACGCGGCCTTCGTGTCTATGGGAGGAATCGCATACTATGGGCCTTCTAAGAGTCTTTTGGTTGATACTCTGGAAACGGCACTTGAATATGCCGCAAGATCAGAAAATCCATTCGTTCTTGACCTTATTGATGACCTGGACTGGGCGGTCCACACGATGTTCGACACTGGGCAGGCGACGTTTGCCGGCACCGGGACGATTCAGCAGACACAACATCTGTTCCGAACCTGCATCTTGAGGACTGGGCTCGACAATTATCCCATCGAAAGATTTATTCAAGCGCCAGAATACTCGAAGGAGGTGCCTCCACTGGTCTCCGTCCTAAAGCTTGACACACAAGCCGGGAACGATTATGATATGAGGTGGTCAGCACGCAGGGTCAATCTGCTTCAGAACCTCTTGGGTCATGGGAATGACCCGAACGAGGTATATGTCGACCCAGAGTCTGGCCTTGAGACCACCCCCTGGTCCGAGTTCGCCAAGCGATTGATGCCATGCCCGCAACTGGAGCTGGAGAGCCTGCCCGCGGACTACCCGCAGCGGCCGTTGACGGAGGCAGTGAGCAGCGGCATATTGTCAATGCTTCTGGACAATGGGGCCGACCCGAATACCATGGTCGAAGGCGAAGACTCGCCTGAGCCCCTCCCGGTTTGGGCTAAGTTCTTCCTGGCCTGCTTCTTGACCCCAAGCCTCATTCTGCACAGCGATCGATACCTCGAGGACCTGGATAAGATGGTGCACAAGGCAAACCTCGACGTCAACACTGCTTTTCTCCAACCACTTGGTGAGTGGTTAGTAGGAGAGCCGATTGAAGTTGTTTGTCGAAGCCTTGGTGTCCCGGTACCATTTCGAAGTGCTCTGTGGGATATACTAGGCTGCTTCCTGAGGAAAGACTCTCCCCTAGCATCGACATGCACCCCCAAGAGCTACAGAGAGCTTCAGTTCTACGCCAAAGTAACGAAGACATTTCTGCGGCATGACGATCTCTCAAAGCTACCGCTTCTTGACATCCGGGTGGCAGTGGCACAAAGCATGCCTATGAGCCTTGTGCCAGACATATTGGAGGGAGTCAATGCATTCCTTCGGTCTTATCCACAAAGCAGGCCAGTGGCCAAGAGACGGAGGTCAATAGACGATGAGGGCGACGAAGATATGGCTTGCAGCCAGGGAAACAAGGCTCCAAGGCTTAGCTTCATCTGCAACTCTGCTAGCGGGATGCCCAGTAGGCAGGTTGGAAGGACGTTTGATGATACGGTAAGGGCTTGAGCGGTGGATGACAGACAGCAGATGCCCAGGTACATTTACATGGTCATTGGCCAACTTTGCCACTGTTGAAACAGTAAGAGACCAACTGGTGGGGTGTAAGAATCTTAGTAAATGGAGAGAAATGCAGGTCCAGATATTTGTGGATAATTGAGCCGCTTGACCAAAGATAAGGGCATACGTACAAGGGAGACATCAGATGTGAAGGTTTGTATGTGGTGGCTGGCCCGTGCTGCCCCAGGCCGGCACTCAAATGCAGCAGCAGATCTGCCAGTGGATGAATTGGTGGGGCAGTGACACACGCAAACACAAACGCACATATAGAGAGGCAAACAACAAGCCACCTCGTTCCAGCCTAAACAGCCACAAACTCTGTCACTGCAGCGATTTGGTGGATTTCTTGGACATTTCTGACTTTTATTGAACACAAGATCCATTCCACCCGTAATCTTCTGACACAAAAACATGATTAGTTGTTGACTTGGAGTTGTCTCTCGCCCAGTTTCAAAGGCAAAAAAGGTAGAGCAAAGTGGACCTGGTCCACCCTAGAGCCCAGTGCCTTCCAAGGTTAATTGCAGCTGCGGTGCCTAGGAGGTAGTAGCACACACCACCATAGGGCAGAGTGAAGGGGCAAGGGGCAACGCACGGCTGCACGGCTGGCAGAGCACCAGCCAGGACTGGGCAAGGACTGCCCAGGGCACACAAGTCCATCGCAGAAGGGGGGCCAGAAGTCCAGACCCAGACCGAGTCCGAATTGCTGGGTAGCTTGGTTTGGCCTAGTGGGGCCGGCGCATAACCTCCGTCCCTGGCTCTTGCATTTCTTTTTGCGACACCCTTTTTGGAGCTTCACCCTTCCCATCCTCCTCACAACCGCCCTGCCCAGCCAACCACCTCCTCCCTGCACCTGCTGCGTCTTGTCTTTGTTCATCAGGTCGGGCTGTTTAGTTCATCCTGCACAAGCGACTGGCTTGCTGGACCCCTTTGTCATTGTGCCCCGGCTGATGCAGCGACTCGACAAACCTTGAGAGGCTCAATCTTGGGACCGAGTCTCGATCGTCACTGCGCACACGCACGCGCTATCCATCAACCAGCCCCGTTTCTCCTTGGCCCTCGGCCACAGCAACAGAAAACTCTGAGCAGCCTCCCTCTCAGCCCTCCATCATCTATCACGAATCATAAACTACACCGATCTGGTCCTACATACAATCACCTGCTTCAAAGCCCCAAGATGGCGGGTGCGACACCAGACATCCAGCAGATCCTGGAGCAGTTGCGTGGTAAGCACTCCCCAACCACACCATCATCCTGGCCTCTCATCTCTCCATCTCCCTCCTTCAATTGACCTGGACTAACCCCCGTCATTCAGCTACTCAACAGAGACCTGCGACAACAACCCCAACCCAAGGCCAGCCTGGTCTTCCCGGCCCCTCCTACCCTCCGGCTCAGGGCTATGCCATGCCACCAGGTGCCCCTCCCGCACAGCAGAACAACTACCCACCTCCAGGCGCCTATGGGTATCCACAGCCCTCGTCGAGTGGAACAGTGGATCTCAGCGCAATCAAGCCTGTGAATTCGGGCACCGTGAGCATCCAAGATGCCATAGCCAAGGCAAAAGCCGTCGCTGCCGCCAACAACCTTGCACCCTACGAGCGGCCTCCAGTCTATGCTGGCAACGACGGCCGTCGCCGGTCGCGCTCCAGATCCCCACCCCGTCGTGAGGCTTTCCACGACAACTACAATCCCTACAGAGATGAGCGCCGCGCCGATCGTGGTGGTCGCGAACACGGACGCGAGAGGTCATACTCTCCTCAGCGCGGTCGCCAAGGTGCCTTCTCTCCTCGAGGATCCAACCCCGCGCGCCAACGCTCTCCCCTCCGCGGAGAGGACGATAGCTCGTCAGAAACTATGCAGATCGAAGCAAGCCTTGTCGGCCTCATCATCGGCAGGCAAGGAGAGAACCTGCGTCGAGTGGAGGGTGAGACAAAATGTCGCGTGCAGTTTCTGGCCCCACATAGCAGTGACGACAAATTTAGGCAGTGCAAGATCACTGGCCCTCGTGCGAGGAGAGCGGAAGCAAAGGCTGCCATCAATCGGATTATCGATGATAGCGGCATGGGTGCGATCGCCAGAGCCGGTTTGGACAGAGGCCAGCCCCGTCAGCCCCCGACTGTCGACCCCACTAGTGGCCAGATCAACTTGAAGGACGGAGAAGAGTGCCTGCAGATCATGGTGCCAGATCGCACTGTCGGTCTCATCATCGGACGTGGTGGCGAGACTATTCGTGATCTTCAGGAGCGGAGCGGCTGCCATGTTAACATTGTTGGCGAGTCCAAGAGTGTCAACGGTCTCCGCCCAGTCAACCTCATTGGCCCTTACGCTGCTGCAGCCCAGGCCAAGGATCTTATCATGGAGATTGTGGACAGCGACAGCCGGAATGGAAACTCGGGCGGAGGTGGCGGCGGTGGTGGTGGCGGCAACCAACACCAAGGCCGACCTAACCAGCGAGATAACAGCCACGACAAGACCAACGATGCGATCTTCGTTCCGAACGAGGCCGTTGGCATGATCATCGGCAAGGGCGGCGAGACTATCCGTGAAATGCAGAACCAGACTGGTTGCAAGATCAATGTCTCACAGCAGCCCGCGCCTGGTGAGGCTGAGCGAGAGATAGAGCTTGTCGGTAGCCGAGAGTCAATCGAGCGGGCAAAGCGGGCCATCGAGGACAAAGTCGAAGCAGTTGTAAGTTCCCTAACTCGTGAGCTGGTATGATTTGTCGCATATCTAACAACCGGATCCAGAGACAGAAGAGCAACGGCGGTGGCGGCGGCGGAGGAGGACGCGGTCGTGGCCAGCACCGCGATTACGACAACCCGAACTATGGGCAGCCACCTTCTAACAACCAGCAGTCACGGGCACCTGCGGCTCAAGCAGGCGCTGACGGCCAAGCTGACCCCTATGCAGCCTGTGAGTATTAGCCCCCCCCTGGCCCGTTATCCAGGCCACATTGCGACGATGCGAGCAATGACTGACAACCCGACAGACGGCGGCTACCAGAATTACCTGGCCCTATGGTACCAGTCCCTCGCTGCACAGCAAGCTGCTGCAGGCCAGGGCGACGCTTCCAAGCCACCCGGCACATCGTAACCGGCCATGCGCAAGAGACGCGGCCAACTGCGTGACGTCTTCTGCGGAGAGATTGACCCGACTGAACCACTGCATCGCTGTTGACTGACATGGCGGCTGTCCGTCTAACCGCATCCTGATGAAGCTGTCCCATGCCAGAGATGCACACCGTTTTTGAGATCCGTCCAGCTCCATCTCTATACCCCGACTTTTCTTCAGCCTTTCATTGTTTGAGCACATCCTCTTTTTGGCATCACATCCTCGGCCGAGAAACCTGCCTTACAGAACAGGGCTCCCTCCCTGTGGGCCGATCTGACATACCCGTCGACTCCTGACAAAGGCCTGTGAGGCAAGTGGTGTCGCACCTCGCGGCTTCGATTGATTTGACACTTCTTCATGAGATGCCACTTGATCGTAGTCCTGACAGCGGCTTGACTGGCTTCTGGGCCATGGTTCGCAAACTGCATGGACGCAAAAACTTTTGAGCTTGTTGCGCTTAATGTGCCCGGTCTGACGTCGTCTGGACATTCCATGAAAGGTTCAGCTTCGTCACCAAACTTTGATACCACCGCCTGGCTGCTCCTCATCCCGGGGTTCTCTCGAGGGCAGCTGCAGCGACCGCCCAAACGCAATTTCCTTCTGACTGCAGGCGTTCATTCCTTCAGCATTTGTCGTTCATGCTCTGCAACTTGAGGCTCAAGTAAGCTTGCATCTGACATTTACGGTTGGTGATGGTAGTGCGTCGTGACACGGCGTCTTGTGGCCCCTGAAGTGCGTCCATGCAGAGAGGCCATCTGACTTCTACGTGCTGCAAATGCGTCTCACACACATGGTTACAGTCTCAAAACGGTCGTGACCAATCTCTTTCCAGCACTACTTTCCATAGCGCCGTCTTATTAGTGAGTATAATGAGGGGAATGTGTGGTCAGGATAGGCCAACGCTGGTCCAAAGTCTGTGGTAGGGCAAAAGGAGACGCAGCCGAGGGACACGGCGAAGCACTGCCAAGCTGTAAAATATAATATGATGAATTCTCGAAATGGCATCGGTTCGATGGATTTTCGTGACTTGTTAACTTTTCTTGTATCTTTCGCTGATCCCCGCCATTGTTCGCCTCCTGCTGTGCGTTACCCAGGACCATACCGCGCTTTGGTGGGTACTAGAGAAGATCCCTATGACCCTCATTCACCTATACAACCGCTTATCTCTGAAACCAACTATCAATAAATTCAGAGAGGAGAATATCTTAACTTCTAAGCAGTCAAATAGCTTCTTAGTGTATTTCTCATGAAAATAGACTCATAGGGAAGAAATAGACTCATAGAGAGAAGAGGGTCATTAGAGGAAAGAAGGGGGTACCTCCTATTTAGGGGAGAAGTACCTCCCTCTTCCCTACCTCCCTTCCTTCCTTCCTTCAACTTCAACTCCTCCACCTTCCTCCTTCAACTTCAATATCACCACCTCCCTTTAAGATCAAATTAAAGATCAACTTATAGATCAGAAATAAGCACCCAAAAGCCTAAAACTTAAGAATAGGCCTAGAAGGAAGGGGAAGGAAGGGATTCTCTCTCAGCTAGCTAATATACTAAAGTAGAAGACCTACCCTTAGAGAATAAGGAGAGAGACTCTCAAAAGGAAGGAGCCTCCCTAGTAAGTCTATTTCTTCTCCTACAACCCCTTTTTCCTTAATAATCGCTTTCAGGCTTCAGAATATTCTCATAATTCTTAGGGAATTATTTAGACTTAACAATATATACCATCTTGACCGTCAGATTGAGACAAATACCATAGTAATAGTTTCAAAGGCAGAGAAGTAGTGTAGCAATCGAGAGACAGCAAGAAAGGCCTGGGTGTTTATAAGGATCTTCTCTACTACCCACCAAAGCGCGGTATGGGAGTTGTTAGATCTAGCCTCCATTGCGGCTCCTCCACCGCCGCTCATCATCCTTCAACACCCAGACCTAAGGACTCTCATCACAGCTTCGCCTTGGGCGCCCCCGACCCCGCCTCCTCCCTCACGAGCTTCTCAACAGCCTCGACCCCAGCCCTCGCGACGACCTCGTCCTGTGCGGGCGTGCCGGTACTGCAGCCCACAGCACCCAGGATCTCGCCGCCGGGTCCAATGACAGGGACGCCGCCGCCGATGACGTTGAACCTGCCCCCGTTCGTACCATTGATGCCATAAGCCGGACCGCCGGGCCAGACTGCCTCCTTGTAGGAGGAGGTGGGGATCCTGTGTCCCGCGGCCGTGAAGGCCTTGTCGATGGAGATGGCCACGGAGGTGAGCTTGGCACCGTCCATGCGGGTGAAGGAGAGGAGGTGCGTGCCCGCGTCGACGACGGCGATGTTCATGGGCACGCCTATGCTGGCGGCTTTGGCCTCGGCCGCGGCTGTTGCTGCCTTTGCGGCTGAGATTGTGAGGGTGCGGGTTGTGGTTGTTGCCGGCATTGTGATGTTTAAGATGAGATTAGATTAGATTCGGTAGTTGGACTGGCAAATTGATCGTTTGATTCGCCCGTGTTTATGGTGTCGTGTTATGTGAATAAGGTGTCGTTTCCAGCCTGCTGGGACATCAGGTGAGATGGACGTTAATGGAGTGACGTCGTCGTTTTAAGTCTCAGGACTTGGAGACCTTTGAAATTGGTTCGGCATTCGGCATCGAGAGGGCATGCGATATCGGGGTATATGAATTACTGCTTGCCGGTTTGGAAAATAAGAATATAAGGAGCAGAGAAGACGAAGAGAAGTCAATACCGAGTTGTAGCTTTTGGGGATAGAGTTGGAACAGCTATGCCCGCTGTGAGGAAGGAGATAACACGTCTCGGGAGGGGGTGGTCTGTAAGTTGGATATCCCGAGGTCAGTCCCCAGTCCTAACCCTGAGCAGACATGGCAAGCTTCTGTTCCTCTTGAAACTACACCTTCCACCAAGTACCGACCTCGACAAGGATCTAGCTGTTTTTCCAGTTCGAGATGGAGTCTTGGTAACCTTTCAACTGACGATCCTTGCCCAGCACATCCTCATAACGGCGCAGGAGCTGAGCCAGTGAGCCGGGCAAGATTGGCAACACAACGTCGCAAGGATTGCCGTGGGCCGGCGCGACCTATCAGAGGCGCTAGACCATAGCACGAGGGCGGCACGTGGGCGAACCATTCTGTGGTGTTGCTATCACTGAACGGCGTCTTCTCATCTTGCCCAAGAGGCTCACATCCTTACTGCAGTAATCCTCGCCTGGGCTGCCCCACTAACGAACATGTCCCCGCCGTTTCTCTGGGCGGTCTCTTACGCCCGTGAGTCGCGAGGTACACACGCAACCCGGCACACTGGGCAACCTTGGCTGCCATCATGGCGCATACACAATGCTTGGTATGGAGATAAGCCTGCAGCCCAGGTTGCCCACACCTGGCTATGGGTGAAGAGATTGGGAGCATGCGACACTATTCCTATCCTAAAAGCGCGCCGCGCCCAGCCTGTGGTTGTACCTCCCGCGCTTGACTTTCCCCCTTCCGTAAGTATTCGTGGTTGGCAAGGTCAAAGCTGTGGCTCCTGCCCTCAACAAACCGCCGAACGACTTTGTCTCAATTCACCTGTTTTGAGGCTCACTTCAGCTCAATTTTCTTAAAAGCTGTCTGGCGAGGAGTCTACCGCTCCTCTAACGCACCGAGAATTCGTGGTGTCACCAGACAAGCTCCAGTGCCATGGCAGCCCACACGAATGAGCGCAGCCCCAGCCCCTCCAAGCTGGAGGCCACCGGCGATGAGAAGGTCAGGATCCCGGAAGAAGGCGTGCTGACCGACGCCGACCCGGGGGATGCTAGCTCCCTCAAGAACGGCGAGGACATTTTGGCGCTGCAGGACCTCGACCCGGCCCTCAACGCCAAGATGCACCTGGTCAACAACGCCATAGACGAGATCGGCTGGACAAACTACCACTGGAAGCTCTTTGGGCTCAATGGCTTCGGCTACGCCGTCGACTCGCTCGTCCTGCTGCTACAGTCCATCATCGCCACCCAGGCCTTTATAGAGTTCGGCGAGGTCGGCTACCCCCGCGCCCTCACCATCGCCGTGTACGTGGGCATGCTCACCGGCGCCATCTTCTGGGGGTCGTCCGCCGACATCGTGGGCCGCCGGCACGCCTTCAACATCTCGCTGTTCGTGTGTGCCGTGAGCACGCTGCTATGTGGTGCCATGCCGAATTGGGGCTCGCTGGGGTTTTTCATCGCCCTGGTGGGCTTTGGGGCCGGTGGGAACCTGATTCTGGATACGACTGTGTTTCTTGAATACCTGCCCTCTCAGAAGCAGTGGGTGCTGACGTTCCTTGCCGCCTGGTGGGGATTTGGGCAGGCTATCACCGGGTTCATTGCTTGGGGCTTCATGGGTGAGTTGCACGGGGCGGCGTGACTTCACAATTACTGGGGATGTGTGAACTCCATGGCGAGTTGCCATCGCTGACCTTGGCCCATCTCGGTAGTACCTGAGAGATGGAATTGTACCTCTGTGGACACGTGCACCAAAGCAAATAACATGGGATGGAGATGTGAGTACTGATCTCCTGATCTCTAGCAATATCCTGCGCTCTCGTGGCCTGACAAGAGCCTAGATACCATGCTCACATCCGGGGCGCTGGTCTTCGTCATGTCGGTCCTCCGCATAACAGTGGTGCGCCTGAAGGAGACCCCAAAGTACCTGCTCGGCCTCGGCGAGGACGCTCAAGTTGTCGAAACGCTCCAATTTCTGGCGAACAAGTACAACCGCCCGATCTCACTGACGTTGGAGAAACTCGAGGCGTGTGGTGAGGTCAGAGGAGCCCACAGCAAAAACCGCTTCTCAGCGAACGAGTTCATGATCCACCTCAGGGGCCTGTTTGCGACGAGGAAAATAGGCATTTCCACCGTCCTGATATGGGTATCCTGGACACTCATTGGACTCGTCTACCCGCTGTTCTACGTCTTCCTCCCGTATGTTTCTTTCAAAGGCGCCAAGAATTCGCGACGCAGATCCACTGACACCATACAGCACATACCTTGAAACTCGTGGAGCAGATTTCGCGGAGACACCCGTAAGCATTTGCCTTTTCTGATAGTTCTCACCAGATTAGATAACATTCGAGCTAACCTCCACTGTCCCAGTACGAAACCTGGCGCAATTATGCCCTAGTGAACGTGTCCAGCATCTTCGGCCCCATGCTAGCAGGCTGGATGTGCGACCTGCCGCTCCTCGGGCGGCGCTACACGATGGTGATCGGCGCCCTCATGACCATGTGCTTCTTCTTCGCCTACACCGCCGTCCGCTCAGCCGCCCAGAACGTCGGCTTCTCGTGTGCTATCGGGTTCTGTCTGAATATCTACTACGGCACCCTATATGCCTACACGCCCGAGGTCCTCCCCAGCGCCCACCGCGCCACGGGCAACGGCGTCGCCGTCGCGTGCGCCAGGGTCATGGGTATCTTGTCTGCGGTGATTGCGACTTTTGCCAATACTAGCACGCCTGTACCAATTTACCTGTGTGCGGCTCTGTTTGTGGCCCTGGCGCTTGTTAGTGTGTTCTTCCCGTTTGAGCCATATGGGAAGAGGAGCTCGTAGGCTGGGTCTGGCTGCTGTTGCTTGCGGTTTGTTCAGCGATATGCGAGGTGGAAGTATAAAGAGCTTGCAAGGCTGGGTGGTATCTATCTGTTCATATAGCATGTACATAAGGACTTTGAGAATACTCAACCCGCCGCTGTAGGTCGAGCCGTGTTTAGCAGCCACGTGCATGTCTTGAGAACCTCGAGTTGCCCATTAGCTCCCAATGTCGTCTCGACTCAATTTGTTGAAACTGCAACACTATTAAGAGCCAAATGCTGCTGTTTGACATGGGTCTCAACCTGCCCAAGAGGATTTTAAAATTTCAAAATTCAAGTCACGTAAAATTCGCAGACTGCATCTGGGCTGTACGAAAGGCAAAGACTGCCCGAATCATCTGACTGCCTTGTAAAAGTAGGCCATCACTTTCGTCCAAAATCCTCGACGTGCTTCTAAGTCTCATCGGACAGAGCAAGCAGCTCGGTAAACACCGGTGTCCCCAGACCCGTCGTCGGGTCCCATCCCGAGACCGCCTCAAACCCAGCGTCAGGAATCTCATCACCACAACCGGTGATCCTCCCCGTATTGATATCAGTCAAGGCCGAAGACGAACTCGCATTCGCGTACAGCCAAGGATTCAAGAATCCCAGCCCAGGCTTCCCCCTGGAGATGCGGTCGCTGTTCACGAGCTGGATGATGGCCGCAAAAGTGGGCGTGGCGGCGCTCGTGCCGTCGATCAGCGCCATGACGCCCTTCATGATGACGACGAAGCGCTGTGCTTGTGCCGCGACGTCTGGGTACGCACGGCCTGCGGTGTTGAAGTAGGGTCTCATGGCATTCGCTGTGCCGGACTCGAGCCAGGACTTGATCGCGACGTCCTGGTAGCTTGGGCGCGGGAAGAGGTCGGAGAAGCCGCCTCCGGACGAGGACCAAGCACCTTCTGGGCTGGTTCCGGTTGTGCCGCCGACGGTGGTCACCCACTGTAGTATCATGCCATGATTAGCTGTCAATCTCTCTTAAAGCACGGGGCTCTCGCGAAACACAGCCGCCGCGAGGAAAGTGTGAGGCACAGCAAGGAGCAACTCACAGGGCATGAGGCGGGGAATGTCGTCACGAAATGCTTGTCGCCGTCTTTGGTAGTGCAGTGCGGCGCGGCTCCAACACCACTATCGCCACTCGCGACAAGCACCGAGACGCCGCGCGCCCCGAGCTGACTAAAGAGGTTGCAGACGTGCTTGGCGTACGAGTCCGGCACGGTCGACTGGACGTCACCGTAGGAGATAGACAGCGTGTTGGGCAAGGGATCAGCATCCGTGAGGAGGTACTCGAGGAACTCGACGAAGGGCTCGTTGGTGTTTACATCGTCCGGGTCGCCGGTCCACTTTCCGCGCCCGGCCGTGCTGTAATAAGTGATCGGGACGGAGCCGGCGATGGCGCGGGCGTACTGCAAATCCAGGCTTGCTTCGCCGCCTGTTCTGCGGGGCTTGGTCGGGCAGGAACCGCCGTTAACGCCGACGCATGTAAAAGATTCGGATATGTTGCTTCCTCGAATGCCGTGGTTGGACAAGAAAATTTCGAGGTCGGAGGGCGCGGCGTATTCCTCGAGGAAGCCGGCGACGCCTAGGAGGCCCGTGGTGTAGTTCTCTGCGGACTTGAAATCGTAAAGACTGGCCAGGCAAGTCGGGGTGATGAAGTTCCCGCGGCAGCCATGGACGGCGTCCCCCGATTGTATGTAGGTGTCTGTGTCCGCCTTGCTCAGAACTCGGAGACGTGAGATTTGGGACTTGTAAGCGCGGAAACCGAAGAAGGTCGTGGGCTGGACCATGTCGATATGGCTCATGAGAGCATCGGGAAGACTGAACTCAAGAGTTCGTAGGACAACCTCGTTTGTTTCCAAATTGCGGTATGCATTGTACTCTGCGTTCAGCAGCCTCTCGGCCCGGGCGATGCTGGTCGAGACGATGATCGAATCCCTACGGGCAGAGTATGTTGCATTTCCACCAAGGCCGGCGCTCTCGAGCCAGTCCATAACCAAGTTTCGTGCTTCATCCTTTGGTGCGATAAGGTCGTCGATAACCTTCTGGGGCACGTAGGCGCCATACTGGTGATTACCTGGCGTTGCGATCTGGATTTGAGACATTGGCTTAGCCCTGCGCGCAGTCTTAGAGGAAAAATTTTTTTGGTGGACCTACGCTCAAAGCGACTTCGTGGAATTTGTCCATGTTCTGGTGGAAAAGATGCATGCGAAGCCGGATCGGGACAGCCTCCTTGTTGATCTGCTGGGTCTCGTCCTTCACCCATCCCAGTGGTGGGGACGAAAGGCTCTCAACGACAACAGAATCGTTTTGAACATTTTGGCTGTTCCAGGTTGGGAAAGACATCGCCGTGGAGGCAAGTCCCAGTAATAAGGTGGCGATGTGAAGAGGACCCATGGCGGCAGCAGTCTGTTTCTTCCAGGGCAGGGAAGGAAGGGCGGCCAGACTAAGATATGAAAAAAGATTGAGGTCGATCAGTGTTTTGGACTGTCATTCTAGGTGTTAGAAAGACGATGGGAACCCGACAGCCCTAGCAGAGACAGCAAACATGCAGGTTACTCACCTGGGAGGCCACAGCCAGCTCTTGATGCGATTTGACGTTGATGATTGTGGGCTTGTCTGAACTGACCGCATGGAGACCTTCTTTAGACGCAGGGAAGGTGAGTGGTTAGTTTCCTTACCAGCCTTGTTGTGTTGGACCAAGGGCACACCATTCACTGACCAGCTCCCCTAGCCAAAAGTAACAGTAAACTGGGAGGGGTTGATGCCACACTAACCTTGGCCCCGTCTACATGGGCTTGCCGTTTGAAACTGTAGGCAACCTGGCATGGAGGGATGGTGTAGTGGTACATTTCATGGGTGCAAATCTGTGAAATGTACTTCGAAACCGGCAGCTCTGGTGAAGTGCACCTCGAGGGTGGGCGGCTCATCGCTAGCGTTGGCTTCTTTAGAAGCCTTCGATTTTTTTTCCCACTCTCATCTGACATTCCCTCCACATACTCTCATTCCTTTCTTATTCTTTTCTAAGCATGATGAACTATATTTGAACTCGTAGCTATTCCTGTTTTTAATGCACAGGGTGTTCTGTTCTCGATGGTTTGAATGTGCACTGTTGCATGCCCTCGTGCTGCAAACGTCTGATGATATCAAGAGGCCGGGCAAACGTGGTTGGCTGCAAGCACCCATGGGGCTTGTGCGATTCTCAATCAACCCAGTAGCCGCACGAAATTAGGCCTAAGCTTCTTCATCCATTCGATATCAGGGTTGAACGCCCCTTCAAGTTCATGGAAGCCATTCGCTTTGGGAAATAATCACACCTACCTCGAGGGAACCCCTTCCTACTTGCTGACACAGCTGAAGACCAGAAATCTCTCATCTTCTATATCTCTTATAATATTCTGTCCTCCAAAACTCAGTAGCCCTTACTCTACTCCTCGTGCTTTGTTTTGTTTAGCACCAAAACTAAAGTAGGTAGTAGCCAATCCCCTGGAAGGGTTCGGCTAGTCCTTTCAAACTGCAAGAGCTCGGCACGGTCAAAACTTTATTTGCACTATTCTGGGCGGAAGGTAAGGTAATATCACTTGATGTCTCGGAATTTTAGCTAGTTGGATAAATTCGGAACTAGTTGCTCAGACCGAATTCTGAGCTACGGCACTGGCAGCGCATTCGAAGACCTTCAGTGACGGTTCGATTGCAATATTGCTATGTCATCAGGGACCTATGTACACTCGGGGTCGATCCCATGAAGGATGAGATTTTCTTCTGGTGTGAAACGAAAATGCGCCTCGCGAGTCGGGACCACCACATCTCGACCACAGGTAGTCTAGTGCCTTGCCAGAGCTCAACGATGAAAGGAGCCTTAGAAAGCCGGCTTGGCGTTCTTGACCAGCATCTCGAAGCTATACAACGTGTCAGTCTTCCGGAACAAGACCCTCGGGTTTCAACATGCCAGTGCCTCGGAAAGACATCCAATCTGAAGGGTGGACATTGGGAGAAGTAGATCGGGGTACTTACTAGGCCTGGTTCCATGTTCCAGCCTCGGGAGAAGGCTTGAAGGCTGTTTTCTGTGTCAGTGACCTAGCTCCTCACAGACAGAAACGTATCTTGGCTAGAGACTTACCATCGGAATGTCCGCAGAAGCTGTCGTACCGGGTCGCACTCGTGTCGCTGGTGCCGTCCGACTCACCGCCGGGCTTGACCCACACAAACGCGTCGGCAAGCTCATCACCAGTGCTGCCCGAGGGTCGCACACCGAAGCCGGCGCCGTTGACGTTGCACCAGTCTCCCCCTGGAAATTATCAGCAAATTGTTGGCGACTAAGAGATCTTGAACTCGGGGTCTGGGGTTACTTACACTCAGCACGAAGTCCAGTGACGGCGTTGCGGCCAGTGTCGACGATGGCGTGGTTGGGCATGCCGTTCTGCTTCAGAAGAGGCGCGAAGGTGCTGCGAGGTTTTGTCGGTTAGTGATCGGATCTATTCATGTCCAATGGCAGCCACTCTCAAACTGGAAACTCAAAAATACACGAGGCGTTCAGGGGAGAAAAATAACGTACTCGACATAGATCTTCTCATTCTGGCACTTGTTGTACTGGGCATCAGGTGCGCTGGAGAACTCGCCGGGGGACTGGTCCCAGGCATTCCAACCAGCCACGTTGGTGGCAAACCCACGGAACTGCTTGGGGCTGCCGCCGGCCTTGTAGGCGTTGGCGAGCTCCTTGGCGCCGGGCGCGAGGTTGTCGTTCCAGCCGAGCCAACCACCGTGGCCGGCGTCGATGTACATGACAACGTTGGGCAGGTTGAGCTGCTTGATGGCGTAGGCAACGCCGTCGCGGTAGCCCGAGGCCGACTGCTGGCACGTCGTCAGGTCTGAGTTGGTGACGAGGTTGGGTAGCGAGTCCGGCTCGATGACGAGCGCGAAGGCGGTGTTCGGGTGCGCCTTGAGGATCTTGACGATCGGGTCGATGTACTCGCTCTTGTACCGGCTGAGCTCGCCGACCTTCAGCTCGCCGTTGGACGCCTTGGCCGCGCAGTCGCGGCCCGGCAGGTCGTAGATGACCAGGCCCAGGATGTCGCTGCAGGGAACGTCGGCGATCGCGGGCTCGACCTTTGCGATGTTCGCAATGGAGTCGCTAGGTATCGCTGTCAGTGGTGTACAAGCCTTGGGCGGGTGAGGGTCAAGCCATTGGTTTCTTCTGCCAACATCTGAGCCCGGGTCTTGCGCAACTCACATCCACAGGAAGGTGCCCACATCAGCAACCTTCTTGGCGGCGGCTTTCAGGCTCGCATCGCTGATGGCCTCAGCGGCTTTGTTCACCTCATCGCGGTAGAAGTTGTTGGCGTGAAGCTTGTATTTGGAGAAGACGTTGGTCGAGGCATCGAGGTTGACGGCAGAAGAGCAGCCCGACTGGCGCTTCTCCTGTGGTGCGGCAAGTGCTGTGGTGGCGAAGGCCACAACGGCTGTTTTTGAGATCTTCATGGTGCTCTGCTTCTATTCGATAGGTGCTGAGAATTGTCGGATATGCTGCCCTACTACTATTGTGAAGCTCCTTGAGGCGTCCCCAGCATCTTTATATAAGACTGAGATTCGCCACAAGCATGCCCACCCTCCTTCATCAATGCAGTTCGTGACAGGCTAGTCGAAATTGATACCACATCTAGGGTCTCCGAGATGTGCCTGCAAGAAGAGATCGACAATCAGGAACATAGGTCCGAAGTTAGCGATGACTTCGGCCACAGTACTCCGAGTTTCCCATCGACGAAGGGGGCAGCGATCCAGCAGATGTATCCCGCGTGACTGGGTTCCATAGGTGGCCAAAATACGTCCAACAGCATATTAGTGTTACAGACGCAGTTCCAGGGAGGATCCCCACCCGTGTGGTATGCTGTTGTGAGAGGAGGTTGCCTGATTGGTGTTTGGGCCACACGAGAAGCAGGGAACACTTTATGGGCAATATCCGGGGGCACGAACTCGGAGCTCGTCAATATCAACGGCGATCCATACTCCTCCATCGGCCTTTAGCCACTGGCTGAGGCACGCGAAACTTTCACAAATTGAAATCTTGGCAACAGGGCCTGCTGCCAGAGCGGGATCCCTACTAACTTGCTTTGGGCTTTAACTATCGCCTAGTAATCGGTTCAGACTCATGTGGGAGTCGCGTAATGGAGTAGCTTAGAAGAGGACAACACGCCTGTGGTACCAGCGTTCCAAGGTTTGAAAGCGAAGTCGCAAAGCAGCATGGCTGACGTTGGACGTCTGTGCAAGAGTGACAAGAAACTAAAGTCTGTCTGTAGAGTGTGTACCAAACAAATGCTCTTTTGGATACGGATCAGACTTAATGACCTACCGGTCTAGATCGTTCTTGTCATATCACTAAGAGTGGTGGTCGAGTGGCCGAGACCTCAATGCTAAGACTGCTGCCGCCGTAACAGCACATATGCCCAGGAATTGATCATTTTTAGGGGATCAAAAGGTTGACCAGTAAGTGAAATTTGAACATGCTCATTCCGTGTATTCTTCCGGAGCTGGGCGGTCAGCTGTTAGTATTTCATAAAAGCGGTTGCTAGAGGTTGCAATTTGTCTCCCCTGGTGGGAAGGGACCGGTACGGCGCCATGCCAATGCAGGAACTAGCTGTAGCTTACCGTTGAAGCCGCCCAGGCGTGAATTGCGGCGGCTGACGGCCATTACTGTACTTTTTATAGGGTAAGAAATATCTCATATCTGGAAACTGCAACAAGGGCGTATGCAAACACGCAACCTTGTTCTTTTACGCTGGAGTCCCAGGTCAGTTAACAGCTGGCGAAGGATCAAGACCAGGACAATCTTCAGATGCTGGGAGGAGGTATCAGCTAAAGAAAAGGAATAAAGAGACGTATCTCCTTTTCGAAGGCACGATGCGCTGGCTCGTGGCCAAATCTGTTAAGCTACGGGGTACAAACCCAGGCATTAGAGAAGGTACTCCAGCGCGTTATTGAAGGTACATACAGCGGAAGATATTGCGGGGTCTAGATCAACTGTTCTAACAGGGTTTCAATGTAAGCTTAATTATGCGATTGCTTGTTCCAAAAGGCCAGAACTGCCGGGTCCGGTTAAATTCGGAGCACACATATATTACCACGCAGCTCGCAGCAACGTCTTGGCATATAGTCAGACGCTCCGGACCCATTCGCACTCCTCGCGAGGGATTCGTGCAAGAAAATAAGGATCGGCAAAATCGACTGGATGGGATTGTTCCAAAGTGTCAAGCCTTTTAGATGAAGCGGAGATGAGCCTTGAGGCTCCAGGATTCGTGGAATGAATGGGAAAGCTTAGTTGGTCTACAAACATTGGGGAGCACAAGGTGGCCGTGACCATCTCGGGAACACCAGCTGCCTTTCAGGGTGGATCTCGTCTCACCTCACTTCCAGAATGTGGGGTGTTCTCATATCTCTTTCAGATAGATGAAAAGATGGGACCTGTCAGCGTACTGATGTATTCAGTTTCTTGTATTCAGGAGAGTACATACAAGTAACAGGACTCACGGGTCTCAAAGGGATTAGCTGGCAGTCATGTTTGCGATGCCACTGCAGCGGTTGTTTGCTTTATTCGGGCCATTAAGGGTTCCACGGGGTACTATCCAGAACCGGTGTATGTGTTCAAGGGACAGACCCGTAGACTATTTATATCCTCAAGTTCCTCAACTAAGCCGGAACCACAATAAATACCCTCCCTATAAGGGCAAAAGTCAGAATCCGTGACATGTTATCACTCCGACAAATAGGACTGAAACGAGCATTTGGATGAGGCCCAAGTAAAATTCCTGCCTCCATTTCATCCTGATTTTGTACAGTATGTAACACACGCACATGTCATACCTGGTTTTGTTTCTATTCTGTGTACGGCCGAAGCCATACATAGCGCCTTCATACAGTGGTAAACGTTCAGAACCCATCGTTCAAAAAACCATACAATGCCGATGACAGCGGTTGCACATGTCATAGTCTGAAACTTACGGCTTATCAATTGATATGCTCTCGCAACACGGGAGCTCCCACCGTTGGAAATGTGCTTAGACGCCTGAAAAGATTCGAAAACATTATACAGTCAGCCGACGAGGGCTTAGTAGCTGGCGAAAAGCATCCATCCCGCCTATGCAACCCCTGCGCGTGCCCGTCATAGAATACCTGGCCCTAAAATGCCAACATATCCGAGGCGGACTGTAGTAACCAAGGCCTGCCGAAGAAGTTCTTGGTTCCTACATGTCAAGCACAGCAGATCAAGGAGAAACTAGGTGCTGGTTGTGCCTGCGACTGCGCAGACCGGCCGTCTCAAGCCATCGGAGGATCTTCAGGTAAAGGTGAAGGCCCTAAGGAGTCTGACAGGCAGTCTCCATTAGTTCCGGCAGGCCCGAAAGGCAAGACCGATCCTAAATATGGACATTGATTCTTGGAAGGGGGAAGAAGGAGCTCAATATCTCTTTGTTAGGTATTTTGGCTGTGGTATACAAGGTGCTGCCCGGCTCCAGATGTCGTCTTGCACGTCTAGTCCGGCAAGATAGTCGCAGAAAGTCATCACTTGGTGACGCCCGCTCGGGAGTTAGATTGAGAGACAGAGAGGTGTTGATGATACGGGCCATAAGAGGCAAGACTGAGAGACTGGGCCAAGATCCGCTCATCGTTCACATGTACTACGGTAAAGTTGTAGCAGCGGCTGATGGGACAAGCTCTCAACTAATCTACCTCCTGAGTCCGGTGGTATCGCGGTCTATCATTCCAAGCAGATACATGCTTGACTCGAAGAATTAAGATTCCAAGCTCGCTACTCGTACCCGTGATGCGAGAGATCTCGCAGGCATTTTTTTTTTCCTGTACTCGAAGATGAAGCCGCCAATTTCCCACTACGATATAGTCCCTAGCAATATATTTATCGACTACGATGGCTAGGGTCACCCACACTTTTACCCCGGGGACATTGGGATGGCGAGCAGACCAGGAGAACTGGTAACCCGTTGCCTCAATTGGATTTCTTGACTTTCATCTACATATTCAGATCGTGGTCGATGATTCGGTGGGAATGTGATGGCTTGTTGTAAACGTGTGAACCGCACCGCGTTTCCATTGCCCTTCGTATCTAAACTCTTTGCGATACCGCCGCGCTTTCATTTATGAAAGATATTTCGGTATTTCCATTGGGGGTTATCCCATAGGATGGTATCCCATAGGCGATTGTCCCATAGGAGTTTATTCTATGGTATCTCAGACGATAGCTACGTGATGGCGTGGCGGATACCCGAGGTAGCACAATGACGGGCGAGATGGGAAATCATCCAAGTTACTATCATCAACTTCATCGCACGTTTTGTAGGACTTTTTGTTCGAGCTTTAAAAAGCTGAAGAAAAAGCATGTCAAGAGCATGCTTCCAGCCGTGCACATGTGAAGGCATTTGATGTCCAGCGATGGATGCACATGCGGCTGGACCACAGCAAAAAGACCACGTCCAAGCTCCGTTGGGCGTATGGCTTGCGCCTCTGTAGGAAGAATGAGCACCAATTGCGGCGCGCCAAAACCCAAAACGCTAGAACGACGTGCCGGTACTGGACAGGGCCAAGCATGGACGGTTGGATTGGTGCGCCCAGCTACCAGCCCGGGGAACGTTACATGGACGAACTACGACAGGGAGGCGGCAGGTTCTGGTGGTGGGAGAGGGCCAAAAGGGCAGAAGGGCTAAGCACTTCAGGCGTTGGCTTGGACGAGGGAAGGGGACTAGGGGCGCCCTCGTGCACGGCACTCGCCCGCCACTGTTGCTCCGGGATATCAGAGCCAAGGGTCTTGTCGTTGGTGAGGTGGTGTGCCGAATCCTTGGAGGGATTGCAGCAGATGACCACGGGGTGGGCCGCCCAATCAGCTCACCCGTGGGGCACCCTGGGCCCAGGCTGGGCTGCGAGGAGACGCCAAGGGGCCAATGGGGCGTTTTCTTGCATTCGGGCCGGGTAACGCTTATCTGAAGGATGATGGATACGTGGTTTTGTCCTGCGGGGGGTTGTCGGTCGTATCATGATTTGTGATGGAGAGATAGGGTTGGACGGCAGCAAGGAAAAAGGGCTGATGATGTCCAAGCGAGGGGAGAATTATTTGATGGTAGTAGCGTCCTCGTCCGAAAAAGCTGAGCCCGACCAGGTGGTAGGTGGTAACCAGATTGGATTTACCCCGGATTCGACAGTGTGCAGTGTGCGTGTGCGACATGGCTGGCATGTGGGGAAACGGCCGGACGAACTAGAAACCAGGGATCTGGGGTCCCAAGGAACCGTGCTACAGTACAGGCCGAGTGCAACACAACCTGAAGGTTCTCGACTGGAAAAGCAGCCAGGCGCATCCTGTCCCTGATACGAAGACCTCGACAGGCTGAGATTTGCTGTGGCGCCACAGGGGCCCCTCTCGCCCTCCTCCTCCTAGCTTATCACCTTCGCAGGCCTGGCTGCCCTGGCATTCCTTATATGGCAAGGCGCCTGCTTACTTGGAGAGAGAGACAGAGTAAAACCGAGCTGTGAGAAGTGACACTCTTTTTTTATTCTGTTGTAGGAGCAGCATCTGAATAGTCCTGGCTGCTACGTAGCTTGTGCGCCCCGAGAAAAGGGTATCCGTCAGTTCAGCCTCTCTGATGCTACCCTTCGCTCTGTCACAAGACATCGATCCTTCGTCCCAACGTCCAACAGCTTGCCTGCATCCTGCCGTGCTGCCCGCCTTGCCCTGCAGTCAAGCTGAGACATTGGACCTGAACGGGCTCACGAGCTCCCACATTTGGTCGCCCGGTGAGACGCCACTCGACGAGTCGTTCCGCGTGTAACCATTGCGCTAGGTGAGTTTCCTTCGGTCTTGTCTTGTCTTGTCGTCGTCGCAACCTGCCAGTCGTTTGCAAACGCGTCGCATTGATAACCAGTTGCCTGGGCATGGATTGTTATCTTGCATTTATTTTCCCATGTCGGTCGCACGCCGCACGCCTTAACCACCAACATCATATTCCGCACTTGCCCCAGTTGGACTGATTGACTTCTTGTCGCGACTTTGGACTCAATTGTTTTGAAACATTCGTTCTCATCCTTTCTGTTGAGAGACAGTCTCAATCACTCACTGTCCTCGCTGACCACCTCGCGGATCAGAGCTTACCAAGGCAAGCACTACCCCGCCTTCGGTTGCCAGGCAGCTTGTCAACATTCCAGGGTGGCGAAAACTTCACATCTCAGTTCAGGATTGCAAAATTACGTCCTATTCTCACGATAATCAGCATGGCCGACAACAAGGAGACGGCGGCCGATGTGCCCGCCAGCCACTCTCCCGTCACCCCGACTGAGAAGGACACCGCCCCAGAGACTCATGCCCACCATGTCGACGGACCCGTCTCTCGCCCGGCGGGCTGGATGTACAGGGGCTTCAAGATTGGCAAGAAGGAGATCTGGTACGCCTCCCCCAAGATGCAGCTCTTCATGGTCTCCATGGTCTGTTTCTTGTGCCCGGGCATGTACAACTCCCTCACCGGTCTGGGCGGCGGTGGCCAGCAGGACCCCCTCGTCCAGGACCACGCCAATACCGCCTTGTACTCGACCTTTGCCGTCGTCGGCTTCTTCTCCGGCACCTTTGCCAACAGACTCGGTATCAAGCTGACCCTCGCGTTCGGCGGGCTGGGCTACTGCATCTACGCAGCCAGCTTCCTCTGCTACACCCACACCCGGAACGACGGCTTCGTCATTTTTGCTGGAGCCCTGCTTGGTGTCTGCGCCGGTCTCCTGTGGACTGGCCAGGGCGCGATCATGATGGCATATCCCCCCGAGTCGTCAAAGGGTCGCTACATCTCGTGGTTCTGGATCATCTTCAACCTGGGTGCTGTGATAGGATCGCTCATCCCTCTTGGCCAGAATGTCAACAACTCGGGCGGCACCGTCACTGACGGCACTTACGCTGCCTTCATCGTGCTGATGTTTGTGGGTGCCATCTTGGCCTTGTTCCTGTGCAATGCCGACAAGGTCCAGCGTGAGGACGGCTCCCACGTCATTCTCATGAAGAACCCTAGCTGGTCTTCGGAGCTGAAGGGCCTCTGGGAGACTCTCTACCTCGACCCTTGGATTATCCTGCTCTTCCCCATGTTCTTCGCCAGCAACGTTTTCTACACCTACCAGACCAACGACATGAACGGGGCGCACTTCAACACCCGCACCCGCTCTCTCAACAACCTGCTCTACTGGCTCGCCCAGATCTTTGGCGCCGTCATCATGGGGTACGCCCTGGACTTCCACAAGGTCCGCCGCAGCCTCCGCGCCAAGGCAAGCTTTGTCAACTTGTTTGTGCTCACCTTCGTCATCTGGGGAGGCGGATACGCCTGGCAGGAGAAGCAGGTCACCCGCGAGGTCATTGAGGCAGTCGACTCGAACGGTGACCCGACATACCAGGGTCGTGTGGACTGGACCGATGGTGGTGAGAAGTACATCGGGCCCATGTTCCTGTACATCTTCTACGGCTTCTTCGACGCCGTGTGGCAGACAAGCATCTACTGGTAAGCACTCATCTTTTCATATCACCCTAAGCCGATAAAGCATAGCCGCGTGTCAAGAGCTAACCACGACCTCAAAATAGGTACATGGGCGCCCTTTCCAACTCGTCCCGCAAGGCTGCCAACCTTGCAGGCTTCTACAAGGGCATCCAGTCCGCAGGCGCGGCCATCTTCTGGCGGCTCGACGGCCTCAAGAAGCCATACAACACGCTCTTCGGCGCGACCTGGGGCCTCCTGGCCGCCGCGCTCGTGTTCGCGGCCCCGATCATCTGGACGCGCATCAAGGACACGGTGCCGATCGAGGAGGATCTCAAGTTCTCCGACGAGACGGTGGCGGACGTTGCGCCGACGGAGGCGCTCGGCAAGAACGAGAAGACGGTCGATGTCTAGCTCTAGCCTGGGTTTGAGATCGCGCATTGGCGGGGAGTCAGGTTGTTGATTCCATAAGTGAACCTTTTCAGGGTACGGGAGCTCCTTTGCACGTGTATGTGCGTGCGGCATGGCCTTTCACGCCGGCGAGCGTGAGGGGTGGTCAATGATACCATAGCATGAGTTCAAGTGTAGATGATTAATGAGACCAATCACTCTTCTGGAAGCCGTCAGTAAATAATGAGATGTGAGAATGTGAGCTTGCTCCTGCCGTGGCTCTCTAATGCGATCGCATTCTGTTGAAATGCTGAGAATCGAGCATGCTCACTGCGGTTCGGCACTCGCGGCGATTCCCGAGGCACGAAGGCGCGAGACGCAAAATCGAAATTCGAGAAACAAATCTGTTTCACAATCGACAGCAATTGATACCACAAGGCGTCAATTGGACCGGCCAATGAATCGTACACGAATGTCCAGAAACACTGATATAACCCAAGAGCTGCCTGTTTTGGAAAACCCCTGACGCCTTAACCGAGGACATCACCACGCCCGGACGGACGAACGGGAGCCACGACCGGCACAGGCCGAGCTAGCGCCGCCGGCCACACTGGCACGCGGCTCTGCAGGTGTGGGCCGCCCCCAAAGCTCTGGGCCTGGCCTGGGAGGGATGCCGCTGTAGCGACAGTGTGAACCCAAAGCACTGTGCCCTCTGAGTGCGCCTCCTTGGACTCGCATGCGAACCAAGAGGCAAGGCAGAAATAATGGGTATTTCCCCACGGAAAGCCCTCGATACCAACAAACGGCCAAGCCCCAGGTTTTGGGGCATCCCACGGGGTCGGACGTGGAATGGCGAGAGGATCGAGGATCGAAGAGCTCGGTTCTGTTGCGATGGGCGCACAGCTACGTCATGCTAACAGAGTGTGACACATAACAAGGCGCACTCGTGTTAGTGTCAATCCGTACCCACCAACTGGGCCGAATCCCGCTGCAAAGCTTCTGGGGCGCATCGTCACCCTGGCTGCATGGAATGATCAGACCACAGCAACGGCGTGGCTCTGCGACCCATTTATTTTATATATCCCCACGAGGGGGGGACCCAGCCGATCTTACTTCAAGATGGGCCCTCTTCTACTCTTCTCTCTCCGGACCGGCGGCGTTGTGTTACTCTTTTCTTCTTGACTTAGTGCCAGACCACTCTCCACTCCTTCTCTGCTGCTTCTTGTCGCGACGACGGCGACCCTCCTCTCCAACTCGAATTAGAGGTTCGAGACACGCGTACTATACCGCACCACCTGGCATCGTGCGCCATACAAGTAATCCACGACAACGACCATGGCATCCCCTGTGGCCTCGGCGGCCTTGAAGGCGCGTATCCGCCGCCCTTCGATGCTTAACAAGCTCTGCAACCCCGAGCAGCTGCTGCCACACTTCCCCACCGGTTCATACATTGGCTGGTCCGGTTTCACAGGAGTTGGATACCCAAAGTAAGGTCTCCAGACCTGCCCGAGAGTGCGCTGGACCCATTTGCTGACGAGACTCGCCGTCAAACAGGAAGATGCCCACTTATCTGGCCGACCACGTCGAGAAGAACAACCTGCAGGGCAAGCTGCGATACAGCCTGTTCGTGGGCGCCTCGTCCGGGGCCGAGACAGAGAATAGGTGGGCTGGCCTGGATATGATCGAGAGGAGGAGTCCACACCAGGTCGGAAAGGCCATTGCCAAGGGTATCAACAACGGCAGCATCAACTTCTTCGACAAGCACTTGTCCATGTTCCCCGTAGATCTGGTATATGTACGTGAAGCCCGGATCCAGAAGCCGTCGGCATACCGGAAGCCCCGGCCACCAACAACAGTTTGCTGATATTGTTGACAGGGATTCTACACGAAAGACAAGCCCAACAAGAAGCTCGACGTCGTGGTGGTAGAAGCAACAGACATTCTGGAGGATGGCAGTATCGTTCCCGGCGCGTCCGTCGGTGCGACACCAGAGCTGGTCCAGATGGCCGATAAGATCATTATTGAGGTCAACACATCCATCCCAAGTTTTGAGGGCCTGCACGACATCACAATGACGGACCTGCCTCCCAAGCGAAAGCCATACCTGATCATGGGCGTCGAGGACCGCATTGGCACAACCTCGATCCCCATTGACCCCGAGAAGGTCGTCGGTGTGCTTCACTCTGACTATCGTGACCAGACGGCTCCCAACACGCCCGCGGACGAGGGTTCGCAGAAGATCGCCGAGCACATCATTGAGTTCTGGACGCACGAGGTCAAGCATGGCCGTCTGCCCGAGTCTCTGCTCCCGATCCAGTCCGGAATTGGCAACATCGCGAACGCTGTCGTCGGAGGACTGAACGACTCCAACTTCAAGAACCTGAAGGTGTGGACCGAGGTCATCCAGGACACCTTCCTCGACCTGTTCGACTCGGGCAAGCTGGACTTCGCGACAGCCACCTCGGTGCGCTTCTCGCCCGACGGCTTCAAGCGCTTCTACGACAACTGGGAGGCATACCACAACAAGCTGCTGCTTCGGTCGCAGCAGGTGTCCAACTCGCCCGAGATCATCCGACGGCTAGGCGTCATCGGCATGAACACGCCCGTGGAGGTGGACATCTACGCACACGCCAACTCGACGTGCGTTATGGGCTCGCGCATGCTCAACGGGCTGGGCGGGTCGGCCGACTTCCTGCGGTCGTCCAAGTACTCGATCATGCACACCCCTTCGACGCGGCCGTCCAAGACGGACCCGCACGGCGTCAGCTGCATCGTGCCCATGTGCACGCACGTCGACCAGACCGAGCACGACCTCGACGTGGTCGTCACCGAGGCCGGGCTCGCGGACGTGCGCGGCCTGAGCCCGCGCGAGCGCGCCCGCGTCATCATCGACAAGTGCGCGCACGACATCTACCGCCCCATCCTCAAGGAGTACTTCGAAAAGGCCGAGTGGGAGTGCCTGCGCAAGGGCATGGGCCACGAGCCACACCTGCTGTGGAACAGCTTTGACATGCACAAGGCCCTTGTCGAGGAGGGCAGCATGGCCAAGGTCCAGTGGAAGTAGAGGACCTTGTGAGGGGGAGTATGAGTGGTGGCAGCCGGAGAGGCGCCTAGCGGCGGCATGACTTAAGCTTAATATAAACCGTCTATTTCTTCTGCATATCTTATTCGTTTCGTTCGTCTTGGTGAACGCTAATGTAGCCGGACAGGTCTGACAGCTGCAGCTCGGAGCTTTCCACGTGTTAGCTTGTTTCTATGGGTATCAACCACCTTGGCTCTCAGCAGCCCACGAGATATACCCGAAGGACCTCAAGACAATGGGACGTCCATTATGTTGAAATGGCAGCAGGATCAAAAGTCCAAACCCGAGCACTTTGACTCCTGGACATTGCTCTCTCCATATGGCGTCGTCACAAGTTTGATGATGCTCGCAAGGCGTGATGATCCACGAACAGTCTTCCCATGAGTCAGACCAGTTTTCGATCGGTCCTTTCGACGCCTTAACATCAACGGTCCGGTTTACTTTGACCTCTTATCCTGGACCTTACCAATGGGGTTCGTCCGCTTCAGATCATGAGCCGTGACCAACCGACATTGAGGCCGAGCTCACAGCCCTGAGCTCCAATTGGCATTGGTGGTATCTGGAGCCATCTCGCTGACGACAATGTCGAGCTCGATGAGTAATGGATGATGGCATTGGCATACTTGGTATTGCTTTCCCTTCGAGAGAGATGCGATGGGTCAGCAGTCTACCCTTTCTTCTTCTCCATGCCCTTACAGTCTCCATCGTGGTGAGGCTAGGTCTTGATATCAAGCATGATGGAAACACTCGACAAAAACGCGTACTGGCACTATGCCTCGCCCAAGACGGAGCAGCCCCGCCCGAAGAAACAGCCTCCCAGTCGATTTTGCAAAGCGCTCATCCTCGGTGGATTGTTGTGCTTTGTGGTGTTACTGGCTGTCGGCCTCGCCATCGAGCACCCATGGAATCCCGTCTACGGATCTGAGGCCGAAGCGGGCACCGTGAGGGAGATCCCTAGCCCTGGATACCCTGCATCTCCCGTTCCTGAGGAGCAGCTGTCAATGGCGACTGAGGAAAAACCCGAGAGCTTGGTCGTTCAGGAACAGGAAGGGAAGCTCCATGCCCGCAGCTATACTGAAGAGCAGGTCGCCGAACACCACAACTTTGCTCGCAGATACACCAAAGAGAGTCAGATGGTCGAACGTGACGGGGCCACATCGGAAAAGTGGCCTCCGCCATTCAGGCTGCCCAAGCTCCCCATCCCGTCGGACATCCTTGATATTCCCATCAAGATCCCGACGCACATCTCAGACATCCTCGGTGACCTGCCGCTGCCCACCATCCCGACGCACATCTCGGACATCGTCGACGTCCTTCCCACGGAGATAATTAGCGATCTTCCCATCCCCACGCTCCCTCCAGCCCCCACACTCCCCATCCCCGTGCCAATCCCAACCAAGATCCCAGAGCTCCCCATCGGCCGACCAACCGGTACGGACGACCCACCCTTCCCACTGCCCACGGTCCTTCCGCCCAGCAAGCCCCGAGACCCAGGCGACGGCTTCGGCCTCATCCCTGACATAATCGAGATCCCCCACAAGATCCTGGGCCTCCTGCACCACGCCATCGCCCGGCTAAGCCTCGACCCGAACCTGCCCCGGCCCATCCGGGACATGCTGCGGCTGATCCAGCGGATCATCGAGCGCATAGCAGGCGGGCCGGCCGTGCCCAAGCCGCCCAAGAAGCCGAAGCCCACCGTCTCGCTCCCTATTCGGACAAAGACCAAGATTCCCATTCCCACGCTTCCCATCCCCACACTGCCTATCCCAGAACCCACACTTCCCACCCCCACAATCCCGGAGCCCACCCTGCCAACGACACTGCCCACCGACGAGACCACCTTGCTGCCGCCGCCGCCGGAAGAAACTTCAAGTCGTACCCGGCGCCCGCCGCTCTTCCCTCCCCCTCGGCCGACGCTCACCCTGCCCCTGCGGGCGGCGAGGCAGCATGCGCGGGACGTCGGTGACGAGAAGGAGCCGCTGAGTGAACAGGAGCGCAAGATGCTGCGGGACAAGGTGAGCGATGAGGTCTGGGGCTCTGTGGACTGGAGCAACCCGATCGTTGCGCCGCTGACGGCGGCCGCGGCTATGATTGCGTTTGATTCGGTGTACCGAGTTGCGGAGGCTTTTAAAGGGGAGAAGGATGAGGATGGACAGGAGAGGTTGTTGGGATTGCTTGTGGTTGTTGATGATGATGATGAGGGTGAGGAATAAGCTGTGGCTTTATTTTGGTGCTGGATGTAAAAGTACCGTGTTATGTGCCGCCCATCCTGGTCTCGTGTGTCTGTTCATGTAATGACCACGAGGGGCTGGCTTCCGAGGCAGCCCAGGTTGGGAAAGTCACTTTACCTTCCCTTGATATGATCAAAATTCGGAGACTAGAAAAAAGTGTTTCCGTTTTAAGTAATTGCAACATTGTCACTCTGTCTCACTGTCGTGTCAACATTTGACGGGCTGCTTCGAATGATTGACTTGCTAGCGGAAGAACCAGCAGAGTCGGGCGAGATAGGTGCGGGTACTTCAATGGGTTTTGATGTTACTGTCTGCCATTAATAATGATCAACCATCTAATCTGGTATCTTCTTTTCCATCCATTTTTGTAAAGAACCACGATGCTATCGTTGTGTTAGATGGGTGTTGTCGGCGCCCGCAAACACTGTATGCTGTGAGATGCCACGTGGAGCAAGAAGCCAGCAGAATTCTACCGGAACAGGGCCCTGAAGTAGCCTTCAGGCAGGTCTGAACTGTCGGAACCAGAGGTACTCTTAAGCCAGTTTCCAGGCCTGACCTTGCCCTGCCATCTCTATTCGTCCGCGTCTCTCGTCTCACGGTCGCTTGTGCCACGACCCCATTCTCAGCCTCTTCTCCCCAGCCGCCCTCCCTACCGGTGCCCCGGACCCAAACTCTGCTTCAGACCCAGCGTCTGCGTGGCAGGCGTCTTACGCTGCAGCATAAGCTGGGTATCGTAGACCTTCCGATCCAAAACCTTGAAATCAAACCCACACGGCGCAAGCTCATCGCGCACCTTGAGCAGCGCGTCACGCGCCGCCTTGATCTTCTCCGGGGCGCCGTCGTCACGCACGTGATACTTGACCCAGAGGGTCCACTTGCCAGCCGGGTCGACCCGTTCGAGGGCCTCAAACGCCGGCAGGGGGTCCGACGGCTTGCCCGAGTGCGAGGCGGGAAGGGTGTGGTGGCGCACCAGGCTGAACTCGAGCAAGGGGTCGTCGCGGTGGTAGACGTCGTGCGACTCCTCGACGATCTGGGACCGGTAGCGGAACTCGTTGTCGGTTAGGACGGTGGGCAGGTTCAGCTGGTCCCAGATCTCGATCTTCTTGCGCTGCATGACGAGGGACTGCCCGCCCGCGACGCTGGCCGGGTCTGGGATCTCGGACCAGAAAAGGGCGCCTGGCGTGGCTGGCAGCGGCTTTGGCTGCTGCTGTTGTGACGCATTGGGGCCAAAGTCAATTGCCTTGGAGACCTGGTAGCGGGTGGTGACGATGTAGGACTGCTTTTTGACGATGTCGCTGAAGTCCTTCCAGGCCGGGTCGATGTAGGTGGCTCCCATCTGGGCCTGGGGCATGGGCAGGTCTGCGCCCGGCAGGCCGAACATGAAGGGGTCTGGGGCGGGGCGGATGCCATTGATGTTGTTCCTCTTGGTCAGGGGTTTTGGCTGGGCAGGGCCGGTGAAGTGGAGGACGCGCCAAACGCGGGCGTTTGGGTCGCTCCAGCAGTAGGAGCTCAGGATGGACCTTGCGTTGTCGAAGTCAACATCGTTGACGAAGGCCGTCAGGAAGAGCTCGTACATTTTGGCGGTTCCGAGAAGATCAAGGCCTTAGAGCAGATGGTTGGTGACCTTTCCAGGCCTTCAGAAGGCCAGGAGACGGTGAGTATCTGGCTGGCTGGCTGGCTGGCTGGCTGTAAGGAGTGTTCGTGATGTTGTTTTGTTGGTGGCCTTGAGAGATCAAAGTAGCTAGGTAAGACCTGAGGTTGTTGATGGCGGGCGGGACAGGGGTCCTTTCAGGCTTGGCAGCAACCCGATTTGGCGGGGCTGCTTGTCCTGCAGCCCCCGCTGGTAGGGCTGAACTGAGCCATGGTGCAAGGTGTGTTGGAGCACAACACAACAGCACATGATTGAACTGCGGAAATAATTGAGATTTGGTGTTCATAGACTGCGTCAGGTGCTTGTGAAGAGATGAGATAACCTGAATCCAACATTGAGCTATCAATCCTTACCTCCAGTTGTATCTGCATCACAGCTCTCCTCAAAGTCATTTCCTCCTCTCAGCTCCAAGCGCTCTGGTACCAAGAAGCACAACTGTCATGCTGCAACAATCCTGCCCTTGACCCTTCATCTGCCATTTGTTGTAGGAAAGAGGCCGCCAACCAAATCTCATAACCCTACTTTCACAGCTTCTGCCTCGATACCTTCCAACAAATTGTCGATTTCGCCCAATAGCAGACGGTATGACCTGTCGAACGAGATCACATCTGTCTCCGACAGCCTTCGGTGGGAACTTCCATCGTCTATGTGCCAATATCTCTGGAAACCAAGTTCACGGCCAAGAATCTTGTCTTGCACCATACCTTCGAAATCTTCGAAGACGGTGCAGGCTTGGGTAAAATCACTGCCTTGCAGCCAGTCAGCCAGATATGTCTCGACCCCGTCTCTTATTGAGACAAGTTCTCTCCCAGACCAGCCATGTGAACCGGTCTTGTCCTCGTCATCCACTTCGGGGTCTTTGTCATCACCCCTGCACCCTAGACAATCGACAAAAAGTTGGTTTGCAATCCACCAGAGGGGTGCCCTGGCCCCAAACATCCTTACAAAATGTGCAAGATGGGCTCCAATTGTCCATCCTCTGAATCCATCCTTCCAAAAGACTTCTGTAAGGATGTACCACAATTCTTTCCCTACATCCTCGGGCGGGTTCCACTTGTGAGGGCTCCAGTGTGACAGTGGGAGACGAGTCGATTCCAAATAGTCAATGAACCCACGATCCATCAGAGTCTGCAGGCTCACCCTGTGCGACACATAATCCACTGGGATAGAGTACTCGACCAGGGCCTCGTGGCGGAACTGCTGTGGGTTGGGGTGCCCACACCCTTCTGCCAGCTCTTCCGCAGAGTGTATCCGCATAGGCTTCTCGCGAGTGTCGTTGGCCGGGACCTCAACGAAAATGATCCATATGTCAGCTGGCGACCTGTTGCTGCGATAATTCTCAAGAGCATCCTGGAGTGTGTCGATCATCCGCTTGCTGACGGGCACGAAAGCCGTGCGCCCTCCAAAGGCACGCATCATAAACTCGTCCACAAGGTACTCGCCGTACAGGGGGCCGCCCACGGAGCCATGCTCCGAGACCAGCCCCCTCTCAACATCAGCGGTGGTCACGATGGTGTATATAGTGCTTTCAGCCATGCGCAAAGGCAGTGAGGTCAATTCTTCGGAAGCCATAGCAATTTCTTTGGAAACCATGAAAGGACACAATGTATCAAGCCTTGTCTAGATTGTAGGTCTGCCTTCTGGCCTACCTAAAACGATAACAAAGAGGTTGGTGGGGCTTTTTGAGGAGCATGTGTGGGCATGTGTGCGCGTGCATTAGAAGGGATGCTGGAGGCAAGTGGTCCTGCAGCTGGACTGTCATTTTATGAGGGGTTTGCTTCCACGCTGTCTTGCTTGTTGCTGTACACATGATGGCTTGAGAATTTTAGGAGCCGGTATGAGCCACTTGTGTTGGCGGGCTTAGGATATGGCGCCGCTTGAAGGTGGTCCGGACTAGTCTCATCTGTGAAGCTCTCCCAAGGCCGCCTAAACATTTTAGACTCAGCACCAGAATCATGATTTTTACTTACTCCGATTCTTACATCATGCTGTCTAACGCTGATCTTCTGGTATTCACCATGGCCAACAACTATCGCAGGATGGTGTACGTAATAACATCTGAACCAACCCTGACCATGTCTGCCTCACTACCAACTAGCGGTAACACCCGGCTCGCATAGCAGTGTGCAGCCTGTAGTGGATAGCCTCAAAACATCACATATACTAGCATACCACCACCACACCCTCAACACGATACTGTGTCCTGGTAGAGTCTATTGGCTGGGCTTCTTGCTAGGAACTCCTTTGTAGAACATGAGTCTATAGGAAGGTGGCCCATAGAATGATAGCCTTTAGAATGAAAGGAAGGTAGCTCTTAGGAGGGTGGCCCAAAGGATGTTATTCCATAGTGTGATAAGAGGGCATCCTATAGTAGATTAGGAGGGTATCTTGTAGGATGGCATCTTATGGGATGGTATCTTGTAGGAGGATATGAGAGTGTCATGTAGGAGGATAGGAGTGTGTCCTGTAGGATAGTATCTTATAGGAGGGTATGAGAGTGTCACATAGGAGGATAGTAGTGTACCCTGTAGGAGGATAGGAGAGTGTCTTGTAGGAGGACGGGAGTGTGCCCTGTAGGATGGTATCCTATGAGAGGATGGGAGATTGTCCCGTGTGAGGTTAGGAGGTTTGTTCAAAAGTAAGGCATAACTTAATTCTGCTCTCTCGTGTACTAAGTAGGCTGGCTACCTACCTACCCCTCTTTTCTCCTTCCACTTAAAGCCGGCTCCTCAAAAAACCTCTGCCTACTTCAGGCTAGGATCAACGGGTAGTGCAGAGCCCTCGGCGTCAGCACCAGCACCAGCACGCATGTTAGCCAGAACGAGTCGCAGATCACCAAAGCCCACGACGCCTGACTCATCCAACTGCCTGATAATGCGCTCCAGCTTCCCGGCAAAAGTCTCGGTGCCGAGATGGTCCGTGATATTGAGCTAATAAGGAAGGAACAAACCGGTCAGACAGACAGACGGGGAAGGTGGAAAGGGGAGGGACACTTACAAGCTCCAGACACTCCGCGTCCGTACCCAACCTCACGATACCCCAAAGCGCGCCCACAAGCGTGACCCGCGACAACTTGCGCGAGACCTCTGCGGAGAGGGCACTGCCGCCCATGTTGAGCGCACAGCTCTCGAGGATCCAGAGGAGCGCGAACGCAGTGTCCTTAAGGGCGTTCATGAACGACACATGGCGACGGCCGCGCTCGTCGATGTCGGCCGCCGACGCCTGGAACTGCTTAAGGATGGTGCTGGCCGTGCGCTCAATAAGCGAGGTGACGGCCGGGGCCCGCTCCAGCTGCTCCTCAGGGGCCTCGTCTGGTCGCGCGTGGAATATTGCGTCCTCGACGTGGCGTAGCATGTCGTCGTACGCGGTGGCCTCAAGTCCCGCCTGCTGCTGCTCGGTCTGCGGGGTCTGTGGCTGCTTCGCTCCCTCCTCACCTGCCTGAGACTGCTCTTGCTTAATTTGCTTGTCCTCTGTCTTGATCTTCTTGGCGGCAGTCGAGTATGCAGCCTTGGCGAAAGGGGGCATGGCGATGGGGCCTGCGCTGGAGGGTCTCGAGAAAGGGTTGTTCTGTGTGCTCGGGGATGAGCTGGCCTCGGCCGCGGCTCCCGCTGACGCCTTGCGCTTCCTAGTGGCCGGGGTAGGCCGAGAAAAAGCGTCTTTTTGGTTGCGATAGGGGATTAACAGGTCACCGCGGGGGACGTTGTACGCGCAGACCTGGGCAGCAGGAGTCAGGGCTTGGAGAAGACCGGAAAAGAGGCCCGATTCCTTTGCGTTCTTCACGAGCTCGAGAAACTCGGACTCCATCTCAAGGCTAAAGATTTGACGGCGGATGGCGTCGGTGGCAGCGCTGGCAAGAACGTTTCCGACTTTTGAGTATGAGTTAGCATATCTACCTAGGTAGGTACGTTTCTGTTTTCAAAGGTCTCAGCATGGGTATACAGTTGACTCACCAGCACGGCTCAGCGCATCGTACTCAAACATGGCTACGCCCCGCTCGGACGTCAGGATGGGCATCGCAATGATGATCTGACCGATCTTGAGCAGCGCGGAAAGAGCGTTAATCTTGGTGGCGTTGTGTCTGGAGTAAGTGCCGTAGACTCCAATATTGTCAATTGACGGGCAAACGTAACTCTTGACGTGCGCTTCGATGTTGTCAAAGTCCAACGGGTTGAAGACGAGAACGTCCTTCCAAGTGGCAAACAGCGTATCCATGTGCGCCGTCATGTTCTCAAAAGAAGTCACGACGCGAGTGTCGTGCTCGACCTGCTGTCCGTATATGGCCCGGATGTTTTGGGTCCACTGGTCGTGTGGGAAGCAGAGCGTCCGGTCGTAGACGGCGTTCTTGATCTGCCGGTCGTCGAGCTGCATCATGACCTCACGACACTGCTGGGGGGTAAGTGAGCTGACACAGAGGCGCGTGTCGACGAGCTGCTCAATTGGCAGCTGGCGGTAGGGGCTGTCAACCCTCTGGGCCAGGTCGCGGTAAGGCTGGTTTGGCATCGTGACTGGTACTCCTGCGGTCAAGTCGTCAAACACCGGGAGTTGCGACGAGTCGTTCGGCTGAGAAGTTGATGCCGAGGGATCGCTGTCAGGTATGGGTTTGGGCGCGAGCGCTCGGGGTTGCTGTTTCGACGTCGAACTTCCTGCCATGATTTGAAAGAAAGGGCCAAGGAGAGGAGAGGAGAGGATAGACAACCTGAAGAGATTTTAAATGTGTTTCCGACTCTCAGACGGCAGTAAAAGTTGCTGGAGGGTGCCCAGGTGACAGCCGAAGTCTGCCAGAAATTTACGGAATGTTGTTTACTCAGAATTCGGTGAAATATCAGGCTTTTTTCACAAAGTCATCGGAATTTTTCAGCTCAAATTCTGGGTCAGAACATGGTCGCCAGTCACTCTTGCTTAGAGCGTTTTCGGTCGAGCTTTCCGGTGAATACTGATTTGGATTCAACCAGGTATTCTCGGCCTGATCGTGGGGTGATTGCTTCACCCATGGAAGTTACGAGCCATCATATACTGGAGTACGGCTAGTTACGACGGGCTTTCCTCGGGTGTCCGCTACGTGGCCATGGTCTCTCGCCCCAACGTCCTATGGGACGCTGGTATGGTACACCCTCCTATGAGAAATCCTCCTACGGGACAGCGTCCTCTGGGACAACCTCCTACAGCATAACCTCCTACAGTATAACCTCCTACAGCATAACCTCCTACAGAATAACCTCCTACAGCATAACCTCCTACAGAATAACCTCCTACAGAATAAACTCCTATAGCACAACCTCCCACGGGACAACCTCCCACGGGACAACCTCCCACGGGACAACCTCCTCTAGGGTAACCTCCTAATGTATAAGTTCCTATGGCACAACCTCCTGATGGAAATCCTCCTGATGGAAATCCTCCTGTGGGACAAACTCCTATGGAATAACGTCCTATGGAACAGCTTTCCATAGATAAACCTTTAACATAAGGCGATCATATGACCGGATGAACCTAATGACGGTATCCTGTACGAACTCCATTGTGACCACGAACCGCTCAGGAGATTCTAACGGCAACGGCCTGAGCGCAGTATTGAACGTGTCCTCAGCGCTGCTGCCACTTCCGGTCGGTCATTGCTGAATTTCCGGGCGGCGATTTCTTCAGGGTTGCCCCCGTCGTGGGCCTGCGTGAGCAGGTTTTCAAGCTTCGAGTGCGTCAGCGACAGCGTTGGTTTCGCCTTAGCAGCGGCCCGTTTCCGGACACCGCGAGACTTGGCCGGCATTGTAACTGCGCACCGTCAACAAACTAGAGTCCAGGCCAACATTATCTTCAATTTCAGGTGAGGCGAGGGCGTATGTGAAATCAGTTGCGAACAATCAATGACATGTAGTGACACTTGTGGCCTATGGGGTACCCACGGGCCAGCCGAAGGCACCCCAGCGATTATATGAATCCAGCCACAAAACTCTGCTATGATATATTCACTGTTTTGGATGTGGCGGTGGTACGGTAATAGCATGGTGTAGTGAAACTTCAGGTTGAAGGCAGAACTGTGGCAACCGGTGCCGGGTCTCGGTCGGGCGAGCGCCAAGAACCCAATCGGGCAAGTCTCAGCCTTGTTCTTTTGGTGCTGTCGCCTAATCATTCGGCCTGAGGTATGGGGGCTGCAATGTTAAAAGGACCAAAGATGATTTTTGATGTGATACATTGGGAACATAACAAATTTCAAGCAAATGCAGCAACGTCATCATCACAAGAAGGTTGGTTTTTTTGTTGTCGATTGGCTCACATGGTTACATGCTTAACTCAGAGAGACGAAAAATCGTGAAACTCATGCTTTCCGTGCTGCAAGTGATGCCCCAAATCTGTATCTTCAAAGCGCATGCTTGGTCTTCTCAGAAATCCATGTCGACATCTGTCCTACCAAATGCTTACGGAGGTCTGCGCGCAGGTACCCATCTGCCGCTTCTGGTTCTGCAAAGCGGACTCGTAGCGATCAAAGCTGATGGAAGGGTATTTCGTGCTGCTTATCCAAGCGCTGGATGGTGATTCCAAAATTCATGTCGTCGATGAATGCCGTGAGCTTCAGCAAATGCGAAGCTCAGAGGGGTCTAGGTGCTGATCCAACGAAACATCTGTCAGCTTGGATGCCTCCAGATACCAGGAGCTCATGGGCTGAGAACTGTAAAACGGAGAAAGATTGACATGCCTTGATTGTCTTTTAGATGCTCGAACGACCACAGATCATTTGAAGACCCTCTGTTTCCTCTTGCGCCCAGTTCGCCGCAAAGGGGCTGGATCCGCCTCATCCCCGTTCGCTCCCGCCAGGGCTGGACCGTTTGCCTTGGAAGAGCCGACCGGCCGATCTGGGGAAGCCTGCATCGGGCGATCGGTGTCGCTCATGCCACTCTGCTTCTTTGCTGCGCCGTTCGGAGTGTTCGTCGCAGGGTGGCTGCCAGCATCTTTACCCATATCTCGCACCTTCTGTCGGCCACGCACGAAGTCGCAGTGGCGGGACCTCAGCTCGTGCTCGTGCTTGGGGTCATCGTTGGGCTCCCAGCGGTCGAGCGTGAGCTCGCAGTAGGGGCAGACGACGTTGTCGAGGTTGTAAGGGCGCTTGGTGTAGGAGAAGAAACCCGCCCGCGCGAGAGCCTCGGGCGACGGCTTGTCGCCGTTCAGCTCCCAGTTGAGGTTCCAGTTGAGAAACGAGGCGAGACGGTTATGATACTGGAGGAACTCCTCCAGATCACAATCGATTTTAGGCAGATTGGGAGACATGATGGAGGCTGGCTCCAACAGGGAAGGCGGTGGAGGGGGGCAGGCGTCTGTGCGTGCCTGCAATCAGACGGAAGGAAGGTGTTGATGTGAAGGCAGGCTCCAAGGCAAACGGGGTGGAAGGAACCCAGGCAACAGGGGGGCAACAGGTCTCGTTTGAGCTTCCACCAGCCCAAGGGTGCAGATGCACGTCTTGCCAGTGGGTGTCTTCCTGGTCAATCGGACCCGAGAACACTCTCATCAATCTCATCTTGTCCTCCACACCTGGTCAGTCTAGACAAATGGCCCTACATGATGTGAGTTTGTGGTCTACAAGGATGTTCACACTTTGATACGAAGACAAGCAATCTACCGAGAGGTGAATAGATCGATGGGACCCTAGCCACGAGAACAACAGGCCCATAGATCTTCTCGGCTGTTTGAATTGCAGTAGCCCTGTCAGATTTCAGCTGTGGACTGAATATTGGAGACATAAGTTTTGGCTCCCTCGAGTCGGGGGCACCAGCAGGAGCTCAGGTGACACTGATGGAGATAGACTAGACTGGTGCGGCTCACACCTCGAAGAAGCCGGCAGACAGTAGGCATACTGGGCAGCTGACATGGAATCCTCACTCCCAAGATCAGCATTCGTTGTCTAGATATCATGGTTATATACATACAGATATTGCCGAATGCACAAGCAAAATACACTTCCTTGGTCGCCATCTTACAGTACTAGAATATAAGCTTTTAATTTGGTTGGAAAGCACGACGTGACCTGTGGGATTTTAGCACTCGAGGAGTTGCAGCACTAACCAGTGGCTAAACAGTTTAGTATGCCTAGTGAATTGAACCAAAGACGCTTGTCTGCAAAGCAAACTGCTCCCAAATTTCGTCCCCACAAAAAGGAATTCCTCTCTTTCCTTTCAACTTTTTTTTGACCTCCCCCCCAAAGCATCCCTTTCCATTTGAACTTGTTCGGAATATCACCTCTACCAGTCCGAGTGCTGCCTCAGGGTAGCTGTTCAGTCGGTCTGGACTGTTCATCTCACCAAGTGCACATTTTAGTCTAAGTACTCCATTGTACAGCCTTGCACTATCATCATGGAGCCACAACCAAACTACCGGGCACCACAACCAGACGACTGGGCACCTCAGCTTCGGCGGCCTCAAGGCCAAGATCCACCAACCGATCGAAGGCTTGGAAATACTCACAGCCTTGACGTACACAGCCTTCGAGGACTCATGCCCTGGAGATGGCTGGATGATGGCGTCGTGAACACTTTCTTGAGGTGTCTTTGTAGTATACAACCGGGCCAGTTCGTCACAATGGACAGCACCGTTCTCGAATCCTTACACATCATGGCCTCGGATGAACAGGAGCCGACACCAGAAGGTTTTGCCGAAAATCTCAAGTCACTCAGAACCTTGGCTGCTACTGTCTCCGGAAACAGTGGTCTGGTGTTTCTTCCATTCTGTCTGGACCACCACTGGATCTTGGCTGTCGCTGATCTTCGCCACCGGCTCATTCGCATCTACGACTCTCTGGTACAATGCGATCGGAGTGGTAGGGTGGAGATGAGCTGGAATGTGGGGAATGTTGTAATTCCAATGGCCAAGGACATCCTGGCATTCTGTTTCGATGCAGACCATTGGACGGTGGAACTGTTTTGGCTTCCGATCAAGAGTAACATTACAGAATGTGGTGTCTACATCTGCTTGATGGCGCTTCAACACTGTTACAATCGCAGGTTCACTACCTACGATTACGTGGCAATTTTCCGCAACGAAGACGGGGAATTGATTGATTACCAGCTCGACGAATGCTACTGGCTCACAGGTCGAAGAATCATTCTTCGAGTTTGCGCAAATTTCTTCCTCCTGGCGGACGAGTCGGTGCTATCGCTTGGGGATGATTTCATCGCTAGGAGACTTCGGCATTTCTTCGACAAGGCCCCGGTCCAACAATTCTACGGGCCCAATACTTACCGTATGGCACGTTCATGGACTCTTCGGCGTGTCAGCGATGCCCTCGCCTGGGCGTCCAACTCCATCGCGAGCCTAGCATACCCTCAGAACCTGCATCTAAACATATGGATCCACTCACGGGCGCGTCACCCGGTTTTGACCTTGGCTTGGGAACAGTTCAGGAACGATATCGTGGAAGAGGCCGTGAGATACGCGTGGCATGATCCAGAGCCGCTCGTCCGCCTCATGTGGGACCTCAACGGTGCCATGAACATGCTAAGACTGGAGGATCAAAATTCCGAAACTCGGTTGGCGGATCGGCTGGCTCGGCAAGCCCAGTTAGTCCAGGCCTGCACAACCTCCGTGCAGGCCTCAAGCGGCGGTGACTCTGATACATCCTCCGCCGTCGTCGAACTAGAAGCCACATCGACGGCTCCAGGCACCGTGGATGTTGAGACACCATCTCCCGCGCGTCCTGAGTCGCCGTCGACAAGCGAAGTTGAGCAACCAGAGGCCGAATCATAGAGTCGCGCATGGATTTCTCCCAGTGGGTACTCTAGTCCCAGGAATTGGCCACGTCTGGTGCTGATATTTGACCTGACATAGGGTCTTGCCCGTTGAACACTGTAAATACGCAGTCCACCAGCATTGGTCTGAAATAGCAAGGGGGTCAGACTACCACAACGAAATTATGTTACCAACATTTCTCCCCAAATTTCAGAGATGTTAGATCAACGCAGGACATGGGTTGTGAGGGAGGTGGCGAACAAGAGGCGTGGTCCAGCCTTGATGGCTCATGGAATACAACTTCTCTTGGAGGGACCAAGGCATTTGGCCTTTTATTATTTTTAATGTCAGCGGAATAAAATTCTTTCACTCAGAAGCCAATTTAGGGAACCACGCAAGTGCTCAATGACATTTAGAACCACCGCCCGTTTCTCAGCTCATTGGAGCCATCGCCAGCCACCAAAGGAACACAGGCAAAAGGCAAAGGAGTGACGAGAGGGATCTTCAATTAAATTGAAGGTAAACAACTAAATCTGTATAGAAGCCTGATTCAGGCGCAAACATAAAACTAAAGTGGCCCCAATCAACCTGCTGGTGACCACCCTTGCGGCGTCATGTTGACTCTGGCATGGCCAAAGGTGAGGGCTGCTCAAGCAGGATTCTCACGATCCCTCGAAGCAAAACGAATTGTCTGGGCCCCCAGCCTTCTTGATGGCCAGCGTTATACACTCCGCATCAGTTACATCTTGGTTCTCGCCTGGCAGAACCCAGAGGTCCAAGCCCGCCCATCCTGCCGAGTTTGGATACCACCACACCCAGCGGTGCAAGTCGAGACAGTCAGATGCGTGATCCCTTATGGCTGAGCCTTGATCTCCAGGCCAGTCACCGCGTATGTCGGTGATGTTGAACAAATGATACATATCATCTGGGCTAGAATTCACCATGAGTCGGGTCAGCGAACGTGGTCAATGGCTTATTTATGGACTTGAGGGGCTTTCAAAGTTTACTTACTATTGCCTGCAGTTTGCGGAAATGTCTGGCGGCGCCAGCGTCGGCGTTGGAGTTGAGGACGAGCTAGTCGAGGAAGAGCTGGTCGAGGAAGAGCTGGTCGTTGAGGTAGATGATTCTGACGATGTGGAAGGGTTCAAAGTGAGTGTCCAAGACACAGTAGACAATGGCTTCGATGTTGTCGTAGAGCTGGAGACGCTGGAGCTGGAGACGCTCGTGCTTGAGAGACTCGTGATTGAGAGAGTCGTGCCTGAGCCTGGCCTTGTAGAGGTCATGAACGTCGAAGAGTTGTAGGAAGTCGTCATGCTGGGGTTGATGGTCGAAGGAGCTGACGTGGACTGCCTAGGATTATCAAGAGTAGAGATAATACTCCCCGTCGCTGACGAGAAACCGGTCCAATCGCTAGGCATGTAGGTCGGGTTGCCGGTGTAGAAGATGGTCCCGGTCGCCTCACCGTCTGCGCCACCGCTGCCAGGTATAGGACAAGAATCGGCATCGCGCTTGAGGTTGGGGAAGCCCTCAACATTCTTACACTTCTGGTGGCCGAATGCCATGTTGTATGCGACGTTGACTCTAGCAGGCACTTCGTAAGGAAACTCATCCTGTCCGGTCCTCTGCTTGATGTTTTCCAGGGCCTGGCCTATCAGCTTGTCTCGGGGTAGGCGTTGGTAGGCGTAGGTGTCAGCGAGCATCGTCTTCATGCGCCGGCCAATAGAGACATCACCCTCTGACGGTACAAAGGGATTCTGGCCTTCAGGCCATGGATATGAGAGCATGTAAGCAGCAAGGCCAGCCTGGGCAGTCCAGCACGGTTAGCGAACTGATTGGGTTCACGCTCCTGTATGGAACACAGGAAAAGCTGGGATGGGAAGCACATGGATGGTGATTATAGAGTGTGGGAAGTGTTTGAATACTTACTACTGTTGGTCCCGAATAGCTCGTGCCGGTGCGCATCTCCGCTGGTTCATCCGGATCGAGTTCCACAGGAACGCAGGTGTAGACACCGACACCTTGGGCCCAAATGGAGATTGACGGGTCGTCAGGATTGGAATCGGGTCTCGGCGGGGTGGTGAATTCCGCAATGGAACCGTCGTGATAGGTAGCCCCAACCAGTATGTAAGGGCTGTCATCTGTCACCAAGTCCACTGGTGTACGCTCTGACAGGTAATAATCAGGCTTCTCTGTGTGCGGGTTGTATCCCCGATTCCCAGCTGCCATGACTACCACCGCCCCCACTTCGTCCATTTGTTCAAGGAACAATTCGAAGGCGTCGTGGAAATACTCAAACTCTTCCAATTTCCATTCTGGGGTTGTTAGTCTGTAAAAGGTAAGGCTCTTGGGAGGGAGATCACATACCACCACTAACATCGATCACAACTTTGCCCTCGGGCATGTCGTCCGAGAACACAATTTCTGTGATCTTGTTGAGCGCTTTGACTATCCCAGAATTGGTCGTGTCGGTTGCTGCAACCTCCCCAGTCTTGGTGTTTCTCAAATAACCTGTGTATTTGATTAGGTACAGATTGGCGCGCGAGGCCACCCCCACTTGTCCAAGGCCACCAGCCACACAAGCAACTGAGAAAGGAAATGTCAGCGTATTTTCACTTTAAAAGCTTACCCAACCATACCCCCGAGGGATTTTATGTGGGTATTGCCAGGGGCAAACCTGGCCAGGCCAGTTGATGCAACTTACCTGATGTTCCGTGCCCTCGACCATTCAAGTCGGGGTAGTCGTCATCAATGACACTAGGTGCGGGTTCCCAGCCTTCTTCGATTTGCTCTGGGCTCAACTTTGGAACAGCGAATTCGTTGGGGACTGCATATGTTTCCACTTTCCTGTAGTCAGTAGCAGCCAAATACTATCACTGTCAGTCAGCAA
Source organism: Diaporthe ampelina (assembly GCA_023522825.1). NCBI lineage: Eukaryota > Fungi > Ascomycota > Sordariomycetes > Diaporthales > Diaporthaceae > Diaporthe > Diaporthe ampelina. The sequence goes on from JAMFTM010000042.1 coordinate 401,204, forward strand.
TGCTCATGGATGGGGTAATGTGCCAGTGGCTACTGCATCGAGACTTACCGGGTGTGTCATGTCAAACCCGCTGTCAAGGACAAAAATCCACGAGCCTTCTCCCCTGGGCTCTGCATAGGTGTAGTAATCAAAGGATCCGAGATCTTGTCCCTTCTGCTGTGAGAGAGATTTGAAGTGATCCAAGGGTTCTTCGATCCGCAGTGATCCTGTAGGCTCCGGCCAGCGGCCTGGGTCAAAGTCCTGGGCCAGATACTCTGACCTTGCTGTAGTAGCGAGGTTTCTGGAAGCACCTCCTGAAGCAAATTCTGCCACATGAAATGGTCGAAGGTTAAGCTCCTCCTGGAAACCAGAACCTGTGGATTTCGAATCGGACTTCGGCCCTTCCCAGACAAAGCGGAGTGTCTTCTTCACGAAAGGCATAGTTTCAGGCAGCAAAGCTTGCATGATGTTGAGGTCCACAACATAACCCTTCATGACATGCCCGTCATAAATCGCCTCCCAGCCCTGGTTGGCCAAGATGTGCTCCATAGAGCGGATGGACGAGACACTGGCGTCAGGCTTGGTGAGGATTTCGTAACGTGGCAGCCAGTCGTCTTCGTCATCCTCGTCGGGTTTCTCTTCTGGGTTCTCAAGGCTCCTACTATCCCACTTGGTAGTGCAGAGGCGCCATGCTTGTGTCCAACCCTGGACGATGTGCCCTGAGCTCGTGATGTAGGCCGCATACTGAGCGTGAAGGTCCTGAATAAAGTTCGTGAAAACAAGCTTGACGAATAGAACTATCAGATTCTGGTTGATGATGTCGTTCATGGAGTTGAGGGCGTTGAGGCCTAAATGAAGGCTTGAGTGCTTCTCCAAGGTCCGCCAGACTCGGCTGCCATCGTCATCGACGTAGCATACAAGCTCCTGAAATGCTTCATCGGTTTCATCGATCCACACATGGACTGGCGCTGTGACCTTCTTGTTCAGGCCAAAGATGGTGGTCAATATCGTCTTGATCATCTCGATCTTTCCCTCGATGATGCTCCATTCCTTTTGTGCCACTGCATGAGATGAGTAAATTAGTCCATGAAAAGAGCCAGATTGGGAAGGACATGATTTCGACTTACTTCCAAAATAATAAGCAGCTGTCTGCTGGAAAGCCTGCTGGGCGGCACAGCCGACCGTAGCCAGGCCCTGTTCTGCAGCTGAGCCTGCCGCATTAGCGAAGTTTCGAAGCCCAGCAAGTTTGTCTGCAATCTTCGTGATGTTTGAGCAGACCTCATTATCCGAGCATGGTCCTCGTGACTGCAGTCTCGACGACTTCACGTTGTCACAGGTAACAGTGTCGCTTCCTGAGTCGACATCCCACTGAAAGCGTCTCCAGAAACAAAACGATAAACCACCGCACATCGTCGTGTCTTGGCAGTCTCCCGACAGGATTTCTGTAGGAAAAGGGTGAAAATCACCCGAGTCGCAGGTAATGCCACGGCAAGTGAGGGTGAAGTTATGCAGTTCCCGATGGTGCTCATCTCCAGTTGTGAACCAAAGGACCTGTGCCGGGTCAGAGCATAAGGGTAGGAAGTATTCTGCCTCCCCCTCCCCGATCTTGAACTTATAATGTGGGACTACGACACGCCCCGTAATATTGGCCGTTGGAGTTGGCGTGTATGGGACGGAGCTGAAAGTTGAGGTCGTGCTCAGTGAGGATGAGAAAGTGGGAGTAAGTGATGGGTCAGGCTCAGAACTCGGCTCATCAGCCGGCCGGCTAGGAGTGGGATCGACAGTTGGAGGTAGGGGTAGATCCGTTGCGTCGCCTGTCGCCGTAGTCATATCCGGGGGTGGGGTTGTCTCTGTCGGGCTGAAGCTTGAGACCCAGGGAGTTGAAGGACTGGGGATCGGAGGAACTGGAGCTTCAGAGATTGAAGGGCCTGATGGTGATGTTGTAATTGAAGTAAAGGACTCAGAAGGAAGAGGTATCACAGTAGTCGAACCGCCAGAGGTCAATGTTGAACCACCAGACAACGAAGGAGACGGTGGGACGATGGGTGACCCGGAAGTAGGTAGCGGGACATCAGTGAAGCTTCCAGAAGTCAAGGTTGAGTCTCCCGAAACTGAAGGAGGAAGCAGGATAGTGGTCGAGCTGCTGTCAGTCGAACCAGTCGGGCTGACTGACTGCGAGGAAGATGAAGTGACTGAGGAGTCGGAAACTGTGGTGCTTGTGGTTTCGGGGCTGCTTGTCGAAGAACCAGTCGCAGAAGGGCTGCTTGTGGGCAAAGAAACCGAAGTCACTACCGAGGTACTGCTCGAAGCAGACAGAGAGGCCGAAGTGGACAGGGTCGTTTCCGTGGATGACAAGGTACCCGATGCTTGGCTTGAAGTGGTTGCCGAAATGCCGGAGCTTGAGCTCTGTCCAGGCGGCACGACGACAGTGGTGGATGATGACACTGATGTCGAGCTCGGGGAAGTTTGAGGAATGCTATTGAAACTACTTGCCGTGCTGGAGGCTGTTGAGGTTCCAGATGGGGTAGCTGTCTGGCTTGTCATACTGGCAGTTGCCGACAGGCTGGAGCTTGAGCCTTGCCCAGGCGGGATGACTGTGGGAATGGATGAGGTCTCCGTGGGTGTTATTGTGGAAGGTGCGGAGCTGCTGCTGGATCCGCCTGTGGTGCCGAAATCTGTTGAGCTCCCAGATTGTGTAGAAGCGGATGGAGACGGTGCCGGTATGCCAGGTGGGGAGGTTCCAGTGGAGTAGCTAGGGATGGAAGGGGAGTAAATGATCTGGGTGGAAGTAGTAGAGCTGCTCAGGGTGGGTGCTGTGTAGCTGCTCGGGAGGATTGGGTCAATATAGCTACTCGAGAGGCTGGGTGTAGTATAGCTACTCAGGCCGGTCGCTGTGTAGCTTGGGAGACTGGGCGAAGCATAACTGCTAACGGTGGTTCCAGTTGAAGAGGTGGAACCTAGCGAAAGAGTGTAGCTTGGAGGAATGAAGCCAGAAGCTGTGTAGCTGCTGATAGCCGGGGTTGATCCAGCCGACGAGGGAGCAGTTGTTGCTGCCACTGAGGTAGGAGTTGAGCAACTGAAGGTCGACTCATCGTATGTGCTGGGGCTGTATCCAGGGCTAGTATTGTATGGTGAGGGGGATTCCGTTGTCGAGGACTGAATTGCCGAGGTGATGCTTGACTCGATGTATGAAGTCAAGGACACTCCAGTACCCGGAGCGTAGGGACTCGGCGAAACAGATTCATACGGCAAGGGGCTTAAGCCTGATGAAGTTGAGGCCATCGTGTAAGAGTTGATGCTGCTCGTTATCACCGGCTCGGAAGTTCTCGACCAAAATACCGTCTCGAAGAGAGTGGAAGTTGAATCGCCGCACCGAACAAGGGTTTCCACATGCCAGGCCGTAACGGTGTGAATCAAATCCGCCCCAGCTGTTGGAGAGGATGGAGAGGCGATGCCGGAATCCAGATTGGCTACAAGGTCTCTGCCGCTGTGTACTACAGTGGCCACAGTGGAGGTCTCGATGATGGTGCTTGGAGGAAGGGTCAAGGTGGCAGTGGCTGGAAGAAGGGTCACGGTGGTCGAACCGGTGGTGGCAAAGGTGTAGCAGCTGGTGTCATACTCTGAGGCATCATGGGGGTTAGCCAGGAATTAGAACAAATGGAAACATCTCACTTACCAGTGGTCGCAATGCCAATGGCGGGCCCTAAGGCCAGGAGAAACCACAAGAGCAGCAACATCGTGCTGTTGGGGTTCGCTGTTTGGTCAGTTCAGGCACTCTGCAGAGCAAAAGCTGATGTGAAAGAACTTGAGAAGAGCAAATCGACTGTGCGATGCAGGTTAGATCAAGAAGCACAGTTGAAAGGGAAAGTGGTGCGACTTGACTGGGGTGATCAGCTTGCAAAGATGGAAGGTTGTGGGAGATGCCAACTTGGGTGGGATGGAATTGAGCGAGGTTGGATTGTGTAGGGAGATGGTCGACCCAACAGGGGCGTTTGAGTGAGCCAGGGGGCAGGCACATCGAAGTGACATGCCAAACAGGTGTTATGTATGGTCAGTAGCGACAATCACGGCTTACCTTGGCTGCAGACACTTGAAGTCGGCTTGTGGGGATTGTGGATTCTCTTCAGAATATGACCTCGTCAGATGTCGTAAGGACGCCTTGGGCAGCCTCAGAGAGAATCTAACAGTTGGAGGTTAGGTAGGACAGTTGAGAAAAAGAGAAGCTTGCTGCCAGAAGTATCGCTTGAGAAGGTTTAGAGGTCAAGTGCTGCTTTCAGTGAAAGGGTTGCAGGGGCAACATGTAAGTAACTTAACATGTGTGATAACCTCTGGGTGGAAATCGAGACATGAGGCATTGTTGGTACAAACAAGTCGGGACTGGGATAAGCTGGGCACATGGATAGAAAGGGCCATTACCATGTGTCCCATGGGTCTGATGGATTTAGCCAGGGCTTCTCATCAACCATAACATTCAATGCATATCAATCTGCAAGACAGGAAAAGCACACAGCTCCCACTCGACCTGTCAAAGGTCACTGAGAGCAAGACAAGCACCGATTCGGGAATCATTCAGTTTGACCGCAACTTGATATCGCTTGGAAATCAGGGGAAGGGAATGAGAGGCTTGAGTATACCAGAACACCATGAGTCCAGTCTCAAAGGCCATTATCAAAAAGTCTCATAGTCATATTTCGTTCTTGAATCAGTTGAGGAAACATCACCATGAAGCCCTTGTAGCTTGGTTTCCAACCTCCTGTATTTCTCAATCTAAGAGAAGCTGCTCTACAGAGATGTTCTCACTTGAGGTCTTCCGAGACAGACTCTTCAAGGTCTGGAAGGTTGCCTCATAGTGCTGGGCAATGTTAGTGAAGGCTAGTTTGTAGAAGTAAATTGGAAAGTCACTGTTAAAATCCCTGCATGCGAAAACTTGCTGTGTCTATCTTGAAAGATACATTGCCCTGCCCTTCTGGGGCACTTACTGTTGTTCCGGCTTATTGTTCCGGCTTAGTAGAGGAACTCCAAGAATAGAACTAGTCCTATGCGTAGTGAGGACTGCCCAGGCCATCTACTGCACAGTAGATCCGGTGGCCGAGTAGCAGACATCTGAGCAGGGCTTGTTTATTGTTGGAGCTGATTTCCAAGTAGCCGCGGCCGAGTAGTCACATAGTTCTTCACGTTCACAATTTGAGACCTGTAAATGATAGACAAGAACATCAACGTAAAAATACTCGGATAAAGATCCTGTCTATCCACCAAGATGCCTCACTGCATGCACACCCGCAGTCCAGCAGGGCTCTTGGGATTCTGTGAAGCAACTGCACTGGCACTTTTGTTGGGCAGCAGCTCTGAGAGTTTCCAGTCTCCAAAGACCCTCAAATACAATGCATAGTTTCGACTGGATCAAGGCCAGAGCATTCATGTCCGTTCATGGAGCCAGCATGCCCTGGAGTCTTATGTAATCTAGTCTCGGAAAAGCACTGGCGGTTATACAAGCATGGGATTCGACCGGGGCACATAGTAGTACTAGCGTGCTGCTGGAGAAGAGGAGGATGAGCGGCTAGGCTATTGATTTGCTGCGGACCGTGTGGTGACACAAAAGGTGGGAGAAGCGCGCTAAGGTGGAGACGATTGGCTGGGCAGGCGCCAGCTGTGATGGGAGCTTGATCATCCTCAGCTGGGTGATACCTGGTTTCAGGATTGCGGCGTAGCAGTTCACTGCCTGTGGTCGTGTCTCTGGTTGGCCGTGGCAGAGGAGGTAGGCTGACAGGCAGGGCGCACTGCAGTCTCTGCATCGGAGAACGTGTGGACCTGTGTGGTCCTTATACGTGTGAGTGTGAGCGTACGAGGTCTGCTGACTACTATTTAGAGGAAAACAAGTCTTGGGCAGCCAGAGGATGGGCTCGGCACATATTTGCAGACCGAATGTGGAAGCAGAACCATGTATGACAGACCAAACAGACAGACGAAACGATTCGTTTTGGCGATGAAGATGGCTGGGTTGAACTCCGTACCCAGGTACCTAGGTACCCCGTACTTACTGCAGAGGCAGGTAGGTCACTGAGGGAGGGAGGAGGCAGGGCTGCATGGGGGGCTCAGCAACCTAGAGCCGAACTTGGCAAGGGCGCAACGGCCCACCAGCCCGTACCTGCCCATGCCCTCCCCCACCCCTGGTCGTCCCCAGCTGCTGATCCCTCTCTCTTTTCCCTTTCTCTTCTGCTTCCCATGCCGAGCGAGAGCCATGGACCACTGTAATGGGCACGCCAAACCCGCCCGTTGGCTCCTAGTCTAGTTCACCTCCCGTCTTCTCTCCCAACCCCGATTCCGATCAGCTGGGTCTGTCACCCAACCTGTTGGAACCTTGAATCCGTCCTCCGCATCATCTCGCCTGGCCCCCGTCTGACCTGATGGTTCTCTCAGCAACAACATTCTCACCGTCGACAACTTCAGCTTCGTAAGCCGAGTCCACGCCCACGCCCATGCTCATGTCGACGCCCACGCCCCGACCCCCGATCCATCAATGAAGCCGTCTCGCCCATCCGGTCCTTTTCCACAATGCTGGGAATGTGCACCCTGCGACGGCATGACCCCTTCCTCTCTCGCTTCTGCCGGTTTCTCGTAGCGGGTCTCGTTTTGATACCCTCATCTGCTGCGAAAAACGTTGATGGCACTACCTTCCTCTACCCCGTCGGTGGCGAATCCTTTTACAACCTTGATACCGTGAAGGTCACATACGAGTCCACTTTTCTCGCCCCTGTTCTCTACACCTTTTGCAGCATCAACGGCGTCACCACGCAGAGTACGTTCCCGGGCCCTCAGCTCCTCCATCCGAGGTCCCCGTTACAACAACTGACTGTGCTCTAGTGCAGGTGCAAGACGCCGAGCCCGACAACGCATCCACGCTCGTCCGTCTGAACGTGACTACTAACGTCCCCTGCTGGTTTGACCTAAGGGCAGGCCAGGTTGCAGGCGAAGGTGCGACGACTGAGAGGTGGACTGCCCTAGCGAGATCACGACAGGAGACCACCTGGAGCGGCACCGCCCTTCCCACATCGACGCCCACGACATCCGGCACACCGTCCGCTCACGGCCCACCTCCTGATCCATCCGGCTTGAATCCGGGCGCCAAGGTCGGCGTTGCCATTGCCGTCGCGCTTGGCATTATTGCAATCTTCACAATGGGCTTGTGGATGTGGTGGCGGAGGCGGCAAAAGCGGAAGGTCGCTAAGGATATGGTCAACTTTGTCGATGGCGATATTGTTAATCTGGTTGATGGAGGACGATTCGAAAAGCGAACCATGCCCCCCGATGCCTACTACGACCCCTATCTCGCCGCCTCCAGCCAGTCGACTATTTCTCATTCCACCCACACGCCGAATTCGGCCTATCACTCATCTCCTGTTCACGAGCACCAACAGCCCGTGCAACAACAATACTATGCTGAGGCATCAGCGTCACACGAACGGACATCCGCACCGATATTACCCCAAGAAACTATCCCTCCCGCACCGGCTGTGACGCACGACAACGCTGCTTGGTCCAACTCGGCGCGTCACCCTTGGTCGCCTCCTGACTATGATACCCATTCACCAGCGTCCGAATGGAGCGTTCAGGGCGAAACCGACTTTTACGCAGTCCCGCAAAGAGGCCATTCAATTGGCAGAGATTACAAATCCGCACAGCCGGTCGAAGCGTTACCCGCCATCCTGCCCGAAGCGAAACCACAGGCCGAACTGCCCGACAATCAGGGCTACCGTGCTCGTGGGGATGAGCAGGAACTACCGGCCCCTCACCAAGCACCACCGTCGAGAAACGCTCCTCCTAACGGCCTAGAAATCGAAGAACAAAAGTTCCTCCTGGCGGACATTTTGGAGTTGAGGGAGGCAAAGTCAAAGGCAGCTGAGCGTCGGTCAGCAGGATGAAGCGAGAGCGGACGACTCGGTTTTTTTTAACGACTGAAATGATCAGATTGATCACTGGCCCGAGGGCCAAAGAACCCAACGCGAGTTTGGCTACATAGCAAGGGACTGAAATGTCCAGCATGAATACGCCAGCCGAGGAGGGAGATGGCTACAACCGGGATACAAGACCTACCGTTCCAGCACGGACAACCTCTGAGACGCAGGAAAACTCTGCGCCAGCACACTTTTCCATCGCAGTGCGTGGTTGAAGGGATGGGAAGCCGCGAGTGCGGGCTGGTAAGGCGTCAGACCGCTGCGCAAGCCCACGGGTATCCAAGAGAAGGGCCGTCTGATATCGGCGAGTGTAGAAGACGACAGCCCGTCGAATGAAGGCGAGGCTTCTAGAAAGTCATTTATTGACGCTGAATCTCGGAGGGTATAATATGTCCGCAATGGCGGCCAAGCTAAAGACAAATGAAAGATAATTTGCAAAGGCTACACAAAATTGGGTGCTCTTCAGGCATCAAATTCCACCCCTCAGCCTCGAATGACCCTCCAAGTCTCCAACACCCAGCTGGCCGCGGACATTCCGGGAAGAGAGCAGCAGGCTTGTTATAGCTCGTCAATACCAGCTATGCGCCCCTGTCTCTTCTTCACCATCTTCGACATCCACAAGGCCAGATGCCACCACTTCTTAGGCGCCGAACCCGGATCCATCAACGACTTCTCCAAATCCGGAAACCGCCTCGACATGTTTTCCTGGATCTTGGGGATCAGCGCGTCGTAGTGGTCCGCCGTCGTGCCATAGAGCTGGCTATGCCGGCGGTTTAATATGTTGACGAGGCTCGCGAATCCCTCGATGCCCTCGAAGTCAGAGTCGCCGATTCGGTCGAGCCAGCTGAAGTCAGTCATGGAGCTTGGTACGGCGCGCTTGAGGATGGCTGCCGTGTGGAAGAGGAAGTAGGGCGACTCGATCTCGGGCGGCAGGCCCTGCGCCTGATGAACCCCGGCCGCGGGCGTCGAGGGCACCGAGATGCACTTCTGGTTCTGCAGGTACATGATGTCGTCCAGGATGTCGTCGTCCATGGCCCGCTTCAGGAGCACCACGGCCCGCAGCCGCCGCCCTTCTCGGTCTGGGTCCGTCCCTGCGAACAGGGTCTCGTCCGGCTGCGAGATGAACTCGGACAGCCCCCAGTACTTGAACGCACTCCTCACCGTGTCGAACCACACGAACCCCACTTTTTCGTATGTCAGTACCGGCAGATCTGGGATTGGCGGCGTCGGCGCCGGGGCAGGAGGTGTAGCTGTAGCCAGAGAGTGATGGCGGACAAGCGCCACCTGGGTGGCGAGCCTGGTCTCAAGGTCACGGCTGCGCCGCTCCGCCCTGTCGCGCTGCCGCCGTGTGACTTCAAGGTCGCCCTCAAGCTCGACGAGCTGCGCCTCCATGGCCTCCCGCTCCTTGCCGTGCTGCTCGTGGTGCGCCGCCAGCTGGTCCGAGAGGATGTCCAGCTCCTCCTCGGCCAGAGACGCCGCTGTGAGGTCTGAGTCCGCGATACTCGCCCTCCGCCGCACGAAGGAACGGGCGCTCGCCGTCACGACGGATGAACTCGCGGAGTGAAATATGTTCCGCGTTTGCCCTCCGCCGCCATATTCCTCGCCATGGCCGCTGTATAGCGAACCTGGCGTGTCATAGCCCGTGACGCTACGTTTCCCCGCCTCACTTCCTCTGTGACTCGACGGCGGCGGCGCCCCGGAGCGCAGAGAGGCCGCATACCCGCCCCCTCCCTCGCGGCCCCTGACCCCGCGCTCGCTGGCCGCCACCGTCTGCTCCAGCTCCGCGACGCGGCCCAGCAGGTTCCATTTCTCCTCCTTGACCGCGGCGGCTTCCGCGCGCAGCTTGTCCGCGTCCCGGGCGTGCACCTCGTCCTTGGCGCGAAGCTGGTCGCGGAGGTCATCGATGGTCGCGACCTGCGCGATCTTGGCGACCCGCAATTCGTCATTCTCGGCCTTGAGGGTCTGGATTTGTTTCTGGAGCTTGCGCAGCTGCGGTAGAACGGGCGTCGTCGGGGCGTGCGCCGCTGTTGTTGGTAGCCTGCTGCCGCCGCCGGAGGTTAGGGCCGAAAGGTATACGTGCGCTGGCCCCATATCCAGGTGTTTTGCCTTTGCGGGCGTGGAGTCCTCCTTCTGTGCCTGTACTATCCTTGAGTTTCGGAATGGGACGTTGCTCCCGTTGTTGATCGCAGCGAGAGGCGTCCTTCCCGTCTGACCTTTGATGCTGTCCTGGCTCTGTCTATTCTGACCGCTGCCCACGGTCCGGTTGGCGCTTGTGTCCTTGGATATGCCCACGATGGTCCCCGCGCCGGATGATGAGGTGATCAAAGAGCTGTATGTGGCGCGAGAGAGGGTGCTTGTGCTCGAGCAGTGCCGCAGATCACGAGTTGCCTTGCGCTCCAACTCGAGCGTTCTTCTACCACCGCTTGACTCAACCCCCTCGCCATCTCGGGACCTGCCGCCCGTCGACTTGGGGCTCGGCCCCAAGGCTTGCGACGAGCTCGCTTTCCTGAGTTGTGATGTCCTGCCTATCGGTGATGAGAGCGGCAGCGGCTTGTTCTTGGGAGTCACTGGAGACTCCGACATTTTTGCTCGACTTAAGGGATGGCTGACGGGGATGGCGATGCTGTTCCTGGATGATTCAGTGATGATGATGATGGTCGATACCCACTTGCCGTGAGAGCCGTGAGGACCTTGCGAGGAGATGAGAGGCTGTCTTGATGTTTCTGTTGTTTACCTGTTTACTCATTTTGCTGGTGTTGAAGGTCAGCAAAACATAATCTGCCTGGCGGCGCCACAAGATGGCGCCACCGGGTCACGACGGGGTGATGTGCTCGAGTGTCCAGAACCGGAAGACACTGGAATGGAAAAGTGGGATTGTAGGAGAGTGAACGGGAGCTGAAGCTCCTGCCAGCTCATCAAATCCCATTTCTCAAGGTCGGAGACTCGGTCGAGAATTCGGATGCTTCAATTACAACTGTCTCATTGCGAAAGCGGAATTACGTTATGCACTATGTGTTGCAAGGGCGACACAAAACGGGGAGCCCACCCACACCCCTTACTTATCTACGTCGTTACCACCGCAACCTGGAATATCCATGGGTGTCGGGAATTTCGATCGAACCATTTTCAGAGAAAACGCGATGTTTTTATCGCGTTCTCAGGGGTTGTGCCTGGCATTCTTTCTCAAGTGAACTCTGCACTGCTACTCAAGAGAAGATGATGCTTCCTGAACGCCTACAACATGGGGACAAAGGCGACTGGTTGCTTTTTGATCTGAGCATCCCTGAGCGGCGGGAGAATCTGCACTACGGCAATCTTCAATTCATGTGTCCACACGGGGGACACCGTCAAGCATCAAGTTGGACGGAAATCATGTGGTTGAAGAGCGGCTTCAAGTATATATCTCAGGAATTCCGAGTAGTTTGTATGTACGATGTAGATAGATATGTGCAGAGAAAGAAGACAGTGAGAACCACGACCCCAACAACAGACCACCTCACCCCGTACAATTGTGCCGTCATCTACAGACACTGAGAGTAGTACTCGTTCGACTTGGTGCAAGTGCTTCCCGAGTCACAAACAGTGCAGCCAGACCAGTTCGTGCCGCCGCACTGGGCCCACTTGGCAGCTGTGCAGCCGCCAGGCGCCGTGGCCGTCGCGGACGCGGAGGAGGTCGTGCTGGTCGCCGGCGCCTTGGAGGTGGTCGATGCGGCCGAGGACGTAGCGGTGCTGGACGGCGCGGCAGCCGAGGAGGAAGAGGAGGAGCCACCACCCGATGAGCCTGTAGTTAGTTCTCAGCATCAAAACTCCCATTGAATAATTTTTGGTAAAGGTAGTTTACTCACTTCCAGATCCGATCGTGGTAGTCAGGCTGCCCGACTCGACGTACACGCCAGAGAAGTAGAAGTCCTCGTTGCTGTCCGAGTAGCCGCTCCTGGGGAGCTCGAGAACGCCCAGGTGCCAGTCGGCGCCGTTGCTGCTCGTGCTCGCGCTGACGGGGGACACGGTCAGCTTGAGGGGGTCAGAGCCGGTCGAGTGCCAAAAGCCGACCGTGTTGGCGCTGAAGTCGATCTCGTAGGCGACTAGATACATAGGGGTCAGAAGATATTTTCCCACGAAATCAGAGCCCCTTAAAAGCTCATGCCATTGGCAGTAACCTACCATTGTGCCAGACACCAGCAGTAAAGTTTGTCGACCACTTGCTCACGCCGCCGACCATCCACTGCAGGTTCGGGTTGCTCGTGGCGGCCTCGCCCGAGATCCAGCCCGACTTCATCTCGGTGAAGTGGCTCTCGAAGAAGTTGATCTGGTGCTCGCGGTAGATGGACGGGTAGTTTGTGCCGCTGGTCATCATCGAGAAGTGGTACCAGACCTTGCCCTTGTTGATGCCCGCCGATGTCTGCGGGATGAGCTCCGTGCGGCGCATGTTCTGGCCGTTCCAGTACGCCGTGTTGGTCAGCGTAATCTTGGCCCCCTGCTTGGACGCCGTGTCGGCCGGGTTCTTGTACGACGGCGACAGGTTGACGTATTCGGTCACGGAGCCCGAGCCGTGGATGTAGTACTGGTACGGCCCGACCTGGTTCGACCAGGACCAGTTGTTCAGGTCAGCCGCCGACGAGAGGTCGTTGAAGCGCCCATCCCAGATGACGGTGCCCGCGTTGGCGCTGGCCAGCAAGGCTGAGACGGCGGCGAGGCTGAAGGTCCTCATTGTGGTGATCGGCAGGGGAGCAGGGTGGGGGCTGATGGGGTCGCAGGGAGTAGAGTTCGGTCGAGGTGAAGATCTCGGGTCTTTCCAGCGTCCCTTGGAGATCCTGGGTACGGCGATCACTTATACAAGATTGATCACATATTGGCTTCCCAAGAATAGCCGGAAGACAAGTTAGCTTCCGTCCTCATGGCAAAGCTTAAATTGCTCCGCCGGCTCGCGGGTGGCTTCTGTTGTGGTCATGCGTGCTATTCCAGGGGTAGGGAGCCTCTCCCGGGTCTGGCCCAATGTGACGACGAATGGACGGAGACGTGGTTTAAATGAAGCACAGCGCATGTCCGGCCCGCCAGGTCCAGGCTCTGCTGGAAAATTGCGGTAGCACGTCGTGGCCGTTGTGCCATCACGGAGGCTGTGCCGAGATTTCCTTTTCAGGTAAGCGTGATCCATTTTTGGGGGACGACACCCATTGCCACGGCCTGATCTGTTCTTTTCTCACAGCGGGTGAGAAGTGGATTTGATTTAGGGATTCTTCAAGTACTTCTTTCAACCCATGAAAAACACGATGTAAGTAACCTTTGAGAAACGTGCTCCGTTGCTATCTTGGTGACACCGACGCCTTCCTGCCATTCACAATGGCCAGCGTCAACGATGCGCGCAAAGACCAATTGCGAACACGATGATCTTCCATAGTCCTCCATATTGTTGTCCAGAACCGTAAAAAGTTATGGTATAGCTCAGGGATACGATTGACGTCCCATTCTTCACTAGCTGGCGCTCAATGGTGGCCAAAACATTTCGAGTCGAGACTTGGACAAGATATGAACCATGTCGCCGATTTTGCTCGCCCGTCAGACGGAAAGACTGTCTTGTGCGCCACTCGAAGTCTTCTTTGACCAGGGATGTTTTGTCAATGGGGCCAGGGATGTCGGCCTGGAAGAACCAAAGGTGCTTGTTTTCAGGGTTTTGCCATGCTTTGACGTCTGTGACCTGAGGCGCAGTTACCAACTGGTGGTCACAAACTTTGACAGTGACTTCGTGATCGTGGACATGTGCCTTCAAGAACGGCTCAGTCCACGTCGCGTACCACCTGCCGCCCAGGCAAAGACTAAGTCCTCGGAACTTGGTGCGTAGGTGGGAGCCTTCTCGGTAGCCAACCAACATGGGTATGTTGCTGCAGGTCTCCAAGACTTGTATGCGCTGATCATACAGAGAGTGGATCATTCGCCTGCGCAGAACGAGTTGGTGCGGCAGACTGAGGTGTGGTTAGTTTTCAGACTCTGGAAATTGTCCAGTCCAATGACCAACACGGTAGACCCGACCTACCTCAAAGGCAATAATGCTGTGCGAGCAGCCAATCGATCTAACCTCTCAGTTTCTTTCTGATCGCCCTCCGGGATCTCGGAAAGAATGTGCTTGTGGAGTTCCTTCTTGCTAGGGGTGAATAGCCACGACAAGAAAGAAGCTAGGGACGTGCGCAGCGACGACATCCATCCAGGGCTAGACTTTGACTGCGATAGATCTGCCTCGACAAGGGCACTTGGTGCAAGGTCACGCAACTGTGAGTCGAATGTAGGAGAAGGACTAGGCGTCGGGAGTGCGACCGCTCCCCATGCAACAGCCTCGGGTGCTTGTTCTTCTTGTGACGTATGCAGAGGGACCCAGCATTGGTCATCGCTATCCGAAGATACCGAGCTGTTGCTGGTCGATGGGATAGGCTGCTCCGACTTTGCAGGACTAGTTGACTCTTGGGGAGGGGATGATTCGTCTGAATACAGAAATTCGAATTTGGTACGATCTCGAGAACTGCTTGCACCCTCGTTCGATATTGCCGAGGCAGCGATTGATCTCTGGCGGCCGGTAGCTGCGGGCTTGGACATGTTACCTGTTCGAAGGGAAACACAGTATGGTTGTGGCATTTGTAGGTTTCAATAGGACGGTGTGTGATCTTGGAGGTGATGGAATTAGCTCGACGGCTGTTGGGCTGCTCGCGAGCCGTGTGAGATGCTGCTGTCTAATATTTCCAATAGTTTGTAGGGCGCAGAATTGAAAGAGATGTCGGGGAGGGATTGACCTGTCCCTCTCTACCAGAGGCATTAAAATCGAAAATAAGTGCAGAAGGAACGGCGAGCCGTGGCCTGCCCTTGCTGTTACCGATGGTGGAAGGCAACTGCCCGCCACCTTCTTAGTAAGGCCACGATGAAATGAAGAGGAGCAAGAGGAGCAAGGAAAAGGTTAGTTCAGACGCCTGGTCATTTGAAGCACAACAAACTCGTCCTCGAAGCCTTCGCATCTTTCCTGAACGACTCCTTGTCTTCCTCTTCCAGCTCTTTCAGGGCGGAGGCAAGTCTCTTCAGCCCAAGCTTGAAGATGAACTCGTCTGTGCCGTAGTTCAGGCGGAAGCTCCCCGGCACCTTGGCTGAGAAGGCGCTGCCCGGCTCCAGGAATACGCCGCGAGCCATCAGGTACTCCAACAGGTTGACCTCGCGCTCCTTGTCATTCTCGCCGTTGACATTTGACAGCCAACTAGAGAGGTCGACGAAAGTGAAGAAGGCGGCGTCGGGGGTGGTGTACCGGATCAGGTTTGCGTTGAGAAATTCCTCGAGCTGCTTTCTCCTCTTGTTCAGGATCTTGTGGTACATGGGCAGGTACCTCCTGCGGACGTATTTGGGGTTTGACAGCACTGTCGTGGCCGCCATCCCACCAAAAGCCGAGATCCAGGTGAACATACTGGGAGCACGTTGATGTTCAGTCATGGCGTGTGCTTTGACAACGAAGGAAAAGGCTCGCTGGAAACAACGAGGCATGCTTACCTCACAGTCCGCATGGACTGGTACAGGCGCTCGTTATATGTGGCAAGGAAGCCAACACGACACCCGCCCATACCAAAGTCCTTGCTCAACCCCCAGAGTACATGCACGTTCCCAGCCGCATCGCGCAGATCCAGGCTCAACACACTTGTGAAGTTGGCACCACCACTGAGCGCATAGATCTCATCTACGACGAAATGCATCGACTCGCGCTGGCAGAAGTCGACCATGTACCGCAACAATTCTGACGTATAGCACCGTGCGTGGGGGTTGTCCGGGTTCGCGACAAGCAAAGCTGCAACTCGTCTCCCAAGACGGCGCTGCTCGGTGGCGGCGGTCTCGAATCGGTTGATGAGTTCGGGCTGGGGCCTACCGGGACGGATATGCTGATGGAATCGGGCCTCGGTGATGTCGTCGCAGGGGACACCGACGAGGTGTATTCCGTTTCTCGTGCACACATCGTGGGGGAACATGCCATAGCTGGGGGTCGGGAACAGCACGACCTCGCCCTCGTCGGCGATGTTGAAGAAGAGGGTATCTAGCAGGGCGGTCACGCCATTGCCGGCGAGGATGTTGGACGATGTAAGGAGGATCCTGGGGCTGAAGAAGTGGTTCATAAACTCGGCGGCCGAGGCTGGGAGTGCGGGAGCGCACTGCGTGTCGTTGTACTTGAGATCTAGGAGGCGAGGTACAACTGATCAGCCCCTGGCCCGCGATTGGGTTGGGTGCCCTTCTGCCCAGGAGGAGTGTGCGGCCTTACAGTCGGCCTTGTCCTTCTCGTCGTCATGTCTCGCCAGCCAGGTCTGAAGCTCGTCGATCATCAATTCGTTCTTGGCGGAGCCCAGGTCGACGATGCCGCTCGGGTTGTACTTCTTGTGGTAGGTATTCTGGGCGAGCCTCCTGCTGAGGTCGATCATCTGATCCGGCCGGACATTGTTCTGTCCACGCCGTGAGGGCGGTAGGGGAGGCATGGTGGATGATCCGCGGACGATACCAAGGCATAGACCTGGTCAGGAGAACTGCTGCGAGCACATCACCATGGCCCAAGGGGATGTTCGTGGGTCCCCAGATTGAAAGGACGCGTCGTCTCTCTGAGATGACTGGATGACTAAGCCCTCCTGAGAGCCCATCTTTTTTGTGGAGGTCGACGAGATACGGCACGAGCAATACGATAACGCACGATGCGACGCTCTTAGCCTGTCGCGGCGCAACTTTTCTCGTATCGCCGTGCAGGAGGATCCGTGTGCCAGCCACACTGACAGCACGCGCTCTTCCTAGTGGACGAGCAATCACCAAGGCAGCAAGCTCGCTCGACGACGCTCAATAAGTCCTACCGAAGATCGATGAGGTCCTACTGAAGATCTCAGCCTGCGAAACCCACAGACCCAATGCCGACGGAAGGTTGTGGTCTGGTTGATCTTCAATTAATCTTGGCATAAAAAAAACCACGGACCCATTCAATCGGTAAACCAAATATAGAACGATCAACACCGAGTGACGAAGTTGCAGTGGACCAGCACAGCACAGCAATGACGCGGCAGTTGGTTCGGCCAGCCGGGATGGGGTGCCGAGTCGCCGCACGGCGGACCCGACGACGCGACCGGCGCCGAGGCAAGGCATCCCGCTCGGCAGCCTGGGACGATCATACGGCGAGTAGCACAACGGCCTGAACGGTCCACGATGCGACGCTCCGGGGGCACTGGGGGCGGGCGCCATGTCACAGGGTCCAGACACGTGAACACTCACAGTTGTTCCTAATTGTCCCAGCATACGCGGCATTCCGGCTGATTGGGCACCCAAGAAGCTGCAAAATGAACCGGTTCGCTCGTCGCTCGCTTCGAGGCTCGGCGTTGTTCGGTGGTTCGGCAGGGGCATAAAAGATTCGGCCAGACCGAGGTCCCCAAGAATACGCCTAGGCACCAATGCTGCCAATGCTTGCAACTGACATGCTTATCTTATCCGATTCCCCACATATAATTGTCTGCTGAATTTCTTGATGTTGCAGCCCGGGGCCCCACTCACGGGGATCCGGCAGGGACATCGGCAGGACGAGCCAACGGGAGACTGCCGTGCGGCCGGATGAAAGTCAATCAGCGGGCGCCGTCATCGCACAGCAGCAAAAAGAATATTGGTCCAGCAGTCCAGAAACAAGGAACCCCTTCCCCCAAGGCCAGCTTGCATGCCAGGCTTCTTTGTTTTCCAAGGCACGGCCTCAACCGTCAGACTCGGCGGAGCACCACTCGGCCAGCCCTCATTGGAGAGCCTCGTCGTTCTGGTGTGAATCACATGCCTTGGCACTGCATCCACCCAACACATGTGACTAATCCTTCGGCTCGGGACTAATGAGCGTCCAGTATTGACCGATTGGGCCGTGGGGATGGGCCGGGAATATCTGGGAGCGGCCGGGGTGCCGGGGTGCGGTCGATCAAGGGCAGCAGACGGACTGCACGGGTGTGCCGTGTAGCCGGTTGAGCCTCTTGGGTGCCAGGGTGCGCACAGGGATCTCAGCGATATCCCTTCTTGGCGGATGACGCCGTGGGACGATTCTGCTGGTGGTAGCACAATGTTTTGGCAAGCATCCCGTCCACGAGACTGGCGGATTGTCACATCACAAAAACATAAAAGAAGCCCTTCGCCCCCATTGAAACACATCATCATGTTCCATACGAGTCATCTCAATTGATCAAGTTTAACCTGCAAGTAAAAAGCAAAACAAAACAAATCAATCCAGACCAATCCAATCCAAACAAACCAAACCAAACAAGTCAAACACACAAGAACATTAAATTCTTCTGTGACCACAGCAGTGTAGTCACCACTCTTAAACCAAAAACACCCCCACAAAAACCATCAAAACCTAGGCTCGATCTTCTAAAGAAGACCAGAGCCCACCAGACAAAAACCCTTGCCGATGAAGAGCTTCGAGACCCAACGCACCTACACCAGCCTGACCAGCTGCTCGGCCTCGTCCGCTGATTCCAACCCCAACAACAACATCCGCGTCAACCCCTGGACAGGCCGCCCCCTGCGCAATACCTCCTTCGGGGGCCGCCACAGCAACGACTGGCTGTTCGGCAGCGTCGCCGTCAAGAAGTCCATCAAGAAGGGCGTCAAGCGGGTCCTCTCGCACAACCACGCCGCCGAGTGAATGAGGCAAGGGACTAGTTGCTGAAAGGAGCAACGCTGGGTTTACTACTACTACTCTCAGACTCTGAGAGAGACGGGGACTTTACGTGCCAATGATGGTCAGGATGATGATGACCCCGGCCGAGGAGATGCTGGGCGACGAGGAGGGCGAGCCGCCCCACGGGAATCGGCCGGCAGTCAGCAGACGCGTCAGCCCAGAGAGGCAATGTGAGGAGCAGATATCTGCACACATGGTAGGAATATCACAGCAGGATCACCATAGCAACATCGGCCGTCTGGCCCAAGTAGACAGTATCGTCTATTCAATACATTCATTACCGCATGCTCGTTCCCAAATCCGGTTGATTGGTGTTTGTGTGAGCCCGCCCCCCTTCCCGCTTCTGTGTTCCCAAAAATCAAACTTCGTACGTATACAATGTGTGGGGGCGGAGACCACCCGACCACCCTCCTGAAACAAGTACATGCCACATTGCCAATGTAGCTTGTCAGTCTGGCCAGCCAGCCAGCCCCGTCTGCGGCATCCCGGGCCGTCCTCACATGATAAATTTCAGTTCGACATCTGTCATGTGGCCAGTCAGTGACATGTTCGTGCACAAGGACAAGTGTCCAGTCAAGAAGAATAAGCGTGTGATTCTCACCTAGGGGATGACTGCAGCTGAGCTGCGGCTTCTGCGTGTATTTCTGCTCCAAGATGTCACGAATGTTGTTCAGCAGCTCGAGATACGTCTGGTCACGGCTCTGCTTGAGAGCCGAGATGAAGGCGTATGACATGGCGCCGGTGGCCTTGGATGCGATGGTTGCGTCGGCGCTGGTCTGGTCGTCCTTGCTGCCACTCAGCGAGATCACGTCCGCCGGGCTCGTCTTGGTCCGCATCGTCTTCTCGTGCGCGCTGTCACCCGAGATGGCCGACTTGGCGAAGTTCATGAAGGAACTTGCCACGCCGCCCATGTCGCCCCGCGCGTAGGACGTGATGGCCGAGAGCAGCCCCTGGCCGGCCTCCTTGGCCAAGTTCGGCTCCTTCAGGACGCCCTTGGTGGAGTAGATGTACGGCAGGTCCATCATGGAGCCCGAGTGGCACGAGTCGAAGATGGCCGTCAGGCGGACGCCCGCCTTGAGGGGTTTGACGACAATCTCGTGGACCTCGTCATCGACAATATGGCCTCGTTGTTGGAAATCGACTGGGTAGATGACTTCGTCGAACCCATCCCCCTCGTCGCCGTCCAGATCCTTCGTCTGGCCTCCGTGTCCTGTGCAAGCACCGTCAGCAAATGGCGCAACGCATTCGGGTCTCTTGCCCAAAGCATTGATATCAACCTACCAGAGTAGTGCAAGAACAACGAATCGTTGGGCTGTGCGTTGCTGACCAGCCAGTTCATCGCGCGCAGGATATTCTGCTTGGTGGGCTGCAGTACAGGGTTGGCCTGGTCGTCCGTCAGGATCACCATGTCCTCGCGCTTATATCCGTAGTGCTCCATCAGGAAGCTCGAGACATTCCGCGTGTCGTTGATGCAGCCCTTGAGCTCTGCCTTCGTGCCAAAATAGTTGATTCCAATGATCAAAGCCTTGCGCTTTCCGGTACAGGCACTGTACTGAAATGTGTAGCCCTGCGGAGCGCCATGGCCGAACTGCTGTGCCCCTTGCGGCGGGGGTGCTCCGTGCCCTCTAGGTGCGTAGCCGCCCTGGTGCTGCTGATATTGTTGAGGCTGCTGGTATTGCTGATGCTGTTGGTACTGATTGTACTGTTGGGGAGGAGGTTGCCCGTAGCCCTGCTGGGGAGGGTAGTGATGCTGTGGTGGTCCTTGATTGTACTGGTTGTACTGGTTGTAACCATAGCCTTGCTGCGGAGGAGGCCCTTGGTTGTGCCAGCCGCCGCCGCCGCCCGGACCGTACCCTTGGCCTGGGAAAGACATGTGTCAGGTTGGTGGTTTGGAGATGGGAAGGGCTCGAGGGGCTCGAGTATCGATGCTCGGCGACAGGCTAACCGGAGATGGCGAGGTCGGTCGGTCTCTCGCGGTGTAGGGCTGGTTCGGCTGTGATGGAAAGAGGACGTTTTCGAGGTCTAGGGGAAGTCAATGGACACGGAGGGTGGGTGGTCAAGTAAGCTCGCACATAAGGTTGGTTGGTTGGTTTGGGTCGGTATTACGGCACGTCTGAAAGAAGAGCTGACGTTTCGGCGCCGTGGGCTGAGTGTGTTGGTGCTGGTGCTGAGCCCATACGCGCTAGGCTGCTTCCAGGTGCTCCCCGTCAGCTGTCAGCTCAGGGTGTGAGGCGCGATGAGGGGGAGGGGCTGGAGGGGCTGGAGGGGCCGGAGGGGGCCTGAGGGGCAGCGCTCGTCGCAGTTGCAGGTGGTCTGCCGGTCTGGCTCTTCTGGATTCGTTGGAGCTCGCTTGTGATTCAGGGTCTCCCCCGCCACGGCCCACTAGCACCCCCTGGGGACCATCCAACCAACCGAGCCCGTCTTGGGAGAACGCCGATCCATCCCGCAGAAGACGTCCGGATATTGCAGTAGGAGATGGCACTATAGGTGTTCGTAGCCCGAGTTCGCCCAGACCAAGCTAGCAGGTTGGGGCCCTACAACTGGCTGGATTTAGAAGCATGCAGATAGACAGACCTCATGTCTTGCATCGTCAGCGTGAGGAATGCTGACCGGAGACCGTCATGGTGGCCTTTCTCCAGCACAACAACGGCACAGCGACCTCAACATCAACGCCGGCAGGCTGGCCAAAGGATCACAGCTCACACGAGCCCGACTCTTGCCAGTACGAAGACTGAATTACCTGCCAGGATTGCTTTATGAGGTGGGCGCTCTGGCTCGGTTTCCGATCACTCGACTTCCCTTTCTGTTCTCACCGATATTAGACTTCGTTCTGTCGCCGACTTTCATTGACCCCCCAATCATTGTTGTTTTCCCTCAGTTCACCGTGTGCCGCAGCAACGCCAAAGGCACGCTTCAAACATGTAGCAGCATCTGCAGCAGCAATCCGGCTTCGCCCTGTATGCTTGATCAGTTTCCTTTTGCAGTGGCTTGGATCGCCAAGTGGGATCGGCCACCTACAGTCTCGAGGCCTGTGTCTTCTGGGGGCGTTCTTTGGGTGAAGGGACGGTCATCTGCACACAGCCATCAGTCTTCTGGCCCTGTGCCCATGCCCATCCCGTGCCGTGCGTCTGGCCTGGTCTCATTCTGCTGGGAGCCCTACCCGCTCACGACGCTGTGGACGTGGCTGCTCTTGCACGCGGCCTCCAGCCTATGGATGGGCCTCACGGCTAGTGCTCATCTGAGCCATAGGTGTGTAGGGTACTGGGCATTCCTGCTCCATGTCTTGGTCCAAAGCCGTGTATACTGGTGGGGGAGATTGCATCTTGCGGGCTCTGTTGAATATCCTCAGCATTTCATTTAATTCATTTCCAGTTCAAGACCAGGAGGTGGGACCCCACATCTCATCGGGACTATCGAAAAAGTCCTCAAGGGAAATGTATTCGTCCGCCATGGCGCGGCATATGCGACGGTGTGCCAAGCGACAAGTGTGTTGTGCACCGACTGGGCTTGTGGGAGAGGCTGTGTGTCTCGGGGGCAGTATCGTCTGCTGTTTTTATGAAGGGTCAAAGCAAGCTATACTGGTAATGATTCTTTATTGCTGTCTTGTAGTGCAAGGCTTTTTGGGCTGATTGTTGATTTTTGGCTTTCTAGGAGTGCAGGAGAACGGCTTAATGGAGTGAAGAGGTCGTCGTGTCAAGATGGCGATATCTTCCCTTTCCTCTTTCAGCATCTGCCATTTCCGTGTTGGGAACTTCCGCGTAATGACAGTACGTGAGTACATCGACAGCACTATGTGTGTGTAATACAGCAGCTGCGATCCAAGTCCGCCCGTCCCTTCGTTATTTCCGGTTTGAGGCTGTGTACGGGAGTAGCGTAGATACGCTGTCCTCTTTCCTGTCCCTGGAAGTCCGTGGATTAGGATCAACACTGTGCTTGTCTTGTCTTCGCCTCTATTCACTTGCCCCTTCGGACGACGGTGCTGCATGCGAACGTGGGCCACTTTAGGCCTTGGAAGCGCTTCAGGTTGTCGCAAACTGCGGCCTCAGGGCCTGTGCATTGTGCTGTGCTGCCCCTGCATGTTTCTGATTCTGAATCTTTGGGGCAGAGCCAACATGGTTGTTGAATGCTTGTGCTTGGGTGCTTTATCGGCGTGCTGTGACTCGATTGTGGCAGTGTGGCAGTGCTCAGGGAGCAGCAGCAACTTGCAGCATGCAGGGCACCACCACCGAATGCGCAGTTGCTTCGCGGTTGACTGCAGGCGCCTCAGCCAGCTTCCCAAGAGCTGCACCTTCCCACACCCACCGTCAACGGCGTCAACGGGGGGCCATTGCAAACGGTGGAAAGCGCCCAGTCTGCCAGTGTGCGAATTCCAGGGCGTTTCTCGTCATTTCTAACGCCCACAGTGCCTCTTGGCACATGCACAAACAGCTCATCCACCACCCACCCACCGCCCCATCCAGTCTCGAGATTGCCATCTGGCCCCACTCTGTATTTCCCTCACCTCGGGGAACGGGGGATATCATGACCGTCGACTAGGTACGGAGCACGCCAGGGACCAGACGGACGATACAGCACGGCTCCGAAGTAGCAAGCAGAGCAGTCATCACCAGTAAGTGACACACTCACTGCCCATGACTGTCCTTGAAATGCCCAGCTTGACACATGAGGCCTCCCCAAGCGTGTGGTCAATGCACGATTCTGTCTAATACGCGCCAGCCTATCACCGCGAGGCCGTCGAGCTTTAAAAGCATCCGTCGTCCCAGTCAGAAAAGAAGCTCTCGCTGCCATTGTTACTGCTGCTGTTTGTTTTCTGACCACGTTTCGTCTTACACACAGCTCAAGCCCAAGCTCTCCTTACCCATCTTCTCCTGCACTTAAACCCCACCATCACCACCACCAAAGAACCCCGCCATCCCACCACAACACCAACACCAATCCGACCACAACAAACATCATGTCTTTTTTCAAGAAACTGGCCTCCGATTTCGAGGGTCTGACTACCAAGGACAAGGATCGTGCTATGGACCCAAGCCAGCAGTATCCTGGACAGGGTGAGTACAGGCTTCCCGCTCCCCCCGCCATTAACAGGCCAGTTATACGCCGCCCTCCATGACTCGAGGCTGACCACACATGCTTGCAGGATACCCTCCTCAAGGTCAGCAGTATGGTGGCCAGTACCCTCCCCCTTCGCAGAGCCCCTACGGCGGCCAGCCCTACGGCCAGCCACCACCACAGCAGCCCTACGGATACGGACAGCCGCCCCAGCAGGGCTACGGCCAGCCACCACCTCAGCAGTACGGCAGCCCTGCGCCATATGGCGAGCGTCCCCCGGCGCCCCCTTCCACCAGCAGCTATGGACCCAGCAGCGGTCCCCAGCCTCCCCAGTGGGTTCCAGTCTGGTCTGAGCAGCAGCAGCGCTGGTACTTCGCCGAGACGAGTGGAAGATCCCAGTGGGACGCTCCCTTCCACATTCCACCCCAGCCTGCCTACGGCGACCACTCAAGTAGCCGCGGCGTAGACTCTGGCTACGGTGGTGCCGCCCCATACGGCGCCGCCGCTGCCGGTGCAGGTGTCGGTGCCGCTGCTTCGTACAGCTCGCCGCCTCCCGACCACGGATACGCCTCGCCTCCTCCCCAGGGCTACGGCGCTCCCCCTGGTGCTCCTTACGGCCAGGACTACCGCGGCCAGGAGGGCTACCCGTCGGAGGAGAAGAAGAAGGACAACAGCACGCGTAACATGATGCTCGGTGCTGCGGGTGGTGTAGCCGTCGGAGCCATTGGTGGCGCCCTGATTGCTGATGCCCTTAGTATGTGACCAACTTCCATCCCTTCACAGGATCCCTCAAGCTAACACATGAATAATAGACGACAGCGACGATGACGAGCACCGCTCAGCTCCCCCTCCCCAGCAGAGCTACGACCAGAGTGGCTACGGTGACCAGAGCTACAATGACGGCCCCCCTGCCGTCCTGCCCCCCACCGACAACGATGGAGACAGTGTCTCATCGAGTGACCGCGAGGACGTCCAGGACGCCCGTGCTGAGTACGAGGACAAGCTCGCCGAGGCGCACGAGAGCGGTGACCACAGCGACTGGGAGGAGGCTGAGGAGGCCCGGCAGGAGTACGAGGAGGAGTACGAGGAGGTCTACGAGGACTAAGCTCTTCGTTCTCAGTCAAAACGGCACGTTGGTGTCCGCCAGGCATAATACCTTGCCTGCCTTTGATGGACTTTCTGCGTTGGAGTTACCCGTTCGCTGATGTTTTGAGCGGAACGGCAGATGCGGGACCCAAGGGATTCACAGTACCCTAGTAGGTGCTGCCAGGACATGTGTGTCTTGATGCAAATAAGGATAGACAGGACTTTGTGCTCAGCCACAAACCAAAAAAAGAAACCACCGTTTTCGGAGCCATCAACTCAGTTGTCCATGGAAGAATGTTCAAGTGTGCCTGTATCTTGTGCCTGTGATTTCATTCGTTCTTCTGCTTTCAGCAAGCAGATCCGATGCTGTACGAGATGTGTGCTCTGACGCAGAGCAATGCACTCCAACTTTCCATAATCACTTGCAAGTACGTCTTGAGGTATGTATCGGTGTGACAACTTTGATTGAATTGCCTGTCAGGCCATTGAACTCTTCTGAGTTCTTTTGGTTTCTACATGCTGTTTCTCAATAAATATTTAGCTGCGAGTTCCCAGCCTAGACTTGACTGGCAACATGCCACAAGCTTTTCTCTCCTTCAAGTGACATTGCCCTCGCCACACACAATACCCTAAAAATTGTCCTTTTTTTACTTTTCAAGTGCCTGATTCATATCCACAGCCAAAGGCCTGCTAACTACCTCCTCCTGCGGCCATAACTATCATAGCGACGCTCGGAGTCAATCGTATCGACCAAGGACTCCGGCCTGCGGTCAAACAGCTCGTACCCGAGGACGTTGGGAAACCCGCACAGCCATGCCTTGGGGCTTTGGAATTTCAGGTACCGGCGCGGGGCGGAGATTGGCTCGATCATATCGACGCGCAAGACGCGTGCTCCGTCCTCCTCGTCACGGACTGTGTGGAACACCGTGCCGACCTGGTCCCAGACGAAGCAGATGCGCTTGAGGCTGGGGATCGCCTCGAAAAAGGCCTCGGCGGCTTCGTCGCGGGGCACGTTGGACGGGTGCTCGCGGATCAGGTAGCTGTGGGCGAGGGCCCAGTCTACCGAGTCGCTACAGCCCACGCCCGTCCGGGCGTCCATGATCTGCCGCTCGCTGATGGCCTGCTGGTCTGTGATGTCGAGCTGCTCGAGGGATCGCATAGGTGCGAGGCGCTCGGCGAGGTCTGTGACGGGGCCGTTGAGCAGGCCGACCATGGCGAGGTGCTTGAGCTGTGGGAGAGTGCGGGCCAGCGCAGCGAGCCTGGATCTCTGGTCGGGGGGCTCGTTCCAGCCGTAGAAGTTGGCGAGTTCTGTAGCGTCGCCGAGGAAACGGGCTGGGAACGATCGGATCATGAGGTACTCGAGGTTCGCGAGGCGATTGAGCTTCAGCGTGGCTGGCTCCAGGAGGTCGCAGTTGTAGTCGAGCCACATGCGCTCGATGTTGACGTAAGGCCTCGCGAGGAACTGGAAGTCCCAGTTGTGGCCGAATGGCGCGGAGATCTCGAGCTGCTTGGTGGCGTAGATGCGGTGCGGGAAGCCGCTCTGGGCCCACTTGCGCCAGACGTTCTCGACGAGGCACAGGAGCTGCCACTGGGTGCTCTCCTTCTCGATGACGAAGCGCTGGACCTTTGGTCGGACCAGGTCCAAGGCAAGGATCAGGTCCTCCTCGACGTATGCATGGTTCGGTTGGGGGGTTCGGGTAAGAGAGACGGTGAATTTCTCGATCTTGGGCAGCCACTGCTGCGTGCGGGGACTGGTGACGATGGTCCGAATGCTCTCTTTGAGAAGATCTTTTAATGTCGCCTCGGTGTTGTCCTTGATGCAAATGTTCTTCATGAGGTAAGGCGCAGTGAGCTCGCGGAAGTAGTGATTGACCAGGGTCAGGTCCCGAACGGCGCCGCCGATATATTTCTTGCCTCTGTTGCCCTTGTGGTTGTCGCCGTAGCCATTGAGCATGAAGCATATCTCGACGACGTCGAGATGTAACTCGGTTGGCAGGTCCATGAAGCTTAGCTCGGACTCGCCGTCGAGGCTACCGGAGGTGACAGAGTTGTCGTCATGGCCGCAGTCAGCTCGGTCGCTGGCAGCCGAAGACCTCACAGAGCTGTTAGGTGAAGAACAAAAGGAGCCGCCGTTGCAGGCTAAGGTTCCGAAGCGGGTGGGAATGTCCATAGGATCGGACTCGGGCTCGGACTCGCCCTCAGACTCCATCTCTGGCTGAGATATGTAATCCCGGCGGGCTGGCCGGCCGCACACAGCCCGATTGCTGTCCATCGACGAAGCTCTCTTTCTGGGCCTCATCGTGAGAATTTCCTTGGGCAAGTAGAATGGTTGGGAGTGCTCTGAATTGTGGTGAGTCGAGCTTGGACGAGATAGTGGCTGCTTGGGATTGAAGTGGACTTGGATATCGGTCGCGATGCAGATCGGTTGGAGGGAGTTGAGGGAGCAAGTTTAGATCTGGGAGGGAAAACAATGAGGCTTTAAATACTTGTGGGGGAGTCATTCATGGCAGCTCTGGCAGCTGGCAGATGTGGTGCATTGGTTCTATTCAGAGCTCCACCACACCTCGTGATTGGTCCATTGCTACTGAAGCAGGGCAGTAGCAACCTATTGTGCCTTCCATTGTGGTCTTCAGCCAACAGTCGTCCCATTCTGGTTGCTTGGCGATGACATACCAACTGGAATCCTTTGCCCCTGGACACTGGGAAAGTTTTAGTTGTTGATTGCCTGTACCTGAGACTGTCTGTATTGTTCTGAGAACTCGGCTATTGTTCTTTATTCAGATGGGCTAGATCGCGGGCAAGCAAAGCCACCACCGAGTCTCTGAAATATTGCCCAACTGACTCTGGGTATGTGCGCTCTGTGGGCGGCCCGCCTCCTCGAAATGACCCTGGAATTGTTGCCACGGTGAGCGTTCTATCTGTCTCGGAGCCACAACTTGATATTTCCTAGATGAGGATCATTCTGTACCCGGATAAATTGTGTGAAAGACGAAGTCTTCTGCAAGACGTCGAAATTCAACAGCTCAGAGAAGCACGTGAGAGCAGCACCTGTCTCATGCGCATCCCGTGTCAAGCTCATGATTCTTCTATATCATGTGGTCTTAGAAGACAACGTACTCTCTTTGACAAAGTTCAATGCTCTGTAATATATCCAGATTCTACCGGCGTCTCGGAAGTAAAGCCCCAGCTGTTCCCCTCCTATATCGGCTTATATGAACTAGAACGAGGTATTGTCTTTTCCCCGAGTAATCAAAAGGCAACGATGTAACGTCCATTCCACCACTGATATCAGTTTTCTCGATGTCTTACCGATCGTCGTGACGAGACCTGTCCCCTTCTGACATTGATGCTCCGCGTGTGAGGCAAATCTCTAAATGGATACTCAAAGTAGTCTCCGCGATACGGACTACGCGATTGGCGACATCATTCCAGCACAAAGTCCTTCCATCTGGTGAATGCTTGGAGATGAGGAAATCCCGTATGTGACTCAGCAAGACCCCGTTCGCTTCTCCATTGTTCGCAGTGATCGCATCAAAGACATCCTTAGTGCTAGGATCTGTGTCTGTATACACTACCGCGCACGGACGGTCATTGCCTTGGGTATCTTCGAAAATACCACTGACGAGGAGACAGCTGCTTATATGCCTGCCAGCCCTGTGGCGAATGTCGAAGCCACGAATACCGATGAAGCGAGGGTAGATCGTGCTCGGCGTTTCTCCTCTCGATGTGACGGATTCCATACTCAGAAAGTACCCGCCGTGAAAGTTCCAGAGAGCTTCAGGGTAAGTGGCCATATCTCTTACAAAGTAGTCACCGATATCATCAGGCGGAAACCGAATATAGATGCGACTTGCCAGCTCCAGACGTATTCTCTGCTTTTCCTCGTGACTCAGACGCTTCTGCACGTAGACTGTAGATCTCCTACCAATCCATAGCCGGGCATCTCGGGTATAATAGAGCCGACTCGGATGCTGGCGAACGAATCTCGAACCTGTCTGGTGAAGGTAAATGCCCAGCCGTTCACCCCGAACAGCATCACCGCAGCAACCAAGATCCAGCACAAATTGCCTATCTTCCGCCAGTCCCAAGCTGGTCTCCAGACGAACTCCATGGTTAGTGATGACGAACTCAGGGGCGGGTGCCAGGAAGTCAGCCCATCGTACAATTTTCCGGCAGTCGGCGAATTCTGCTGGTGAGCTGGCAAACATGCCGCTAAATCCATCTGATTCATTTTCCCCCTTTGACGTCCACGCAAACAAAGACAAGTCATTTGTCTCCCTGGCAATTTCCTCTTGTAGCCTAATAAAAGCTCGTTCGCCTTCACCATAAATCATGGGCATGCTGATATCGAAGAGCCCCAGTAGGCAGTATGCCATATCTTCGGTCCTTGTTGTGTGTCGACCCGCCGCCCAGGACATCTTCCTGGCAATGGGAACTTCAGGCAGAATGTTGCTATCGGCCAGAACGTTCTCATCTATCCCGGTAGTCATGTGGAGTTGACGCATCAGAGCCGCTTTATCACCGCGATATTCCCACGCTGCGTCATAGAATTCGATCTTGGCTGCTGCCACCAGCTCTTGCAGGGTCCAACCACGAGTAAGCCAACGATAGCGACAGTTATTGAGCCAATCGAGGGCTGGACCCCCCTTGCGTGGTGGTAGGTCAGATATATATGCAAAGCAAACCTCGGCCTCCCTGTACCATCGAAACATGGAGTTGATTGCTTCCGTCAGTTCCGCACTGCTGCTTTTGTCAATGCAGCACGTATCGATCCAGACATACCGCAGACCACGCGAGGCCGCAATTTGGCATGTTTTCAATATTTTGGTAAAGCTTAATTTGGATTTTGCTTTCTCAACGTTGCTGAAATCTTGGTAAGTGACCTCGTCATCACCCCAGGTGTGGGAGAGGATTGCATAAGCAGTTTTCTTGGACTCGAGGACATGATGAAGTTGTAGTGTAGAGGTGTCAATAAGATTCATTGCCTAGGAATGAAAGCCGATGCGGTCGTGCTAGTCTGGTGTCTGAAGGACGCGAGATGGACGGCCTCTGCAAGCGGGAAGTGACTTGAAGTTCTGCTGAAGCTCGGAAGCAAGGTGCATAGGATGCCTGCCAGGAACTAGACATCAGCCGCAAATCATGGCAAGCGCCACAATGCCGAGGAAAAGTCCTGCATAGACTGTGGAACGTTGCACAAATACATTTGGGCTGAAAAGCCACATGCTGATTTTGCTGCATTGGCATTGCTGATGGAACTGACCGACCTCCTGCACCTCTTATTTCCCCGTCCTTCAGTCTCTCTAACAGCTCTCTTAATATGTCCGAACCGATTGATGTGTCATCCGAACAGAGTCTTTCCTCGGCCGGCGTCCTCTACAATAAGCCTGCTTTTGATATTGTGGCTGGGGCCACCGATGAATCTGAGGCTTGCCAAACCCCGCTCTTCAAGGACAAGGCTGAAGAGCAGGAGAACGTGACCAGTATAGCCCAAGCCCCAGGGGTAACGTCTGATGTACGTCTACGGCTGGAGGCGCTCCTTGTCAGACTTGAAAAATGGGGGAAGATTGGGCAAGAGTGTACCACCGAAATCTCGAGCATCCTACAGGGATCATCAGCAGTATCTCAGGCTGTGCAAAATCGTCTACCAGAGACTACAATCCCACGAATAAGAACAGCGGCGTGGAGAGAGTTCCACGAGCCCTTTGACGGTAAAAAGCCACAATGCACCATTGACATCCTAGGTGATGAGACGTCATCTGCCTCTAGTGAGTCAAGCGGCCTCAACAGCTTCCACGTCCCTGAGCGGCTCAGGATCAATTCTGCTCGTGTCATATACACGATTAGAAAGAATTTCTTCGCTATCGAAACGGAATACTCCAGCCCAATCACTCGGCCATTGGTCATTCTGCGCCCTTTCAAACGGCTGGTTTACTATGAGAAGCACATGAAAAGTCTTCTCAAGGAGCTCGAGACAGATCTGGATGCAGCCAAGTCGCTTATAGCAACAGCTAGCTTCGAAACGTTTATAGCCCAGTTTAAAAGTCTGAAGGACCACAGATATTCCTTGAATCTGTTATCCCTCGAAGATTTCGTCTTATATACCAACGAACTTCGATGCCTCATCAGTTTCATGGACGATGTCATACAGCCGGCTCGTACACGGCTCAAAAACGAATCCGATATGGTCTCATTCTCAGAGCTTTGGTTCCTATTCCCAGAATGCAGCTGCATATTTGCCAAAGGCTTTGGTCTAGCGCAGAAAGTCTGGCGTATAATTCAAAGGACGGGAGGTCGAAGAGAGATGACTTCGAAACAGGGGCGGCTTCTCACACCTCGCTATACCCGATTCATCATTGACTGCTATTTTATCGATTACAATGGCTCGAGGTTCTTGCCTATCTATGTGAGATTTGAGATCCAGCCGTTCGAGGGGCGAAAGGCTGTTACTTCGCTGCCTGTGGTTCCTATAAGCGTTGCTGCGAAGGACGGCCTCATCGACCAAGATGCAATCATCAAGCGTGGCGAGCTATTCGTTCAGTACTGTACGAAGATCTGCCATTTTCACTACAATGGATGGAGCCACCATAGGGATCCTAGAGGAATGTCGCTTCGACGCCATCTTAACACGAAGATTGATAGCGAGGTTATCTTAGATTTCACCAGAGCAGTAGCCGAAGAGCCCTCTCTTGGTGGACTTGAAGAATCAGAGCCTTCCATTTACAAAATCTCAGATGATGAGATGAGTGGAGAGGATTTCGAGTTTGACAACGACTCTAATTGGGACAAATTTCTATCCGATGAAGTCATCAGCAATTTACGAGTGCCTAGTCGTCAGGGAGATTTAGACGGTTGTAGGGATTGTCTGCCTATCTTCCCTGACAGGGTACTAGGATATGTCTTAAGAACTCGAACATGGGGTAGGCATAGTCTATTCCTCGCATACCCTTGATAAATCTCAGGCTGACATATTATAGCGTCTCTCCGCATAGGTAAACCACCAGATGGCCAATCCCCTCTCAGGGACATCCACAGCGACCCAGACGCTTGGGAGCGACTGTATCTGCCAATGGAACACAAGAAAATGCTTCGTGCATTGGTGTTTAATCATTTCCAAAGAAAAGGGTATGTCACTGAAGCAGAAGATCAGCCTGACACCCCACAAGGCAAAGGTATGAAACAAGTGCTCTAGACCATCGTTAAGAATGATATTCCCTAAACAAATTTGAGGTCAACAGGAAAAGGTTTGATTGTGCATCTCTATGGTGCACCGGGAACGGGAAAAACCTCCACAGCTGGTAAGTAATTGGCCTTTCCATGGCAAAATGATTCTGCGTAGCGAAGGAGTATCACTAATTACTGAACAATACCTGGTGAAGAATGTGTAGCAGCAACTACCTGCCGACCACTCTTGAGAATCAGTTGTAGTAAGCGCTTCTGATTTATTATTGTAGCAGTGTTGTTTACTGACTGAGAAATTGTGGTACGCAGGAGACATCGCAACACCAGAACAGGTTGAAATCATGCTTATCAAACTCTTCGATTTGGCTCATGAGTGGGGATGTGTGCTCCTTATGGACGAGGCCGATATGTTTTTGGCCAGTCGAAGCAAAGCTGAGCTCACCAGAAACGCACTTGTTTCGAGTCAGTATTTAGGAGCAGCGCCCACATGCGTTATCTGACAGACTCCTAATTTCTCAAGACAGTTCTTCTCCGAACACTCGATTACTACCCTGGGCTGCTTTTTCTCACCACGAACCGAACAGGGTCCATCGACGAGGCATTCCGTTCACGGATACATCTCTCCCTGCTGTACCCGTCCATTGACAAGGAGGGTACACTGAAAATATGGAGAAATAATATTGCCAGGGTCTCAAGAGTACGACCAAATATGAGGATGGATGAGCAAGCCCTGATTGCTTATTCTGCGGAGCTTTACCAATATCAACTTGATCGAAAGGCTACTTGGGATGGGCGGCAGGTTACGAATGCCTTCCAAAGTGCTGTTGCACTAGCAGCCTTCAATG
Source organism: Diaporthe ampelina (assembly GCA_023522825.1). Taxonomy (NCBI): domain Eukaryota; kingdom Fungi; phylum Ascomycota; class Sordariomycetes; order Diaporthales; family Diaporthaceae; genus Diaporthe; species Diaporthe ampelina. Next base: position 433,993 of record JAMFTM010000042.1, read on the forward strand.
CCCCTTCTCATGGACAACCTGAGCTCACCACAGCACATTTCCAGCAGATTCACGAGACATCAGAAAAGTTTGACGAGTACCTATTTCGACTGCAGGGTGAATCCATTGACGACTTTGCTACTGGGCGTCAGAACCGTCCCGTCAACGTTCAAGGAGGGGAAAACCTCACCGTACCTGCCAGCCGTTCAGACCTCGACTCATCATCCGATAGCGAGTACTCGTCCGACGCTGAGTCCTCAGGCAGTGAGAATCAATCATTGCGTCGAGGCCATCTACCCCGGACCTACTACCGTCCGCCAGCTCCGGAAGCCAGCCTTCCGAGCCCAGCGGCGTCACTGCAGCCGAGCGGACAACCTCACACTCCGCAGAGCCCGTCGTTTCCCTTCAATGTGCACGGACAGCCGCAGACCAATCCTAATGCATGGGCAGCGCAGATGCAACAACCCGTTGTCGTGCCTGCAGGAATGCTCTACGCCATGCAGCAAGCTTGGCAAATGCCTATGCCATCGCTCACACAGCAACAGAGCCAAATACCCATCCCAGGCCCGTCACCCCAGATGCCAACATTTAATATATTTGGATATGGCCAAGGCCAGATGCAGTCAAATCCACATCCACCTCCTATGCAGCCTGACCAGCAATACGGAAACAACTTCAACGTCCCGAACTCGGGCACAACGGTCCATGCCCCGATCAATCACATTGTTCCTTCCTTTCAGCGACAATATTATCAGTCTGATGCCCAGGCCTCTCCGTCGAACCCAGGAGATGCGACCAAGTCTGGGAAGTCTAGAGGAAAACGTCCAAGGGAGAGCAAGGGGCAAGGGCATCACACGGGCCAAGGAGGCAGACAGACCAGGCAGCATGGCGTGGAAGATGAGGAAGGGTTTTGGAGCCGGCTGAAGAAAGACTTCTGAGTTCCCAGAAGATACGACCATACGTGCATGGCGAAGGACGGCGACCAATAGAAATAATAGAGCTTGCCCTGGCGTTGCTTGGCCTCTTATATAAGTATACGTAATCACATAATACCATAACTGATCTTCAGTGAGGACATTGAATCGCTAGATTAGAGGATGCTGTTCTTGGAAGCGGCAAGCGGATACGCCTGGGAAGAAACTCTATTTATGAGACGAAAGACGCCCGGGCAGACCTAAGAGAAGCCATGGAGCTCGAGGCCATGGCCATGCGGGCTGATTGGGTCCGTCATGACGGTTGTAAACACATCAACAGGGCCCAATGGCTCAGGGCTGGTGGATACTTGTCGATTTCTTAGACCAAGAACGTCTGATCCGAGTGAATAACACCTGGGCACACATGGTTCATGGCCCCAAATGATCCGGGTGCATTCAGTCTTGCATACCCCCGAGCAGCTTTATACAAGACGTAACCAAAGCTCAAATCCCGCAGCCACAGAGAATTGCCGAACTCAAAAAATCAGACCATGAAGAAAATAATTAGGCTGCCTTCCGCCGCGACAAAAATGCAAAAGAATATCAAGTGGACGATGCCGGAATCGAACCGGCGACCTTTCGCATGCCTGTGTATAAGTGCGAAGCGAACATTATACCACTAAACCAAACGCCCGTGATTGATTTGCTTTCTTTTGGGGGTATTATAATGCTGATTGGAAAGAGGAGAAAAAAGGCCAGAAGATTTTCTTCCCACTCGTTCTCTTGTATCCGACTGCAAGTAGAGTTCCTCTGTAGACAAGCTTGTCTTGTTGAAAATATTAATTATTGTTCTCGAGCTTGGGAACTCAAGATGCCAAGTGTGCTGGTATGTACGACCTTATCGCGTCAAGGCGTCCCACAGGTAGAAATCCAACGAGAGCGTTTTGTTCATATGGCATTCCGGTCATGTACATTCTGAGAAGGTCGGTACATAAACCCCATAAAGCCACCATTAAACCATACTTGAACAATACTAAGCACCTGGTGCCAAGCAAATCAGCCGCGTGCCAGCTAGCCAGTTCATGAATAATTTCCCCCCTTCCCAACGCCAGACATTCCGCGTCCGTCCGTCCGTCCCTTGGGAGGAGATGATGATGATGATGATGACAACCACAACAACAAACAAAAGTTTAGAAATGAAAGTGGGTATCCTGCTGCAAAGACTTTTCTCGACCGATACCCATGCCCTCCCTGATGTCATAAACCCCAACGCCGCCGTCGGTGTTCCCGATGAATAGCCTGCCGCCGTCGCCGGAGAACGCCAGCTCCGTGACCTTGCCCAGGTCCCCGCTGAGCTGCTCCAGCCCGCCGGCCGCCGCCGGCGCCTCGCCCGCCTCGGACGACCGCCCGCTCTTCTGCGAGCTGCGCCCGCTCCGCCTGCTCGACACGGACCGCCCGTCCCACGCGGTGCCGCTTCCTCCTCCGCCGCTCTTTCCATGGCTGCTGCTGATGGTGCCGTTGCCGCTGCCGCTGGAACTGCCCAGCCGCCATAGCTCGCGCCCGCTCATCGCGTCCAGGATCGCCAGCGCGCCCTGTCTCTGCGCCGTCCCGGGGTCGCAGTACGCCACGAAGCGGCAGTCCGGGCTGACGCAGTTGAGGGCATCCGGGATCTTGTAAGTGGTCGTCTTGTCGGTCGAGAAGTCCCACACCAGCACCACCCTATGTGTGACCACTGTAGGCTCAACCTGCCACATGCCCGGGCGCCCAATGGTCCTGAACTTGGCCGGCATCCAAACCGACACCGCCACGCTCCCATACGTGACCAGGCTCAACGCCAGCGAGTTCTCCAGCTCCGGGTGCTTCTTGCGGTCGGGCATGATGAACTTGTACGGCCTATGGACGGGGCCCGCACCGCCGTCGAAGCCGCCATCGTCGAGCCGCCATGCCATCAGGAGGGCGGCATGCTCGGGCGGCGGGCAGTTGGGCCGAGGTGGACGCGGGCCCGCGGCTGCGACCAAGAGAGGTCCCGTGGCAGAGTAGGCCAGCTCGGGAAGCTTGGGCAGGAATGGTAGTCCCGCCTTGCGAAGCTCGATTGAGCGCGGCTTGCCGAAGGGCTTCTTGGACGCCGGCGGCGATGACGGGAACAGATCGATCGTGTCCTTCTCCTCGCGGTACGCAGCGAGCGGGTAGCATTCATACTGCGCCTGTCTCGCATACGCCCACCTGTAAGCGTCGCTGATGCTCTGGACCTTCTTGCGCTTCGCCCAGTTATGGATCTCTAGTGTGTGCCCGAAACCAGAGGTGATGACAACTAGATTAAGCGTCTCGGAGAGGATGGCATGAGAGCGAATGAAATTCTCCCGTGAGCGTGGCTGTGCCTGCACGTTGGAGGATACCTTGATGGTGGTGATCAACTCGTAGCCCGAGGTGACATCCCACAGGTTGACATGGGTTTTACCGTGTCTGCTGGCCAAGACCGTCGACGTGGGGGAGGTATCGATGGAGTACACCCCATAAGCGCTCTCCTTATCAGTGGGCTCCAACCGCGTCGAGGGGATGATTTCGAGCCCAATTTCTTCGGAGAGGGTGGAAACCGTGGGCTTTGGACTGGCCAGGGGCGGCTCATACGCATGGGAACTCGACCTGACAGGTGGTTTGGTGACTGAAGAGGATGTTGAGTATCGGTTTGAAGCTGCTTCGCTCAACGACGAAAACTTGGAGTCGCGATTCAAATCATAGGCTGTCTCTGATGCAGCCCTCGACCTTGATTTGACAGGAATACTGGGCACCTGGGTTGTTGGTACAGAGACCTTGCGCCTGTAGGGTGACTTGGGTGGTGGTATGGGCGGCAGGCTCTTGGTTGGCGGGGGAGATGGAAAGAGGCTGTAGCCCTGTGAAGGACGGACATCAGGCCCTGAAAGGCTCTTTACGGTGAGTTGGAGAGGCGACGGCTTAAGTCTTCGAGGCCCTTGGCTCATTCCATCTGACAGGCTGTCGTCCTGAAAATCCCCGGGTTGTGAATGGGCGGAATTCTCAGAGATGGAGTGAAGCTCAGAGCTTGTTGCCGAGTAGGGTCTCATGTCTGCCCGGTCGATGGAGTCTGAGGACCTCCTCCTGAATGAGGTCATCATGGTGTGAACTGATGGCGTGGGAGGGACCTGGTCCCCAGCACCAGGGGTTTCCGGCGTGGCAATCGGTTCGTTCTCAATTGTCGCAACATAGCTCTCAACCTCATCAAGACAGTGTGCAAGCAGTGCATCCAGGCGAGCAACTCGCAACCCACTTGGTGTCAGGTGCTTTCGCACATATTCAACATCGGTCATGGTGTCGTCGGTCACGTTCCTTTTGACGGTCAGCAAATGGCAGCTCACTCGACCCGACAACAATTCACACAAACACACAAAAATGCCGTTTGTAGTGAGCGAGAAGGGGGAGACTTACCTCGCAATGGCCTCGAATGCGAATTGTATGGTCTGGCGACAGAAGCCCAGTGCCCTGCTGAGTCTCCGGACCTCCACCGAGGCATCGGTGAGGGCCCAGCGACCAGTTCGGAGTGGGCCATCCCCACAGCCGGCGAGGGCAGAGTCGATGCGGGTGCAGACGTCGGTGCAGCCTCGTGTGACGCCAATGAGCGGGTTACACAGGGGTTGTGGGGGCGCCGAGTGCTGGAGGCGCTCAAAGAAGCCGCGCAAGTCAAACAACTCGATGAGGACGGACTCGAGCTCGGCATGGGCGGGTGGCACGTCCCTCAGGAAGTCGGTGACGATGTAGGCGGTCTGGGTGGCGGCTGCGAGGGCAGCGGTGGTCGCTGCAATAATGGGTCCATCCATCCGGTGCCTGGTTTGCACAGTATCGACATGCATTTAATTGCTGAGTAGTACAGTGGTATTTTGTCCGCTTTGGAACGGGTGGGTGGGTTGTGTTTGCTGGGGCGTTTGCTGGAGAAGGAGATGCGGATGGAACAGTCTCAGTTGCGGGTGGAAGGAAGGGTGGGTTCGGGTCAGCTCGGTTGAGATTCTCAATCAGGTCAGGTCAGGAATGAGATTGACTTGAGTTAATTGTGAATTGTGGATGTCGTGCAGAATGTCGTCCAGATCGCAGGGAATGAATGTGACATCAAATCGGGGAGTACCGGTGGTGAGACAGCGTCAGTCTCGAGCTCTGTCTCTGTGTCTCTGAGGCTGGAGGGGCTGCTGAGGGGGAGAAGGGACGAAGAAACTCGTGCCGTGCTGGGGCTCTTCGGGGGTCGCACACGGCGAAAGAGTCGATATTTGGATCGCCGCGGCTCATCTCAGGGCTTTGGCAAAGCTGGCTGGGAAGGGAAAAACAGATGTTGTGTAAGCATGCAAGAGTGTGCTCATTCAGCCTCGAAGAAAAGGAAGCGTGGAACACAAAAAGGTTGCTTAGGTTGCTTTTGTCACAGCCGCTCCCGCAGCAGAGTGAGACATTTGATGGGCGGGCTGGCGGCACACGGGCAGGGCAGCCTATGAGGAAGCGTGGTTGGCAGGGTTGTCTAGGCAGGTGCATGGCACCTAGCCTCGACCCGTGTCTTTGATCCGGTGGTCCTTCTGAGGCAGGATTCCCCCTGCATCATCAATCGGTTTTCCCCTAGGCTCTGGCGTGGGCGTAGGTTTTTTTCCCAAAAGAGGCGTGCATTAGCGCTGTCTGGGGAAATTTGGGGTTCTATTGGGCTCGGATGGGGCCTTGTGGTGGGTGGGGTGGGCATTCTGGCCTGCCTGGGTCTGTGTCTGGGGCGAGAGGTGGGTGGCCTCGCAGCTGCCTCGCTGCCTCGCTTCCTCGAGAGCGTTTTTCCCTCACTCGCATGTTGTCGAGGTACTTGTGTTGTGTTGTCTACACTTGTAATTTGTCAAGGTTTTCCGGGGTAAAATGATAAAATTGATAGCATGATGGGGACTGGTGGCACTGCTAACCCATAACGTCCTATCGTCATCAAATGTCCCGATGATCCCGAGCTGCTGGGACCACACATTGGTGGACTGGGCATAGGCTGGGTGGGCAGCTGGTGGGCTGGCCGGTTGATCCCACATGCCACCGACCCCCCAGGGCCCCCAGGGCCCCTCAGAGGCCCCTCTATTGCGGGGACCCTTGGAGCTTCTTTCTACCCCAAGTCTCTGTTGCTGCCCTTCGGATCCCGGGCCAAGACAGTTCAAGAACAACAGCCATTACACTGTCATTCTTTCATCAATCGCCCGGCATAACCCGTCCCTCGGGTACTCACTCAAATCACTCAGTTCAATCACACAGCCGTCGCCCGGACATTTATCGACTGACAAAGTTACACGGTCGCACGGTATCACTCTGCTGTGCGCTGTCCGATTGTTCGCCCGGCCCGCAGCAGGTCGGTCATTTGCAAACACGAACAAGAAAGAAGATTTGAGCCTGGGAGAAGGAATCCCATGGCCCTTGGCATCGACGACCAACAATGACCAGGCCCTCTCCTAGCGGCTTGGGGCTCCCTGCTCTCCACCGTCCCCCGATTCTTCCCCGGTCAGCAAATCTCCCCTGCTCAGCTGCTTCCATCAGACTACCGTTGGTTATGCGACCAGTCGGCTGGCTGTGAGGGCAGGACAGGCAGGACAAGCAGGCTGGGCTGGCTGGCTGCCCATGCTGGCCATGCTGGGTGGCGGCGACAAGTGACGGACACTCGCCAACCGCAGGCAGGATCAATCGATGCATTGGACTAGAGACGACTGGACGACGACTAGGACGAGCACTAGGCCAGTCCACGCGGCTCGACGAATGGCATCAGCCACCGGCCCATCGGCCCATCACAGGGGTACCCATCATACCCTTCCTTGCCCTCATCATCACTCAATTCCTTGCCCATGCGCCCTGGTCCAGCCTCTCCCGACCAGTCATGGTGAAATCCGGGAGACAGCTTGAGAATTATCCGGGCCGCCTACCACGCCTTCACCACGCGCACTTCTTTAGCCGCCCAGGCGAGCCAGCCTCTCCAGCCCGTCCGGCCCTTTGTTTCTCTCGACCGTGCTCCTTGCCACGCGCCCTCGACCCAGGAAACAGAGACAGCCGTTAAATTAGGCCAGCCGTGTCCTGTCCGCTTCTGGAAAGTTGGCACATGCCTCGACCCGGGCTGCCGGTAAACCATCGTTGAGAGTTGGGCTTAGCCGGCATTGCTAATTTTCGACCGGTCCCTGATTCTGAGTGATCTCGGCACACTGGCTGTCAAAAATGCCACCGTCGCTGCCACTGCCACGCAGCACAGACTGGCGATCGAGCCCGCGTAGATCCGCACCACGCACCACACCAGAAGGACCCTCCCAGAGCTGCATCGGTGCTACTCTCATGGTCTCAACCCCGGGAAGGCCGTAAGCAGAAGCCCCCGGCATTGACAACCCCGGCGCCGGCGCCAGTCTCACCACGGTGAAGACTTCCGCAAAGAGCAGGTGACTGCCCGCCGCTGCAGCTCCCCCCCAATCCATCGCCCAAACTGACATGTCGCATCCGCCTGTCCGCTGCCTTGGGCTGTCACATGCCGATCACATATGACCAGCACCCAATGGGACCCATTATACAATACCTGACACATCCCCCCACGTCGCAGCGGCTACTGTTAGACCATGTTCACAAGCTTTCTGCTGTGTAGAGTGGTGGTCTTGGTAGCGATGACCCAAGTGCTTACTCACGTGTCTCACACGGCGGAACGGATCGAGCAGATCGGTTCCTGATTGAATAGTGCCAACGACGGGAATAATATATCGCACAACTACAGTTCCTCAGCGAGAGTCTTGGGTGTTCGCGGACAAAGTCTTAGTCATGGTGTGCATTTGATGAGCATCATCATTGATGCGCTCCAACCAGCTCTCTAGCGCTGCAGTGAGGAAATACGACTGTTGATAACGGCAAGGCTAAATTGACAGCAAAAAAGACCAACATTGACCGCCGCACCCTAATCCCTCAGATGACGATAGCAGGGTTCTTCTCGTCGTCCACGTCGAACCCGTAAGTGCTACGCCTGCTTCCAGGTCGGATGACAGGAGAGTTGTCCGCTGAGTCCATCTCCTTCATATCGACTTCATCATCCAGAGCCTCGTCGTATAGCATCTTGGGGTTGAATGCCACAGCACCCTTGGGTACGAATGTGCTGGCGAACACAAGCACGCAGATGATGGTGAACTGGACTCCGGCCGTGTACACCAGCCCGCTCGAGATGCTACCCCCATCAGAGCCGCCAGTGGCGTTGTACACGCCGTCCAAATACCTCCCAAGGAAAGTGCCGAGGATGGCGTAGGTGACAATGTAGAACGAATACAGGAACGCCATGACCGCGCCGAGAGCAGACACGTTCTTGTTCTTGGACTCGAGCCTGGCAAGACTCGCCTGGATGTATGCAGCGAGCGAGACGTCGCCAGCCGCCCAACCAAACGAGATGGGCATGAACGTCGCCGCGACGAGCCACGCCTGGCCGACCTGGTTGCGGGGCGGGCGCCAGAACGGGATGTACCAGACGATGAGCAGGAACAGCGAGTCGAGGCGCAGCCAGGGCATGGGCGTCTGCACGTAGTTGTTGGACAGGAAGACCACCAGCGCGCCCAGGAGCTCGCCCATGTTGGACCCGCCCACCATGAGCTGCGACCACCCGGACTGGCCCAGGTACCGCCGGGCCACCTGGGGCGCGATGCCGTTCTCGAGGTACCGGTGGCCGTACAGCGCGATGGCGTACCCCGGGACGAGCCAGATGAACTTGCGCGACGTGAAGAGGATCTTGGCGCCCACGCCGATGGACTCGAAGAAGAGCCAGAAACCGCCCAGCGTCGCCTTGATGTAGCCGGGTTGGTTGGCGAGCACCTGGCCCTTGTTCTTGTTCTTCTCGTGGCCTAGGTCGGAGATGAAGAACCATGAGACGGCGCAGAAGAAGAAGGCCACGGGCGTGATGATGAAGGCGCGGTTGTTGCCGAGCTGGGGAATCAGGACTAGGGCTGTCACGAAGGCGCCGGTTGTGCCTGTGATCTCGTAGAAGATGTGGACCTGCGGGTGTTGTGAGCCTATGCATGCCTGCACTAAGTGTTGTTGCGAGCCGTATCATGAACTTACCACTGAGTCCATCCTCCTCAGCTTCTGCACGTTACCTCCCACGATGTCCCTTGGAATGATACGCCGGATCAACTCAACCATGCCGTAGGCGATACCACACACGGCGTAGATAGGGATCATGCCATCAGTATTGAATCTTCCGTAGTATTCAAACCTTTTCATGTCCGATCAGTCCAGGTATTCATCATGGCCTAATATCTGACTCTGGAGAAACGTACTTGTCATCAGGATGGTTCAGCCCCTTATACTCCTCTGGTATCCACGTGCCCCCCGCAGCAGCATCGACGATCAGCAGGATGGCAGTGAAGATGCCAAAAACGATGATGGCTCCGGAGAGCACATTCTTCGTGGGATATTGCTTGATGAGCGGCGCGATAATGATGGATCCTACACACTGCATGGCCTGATTCAGTCCAGTGAGCAGCCCCACCCTCTCAAACGTCTTTGAAGTCGTCCCACTTAGGAATGCGTCGTAGTCATATCTGTTGGTGGCCAGGGCGACTATCGATCCGTTGAAAGCCTCCAGGCCAAACTTGTAAATCATGATGCCGATGATGTACAAGATTATGTTGCGCCTCTCGCTCGGCGTAAATTCCTTGAGGCCATCGATAGCCTCCTTGAATATGTTCTTCACCATGTTGCCTGTTACCTCCTTCCAGAATCAATCAGGTTGCGGGGTATAGATTTCGACACTGAATATGCTGGAGGAGCACAGCGCCCCAGCAGTTATAACAAGAGACACCACAGTATATTGTCTAAGAAGGAGTCGTCAGCCGCCGTCTGATCGCGGAGCGATCGTCCGAGCAGATGCAGGGTGGAATAACCTTAATATAAAATCCTGACAGGCCGGGGGGCCGCCGGTGGTCTGCGTTTCCAGCATTGCGACCAAAGAAAGACGAACATGAATAATGACGCGCTGAGAGCCCCCGTGGGGCCCAAGAAACATCAAACCTCCAGGTGGCCCGGGATGGCTTCGCAGCGTCGCAGCCAAATCAAATCAACGTCTGACCACGGGTCAAACATTAGAGTTCAAGCCCCAAGTGCTCTACCTGCTTGGTATTTTTTCTTTCTATTTCTGTCCCACACGTGTTCATGGAAACAGTCAAGAACAGAGCCACGCCCTCCCAGCACCGGCGTGTCAGACTTCAGGACGCTTGCTGTTTAGCCCAGCATGCGCTTGCCGCGCCCAGCTGTGGTTAGGGAGACGTTGAAGCACATTCTCAGACACTGCCAATCATTTCTCGCGGATCCGCCCCGTGGCAAGACTGTTCGAGGTTCGATGATCCCTCAGCGGGCGAGACGGGGGTCCGTAGGGTTTAGAGAGCCCCAAGATCTCTTAGAAGGGCGCCACTGCCGTTGAAGCAAAGTAACAAAGCCTACACTACCAACAGAGCATGATGGCGCAAACCGACTTTTCGGGGTTGTCCTGACTTGGCGAACTTGGCGGGACGACTTGGCCGACGAGCTGCCCTCGGCGGCGCTCGAGCTGCCAAACTTGAGACGGGGGTCAACGGTTAGGTAGCATTGGGGCGATGATGGGGGGAGGGATGGGACGATGCCCGCTGGCAGGAAAGGATACCGGATTCCGGGGATGGTCGACGTAGATATATACCTTGGCGGGGTGGCCCAAGAGCCTCCAGATGCCCGGAACGGCTGACCGAGGGGTTCTTGTCCTCTTCCACCAAGACACGACTTACACGTAGGCTTCCCTTAGGGCCTTGGGTCCCTCGACGACGCACGCGGCCCACTTGTTTCGGCACGTTTTCTGCCAAGCGGATCACGGTTCGAAATGTTTCACTGCTATTTGCTGTAGATGGAGCTGTGTTTGGTTCGATGCCAAGCCGGAAAGTATCTCTGAGTTTCGGGCCTATTGATGTTGGCGGCGGCACGGCCAAGCGCTAGGAGGATGTTTCCGATATGGAATGTGCCGTTCCTATTCATATCAGCCTTGGGACGCCCTTACCGCCGGCTGACCAAACGCAGCACCTTCGTATGTAATACCTATCCACATTGAGTGGCAAGCAACTACGGCGAGATGATATTCATACCTGATGCAGAGCCGCATGCCCAAAGCGGAGGCGTGCATGAAAACGTGCCCCCGCAACATATTTGCCACGTAGTGTTAGCAACCATGTTGTCTGATCTCACTTGGAGCCGATGTAAGACCACCTGGAGGCTCCACGTCTAAGTGACGAGTCATTGCTTAAACCCAAGCTTCTATGAACAGGAAAGAGGCTAGTCTGAGGCCCTCTTTGGTAAGACCGCATGACATGATTGGCGTACCGAGCCTTAAGATCCTGACTTTTTCCCTTGGCCTGCTTGGGAGCCGCGCAGTCTGTTCTCATTGTTCGGCAGAGCCACCTTCCTGTATGTGCATTGCGGTATATAACGCCGCGCCAATCGTTTTTCTGGTAGAGATTGTTTTGCTAGCACGCCAGCCACTTTTTACGCTCTTGGCCGCAAACACAAATATTGTGTCTTGGGTCAAACCTCATAGCTATAAATGCTGTTGTTCCACTTGGCAAGTATCACTTGATATGGCACTACTATCGTGATCTTTACAGCAGACTGACAATACTTCGAGGTAAAGGTGCCAGCGTCCCGCGGACGATGATCTCGCCATGGCGGTTTGCCTAGCTGCAACAAAACGTTGACAATCTGGTGATTTTGGGCTGCCAGTGGGAGCTTTCTGTTGTTGGTTCTCCATCTTGGCAACAAATTCCGTGTGGCTTGATCCTCGTAGACAGAAACACGCTGACCCCAAACTCTACGATTCGCTAGACATTTACCTGGTAAGAATGAGCCATTCGTTCCATATTGGTCCGCGGTACCGGAGATTCGCACGGGTCAAGCTATTTGCATGAAAAAGAACCAAGGAAAGTTTGTTCGTGAGTCTCCTGGGATGCTCCTCCCCATGAACCTCCCATGAAATGTAGCAAGTGGTGGCTCACAATAAGGGAGATCTCGGCGCCACTTCATAATAGATAAAACGTGTAACACTTTGAGACCTCGGGAGACATTTCTCGATAGTCTCGGCCTACTACTGCGCTTTTGGTAAAACACTCGATTCTTGGTTTGAAGAGGCTGAGAAGAATTCGGGCGTAGCTACTGCATTGGGAATATCCTCCACTGCATGCAGCTGAGCGTAAATGATATTAATACCGCAGATAGGCAGCCTCGCAATACAACATTCTATCGAAGGACTGGTAGGAATATGAGCTTGGGCTGCGCCTGAGAGACACTATTCTCTGCCACGTGGGCTGATGAGCTGCATTCATTCGCGCAGCTGGCGGGACAGAGGCATTTTAGATGACGAAAAAGCTGAATTTATGTGGCCAAGGAACAGAAGAATTTCAAGTGAGAATTTCTGCCGATCCAGGAGGTTGCACCAGTTTCTCATCGTGAGAACACAAATTGCTCGGCAAAGGGGGCACAGCCCCACTATAATGCCGTTAGAAGATCACATCTCTTACCACGATTACTACTTCGTCATGCAATGCTGCTCAGCATTGTCACCTCAAAAGTCATTCCCTTGCCTTTGAAAACCACCTGTCTGACTCGGGACACAGGGCACGTGATCATATGTCTCGTATGTCTCGATTGTGTGGCCAGGTAGCCAAGCAGAGCTGGAATGAGGCCGACTTCTCGGGGCGATGTTCTTGGTACGGTCGACATTTATCTTGAGTGCCACTTCCCCGCTCTCTTTGACTGACAGGGTACTCCATATTCAAGAACATCTTCTGTCTGACCCGCACCGGGGAAGTGGGCCTGACACCTGGGGGTGGAGTCCGTAGTATGCTCCAGTCAGGTCGACTTTCGCCTATACCTGGATCGTCTTGTCCACTATTACTTTGTAGGATGGAAACAGTGAGAAAATTCCCCCGAGAGCCTGTCGAAATAATTGATGAAGCAAATGGGTGAAACAGATTTCCAGGGACTACGGCCGTATCTGTATGCTATTTGGCATGAAAGGCGTGGCGGCACTCTGACTGGAATAGACATAGTTTGATCCTAAATAGCCTATTCAGTTTGATTTCTTCCACCCGGGAAACTAGTCGACATGCTCTTTGTTCTCTTGTGCATGAATTACTGCGAAACCTACAGGGTACCTAGGTGATTCTCCTTCCAATGATTGACCATGTAGGTCCTGATAGATATATGAAAGTACATTGCCACGAAGGACATAAGTACTGGCTGATGACAAGACAAGCACGACCTGAGTCTCGGCCCCCTTCAAAATTATTTGGGCGTAAGCCTTGATAGGCAATCAAAGGACAAGATGATGCAGCTTTGTCCCATGATAAACCCATGATAAGCCCAATCTGTACCCCGGGTTGTCATTGACAGACTCAGGGTTAGGGCTTGCAGCAAATGGTGGGATTAGGCGCAGGTTGTGACAAATCCAATGGGGTTTGCTCGATGGTCTGGCATCTCCACTGCCCATCTCTTCGGAAGTCGAGAGTCCAGACGGGCCAGACCTCAAGGCAACCGCCCGAGGGCCCGATTATGAAATGATGCCGCAGTTCCGTCTAGCTCAGGCTTATCAGCCTCAGCAGATTGCCTCAATTGCACGGTCTAGAACCTGCCCCTCGCTGAGCTTCACCTTCATTCACCAGACAGCTGGACACCCAGGCAATCTATCTCGGCAACGATGGAAGGCGACTAAATCTAATCCACGATTCCCCGTCAAAGAGTACAAGCCACATGTGGTTAAACCAAAGGTTCAAAAGCCACCACAGCCCTCCGAGCACCCTCCAGTTCCGGAACCAAGGCGAGGTGGGCTCCCAGTCCCATACTACCTAGCCCTGCCAGCCACTTTTATCGCAATAGCCGTCGCGGTCATCTACTTCAGAGGCTCGGGAGATGACGATCTCTCAACTCCGTATGCCACCCGTGAGGTGATGCTGCAGGCCGCCAGCGAGATCGCCGGCCTGATCGGCGTGGACAACGTGACCTACGACGAGGACGTGCTCGATCACCACGGGCACTCCGAGTGGAGCACGTCCAACACCCCGGTGCGGGCTATTGCGGTCGTCTACCCGCGGACCACGGAGGACGTCGTCGCCATCGCCAAGACCTGTAGCGCCCGGCGTGTGCCGATGGTGCCGTACGGAGCCGGGTCGTCTGTCGAGGGCAACTTCTCGCAGCCATATTCCGGCATTTGCATAGACTTTACGCACATGGATCAGGTCGTTGCGTTCCGGCCGGACGACATGGATGTCACTGTGCAGCCGGGTGTCAACTGGATGGATCTGAACGCCAAGATTGCAGAGTCTGGTCTTTTCTTTCCCATGGACCCATCGCCGACGGCTACTTTTGGTGGTATGGTCTCAACCAACTGCAGCGGGACAAATGCTATGCGGTACGGGACGATGAAAGACTGGGTTGTAAACCTGACTGTCGTTTTGCCGGATGGGAGCGTAGTCAAGACGAGACGGCGCCCTCGCAAGACGTCGGCGGGCTACAACCTCACCTCGCTATTTGTCGGTGCAGAGGGAACGCTGGGGATAGTGACTGAGATTACGCTGAAGCTCGCCCCAATACCGGCCGACACTTCTGTGGCGGTGGTCTCCTTCCCTACCATTACGGATGCAGCGAAGGCAGCAACCTCCCTGATTCGATCTGGAATCCCGCTCGCCGCCCTCGAGGTTATGGATGATGTGCAGATGCAAATTCTCAACAAGCAGGGCAGTGAGACCGTCCGCAAAAGGAAGTGGGAGGAGAAGCCGACGCTGTTCATCAAATTCTCGGGGACGACGGACGGCATCAAGAGTGACGTCAAGCGCTCGACTGAGATCATCAAGAGCGTGGCCGGCAATGTCCCCTTTCATTTTGCCAAGACGAAACAGGATGAGCATGATCTCTGGTCGGCACGCAAGGAGGCATTGTTCACGATGGTCAGCAACCGGCCCGAGGGCACAGAAGTGTGGTCCACGGATGTGGCGGTCCCGCTGTCACGACTGGCTGAGATTATCGAGATATCGAAGAAGGAATGCGGGTCGCTCGGAATATTCGCCAGTGTAATAGGTCATATAGGTGATGGCAACTTCCACGTGGCCATGATGTATGACCCCAAGGACGAGAACATGACGAAGAGAGTTAGTCACGTGGTCCATGACATGATGAGCCGCGCGTTGGAAATGGAGGGCACAGTTTCGGGAGAGCATGCAATCGGAATCGGAAAGAAGCAGTGCCTGTTGGATGAGTTGGGAGACGGTACTATCGGGCTGATGCAAACGCTCAAGAGATCTGTTGATCCAATGTGGATAATGAACCCAGGTAAGGTCTTTGACATGCCCAAAGATAGGACGAAAGGATGAGCATACATTGTATATATACTTCAGACGAGATGGGGTCAGATGCATCAAGGCATCCCCCAATGACATTTTGTCAAGAATGTGAACTTCGTGAATGCCCGTAATTAGCAACCTGCACTGACCAACAACCCATGTGAAAAAGAGTCAAACAATCAATGGCAGTGAATAGTCAAACAGCACAGCCCTGTTCCCGTCCAGTCTCGGGCTTCATCTGAAAAAGTTGGCTGGAGCTGTTGGATTTGCCTACCTCGTGCAATCAGTCACAGGTGTGATGCCCCTCCGATCCACATGAATGGGCAGTGGTTCCGTCTGATATAAAATAGGCCAATTGCCAAATTGTTCTCTGGCAACAAGCCTTTGCCTCTTCCATCGACGGCAACATCACAGCTTGGTCTTAGCGGCCGTCCTTACTCCCACTGCTCATCTATATCGTGGTCTTTTTGCCTCCAGTCAATTATTCATTGCATTTTCCAGGCAACCCACGAAATCAAACATGGGTCCCAATATGGATCTCAATCTCGGCCAGCGGGCGATGATCGTGGCCATGGAGGCAGCTCACCCGGATATGGGGAAGAAGAAGCTGACGACTGAGGTACGCAGCGCAGGCGAATTGTTGATATGGCGAAGACCGCATAATCCATTCCGGATTTATAACACTGACATGCTCGTTCTCGCAATAGGTCAACAAGCTCCTGCCAGCCAAGATGAAGATCGAGAAGTACCAGCTGCGTGACTTTCTCCGATCCCGTGATGAGCCCACCAACGCTCCCGTCGCCGCCACCAAGCCTCGCGACAAGACCTTCGTGACGGGTACGGCGCACCCAATCTTCCAGCTCCTTCGCGAGGCCGAGCGCGAGTACCTAGTCAACTTGGACAACGCTTCCGCCACCCGAATCAACCCGTGCCACAGTGACTCGGGAAGGTGTCACCCCGTCTCTCATGTCCGCCAGCACTTCGTGGTTCTCATGGTCCTCTTGGGATATCGCCCGTGCCACCCGTTCGTGAGCCCCAGAACTGAAGGCATTGCTACCATGGGCGAGATGGTCCTTCGCTGCCTTATGCCCCTGATGGAGCAGTTTGACTTGGAGTCATACGGATTCAAGCTGCTGTGTAAGTGCTGTCCGGCCTAGTCACCAAATGGCGTTCTATGCCATTTCAACTCCCGAATATCCCCGTAGAAACGTACAAATGACGGAACAGTTATCTGTGGAAGACCTTGCCTCGATGAATCAAATCATAGACCTGGAACATTAATTTAATATTACAGATGTCGCCACCAACGTCAAGACCCACAACGAGCACTTCCGCGGCTTCGAGGGCACCTGGGTCCTAGCCGACACCCAGTCCCCGGGCTGGCCCGCCGTGCGCGAGATATTCGTGGAGATGCCCACGGCCCGCGTCCGGCCCCCGCTTCTGTGCATCGCCCTCGGATTCCCCGCGCAGGACCGGAACGTGAACGGCGACGACGAGTTCTACAACAAGGTGGAGATCCTGGACGCCACCGAGCACGCGCTGCTCAAGGACCACTTCAGCCAGCACACGTGCAGGGTTGGCGTGCTCAAGATCTTCTGCGGCGAGGGCGGCCCCGCGGACTGGGAGCGGATCGTCCAGTACTACATCGCGTGCAAGGGGCAGGCGGCGATGCTCGGCACGGAGCTGACTCTCAACCTGTGCGAGCACCCGCACATGCGCGTGTGGTGTTGTGTGACTGGACGGCTGACGAACTCGCAGAGTCTGATTGGACAGTGATCCTGGGACGCTGGCAGGCCTTTTTCAAGTTCTTGGTGATGAGGACGGTGCGAATGCGGAGATTAGTATATGATTGATACACCCCGCTATAGATGCGATGCTCCCATAGCTCATCTTAAACAAAGACACCTCCCATATTCTTGACTGCCGTATCACTTCGTGGAGACTTACCTATTGGAGTTCCTCAGCCCTGTACCGCTGCTTTCTGAGTGTATCACAGTACCTACTACTGCCATATCGATGGTAGACAGTATATATGGCCTTCCGTCGCAGTTCAGCGCAGAAAATGGATTGTAATTGCTTCCAAGGTTCTCTAGAGCCAAAGGTGTATAGATGCTATCAACTTGAAGACACTCAATAGGCACCCTCTCGCTCTTCCCAGGCAGGCATCGGGCTGAGCCCAGGATCACTCATGCCGGACTGAATAACAGCGTCCGCAACGAGCTCCAGTCCGCCCAGCTTAGCGCCCGACTCCTCCTGAGACCAGAGTGTGACCGACACATAGTTTGACCCGCTGTAGTTGAGGATTCCCTGGGGGACGGGGAAGCTCGTCTGCGGGCCAAGGTTGTTGACTAGAGACAGCAGTTAGTAGAAGCTCAAGCTCAAATGATTTTCAGCGTATAGGTGGGCATGTTGGCACTCACTATACTTCCCGAACTGATACCCATTAACGAACAACTGCACCCTGAATGCGGCCGGACCGCCTTCTGCAGAAGTTGTGTTGGCGAACACAAAGGCCATCGGCACATCCCATCTAGCCGGGACGTCCAGGTCGAAGCTCGTAGCGAAGAATCCAACGCCCGCACCCTCAACACCGTCCTCGATCGGGCTCTTCGCCTCCCATTCCCCGCTGGGCGCCTCGGGGAGGTGATAGCCCTGACGCTCCGCAAAGAGCGCGCCCTCATTAAGCGGGCCGCGCGCAAGGTCCAGGTACTGCTCACCGCCCAGGTTGCCCGTGATCTTCCACTCCACGGCTGACTGTGGGTGTCCGTCAAGAGTGTAGTTGAGGATCCCCCGGGGGGTCTTCATGGTGTCGAAGCCGGGCGTCCAGTTCGTCTCCTCGCCCATGTGGTCGATCAGCACGGTGATGACATACTCTCCTCCACGCTTGAGGCTCGCGGACGAGAGACTCAGCGTCTGGTTGTATCCGCCGGGTGTGCCGGCGCCGTTGAACGAGCCGAGGTAGGTCGAGTTCACCCAGACCGAGTGGCCGAAGCCTGAGCCGCCCTGAGTGGTCAGGGACAGCGAGGACTCGTTGCCGCTTGCAGTGAAGTGGCCACGGTAGATGAGCGAGCCCGTGTGGTAGCCGTAGTCACCGGAGATCAGGGAGGTGGGCGTCTTGAGGGTTAGCACGTTGCCTTGTTCATCACGGGCGGTGTTGCTGGTGTTGACTTTGTCGGCCTTTGTCCACAGTGAGTCGTCATAGGCTTCCTGGATCTCTGGAAGGGAGTCGATGTATTTCCATTCTAGGGCCGAAAGCTCTGGGACATCGAGACTGGGTGGCGAGTATGTCAACGTTGCTGACAGCCGGCCATTCGCAGACTTGACGCCGGGAACCTTTGCACCGTTGAAGTAGATATTGTTCGATCCGGGAATACCAGCAATGATTTCGAGCGTACTAGTTGCGTTGAGGTCACCGGTGAGATACAACGAAGTCCCTTCCTTGGTAGCCGTACGTAGGAGATAACCTCCCTTCGCAATGACAGACTCCTTGTTCTGGGCAGTGTAGTTGCTAACTGGGGAGGCAGCCTCAAGTTCCAGAACCCAGTAGTTGAATGCCTCGTTCCTCCACAGAAGGTACACATCCAGGTTGCTGCCATAATGCAGGACCCTGCGCTCTTGAGTGGCCTCCCACTGCACAGCATTCGCAGAGCCAACTGTCTCGATCTTCACGGTGCTGCTGTCGCCCTCGATGGTGGGCTTTCCAAGCTTGGCGGGGAAGGCAAACTCGTGCTTCTCGCCAGCCGCGGCGTACAGGATGAGCACACGCTTTCCACCTGCGGCCCCGTGGGTGTAGATGTCTGCGGACGAGTAGATGAGGTTGTTGCCGCCTACATCGTAGTCCGTGACGTGGAACTTGGAGTCTCGCCCGTTCAGTGTCAGGGTACCGCCAAGCTGTGGGATCGTCACGTTGCCAACGCTGGTTGGGACGGTGAACGTGTAATCTGTCGAGTCGCGAGACGTATAGTCCGAGTGACGAATAACGTAGAAGTTGGTGGTGTTACCAAATATGGGCGTTGTTGAAATCGCGGTTGTACTCGTGTAGGTCGTGTTGGTGAGATTGCCAGGCGTGGCCTCAAGGTAGGCTGGAGATGCCTTGATGAATTGACCCAGAAGCTTGGCTTCTGCGTACTTCTCACGGACCAGAGTCCTATCCTCCTTGATCACTGCTCCATAGTCGTAGGAAGTGTAGGCGCCGGGCTGGCCGAGGTTGCCCCAGTTAGTTCCACCGTATGTCATATACAGGTTGAAGATGGTGGAACCAAAAGAGAGACTGTTCTTGTAAAACATGCGCAGCTCCTCGGGTCCGACGTAGGTCGCACAGTCTTCCAGATCCCATGAGCCGCCCCAGTAGGCAATGGCACCACCTTGGAATTCCGGAATGGCGTAGGGCGTATTCGGGCTTTGCTCAAGATGCAACTCGCGGAAGTTGGTCGGAAGGGCACCAACAGTCCAGTTGCCCGGCTGGCTGCAGGTCCATCCAACTGGGTAATTGTCATGGCCATAAATATCTGGCCCTCCGGGCTCTCCTGGGACAAAAAGGCCGATCGCTGCAGCCTCGTTGTTGATGAAAGGGACCACAATGCCCGCGTCACGGAAGAGCTGGTTTGTAGTGTCGATGAACTCGACGTCCGGCCACTCGACCCAGCTTGCACCGAAAGTGTACTCGTTCTCCGCCTGGAATGCGATGACTGGGCCGCCATTGGTGATCTGAGCATCCGCCATGATCTTGCCAATCTTGCTGATGTAGTTCTTGGTCGCATCGACGAAGCTGCCGTTGGTCCGCAGCATCTCCTGTTCCCTCTGCAGCCAGCCAGGAAAGCCGCCTCCTGCCACCTCGGCATTGATGTACGGGCCAGGGCGTGCCAGCAGGTACAGTCCCACTTCCGAAGCAGCCTCGAACAACGGCTCCCAGTCGAACACGCCGTCTGCACTGAATTCGCCAGGGTTGCTCTCATGGAGCCTCCAGTCGACGTAGAAAGACACGCCGGTGTAGCCCAGGGCCTTGATCTTGTGGAGGATGTCTCGCCAGAGACCAGGAACAGGCAGCCTGAAAGGGTGGAACTCGCCCGAGTAGAAGACGATGCGCTCACCTCTGACGAAGAGAGAGTGAGCGTCCCATGTTACCTGTCCAGAGTTAGAACGCGTTTCTTCGTCATTAGTACGACACTCCTCACCAGGTCTTGCAGGGCCTCGCGCTTCCCGGGGTCAACAACGGTGAGCTTGTTGCCTTGGACACCCGTGGCCAGCCCTTCGGCACAGCAATACACGGAAGCCAATACGGCCGCGAGCCGGTTGAATGATACCATCTTGACCGTGGTCGCCTCGGGCTTGAGGGTTGGGCGAGGACAGAAGGGTAGCGATCACCTCATGGTAGCTCAGGTGGTGCACGCATCTGGCCGCCTTATATTGCCGTCGGTGAATTCAATAGTTTGATGCCAATGCCAGGCCCAGGCCGAGCCAGCGGGGAAAGGACATATCCGGTCGTCATCTTTCGAGGACCCTGGAGGGCATTTCCCCAGATTTTGCCATTTTCACGTAGCCAGGCACGGGTTGACGCTCCGAGCAGCCGCTGTCAAGCGCTGCTAACGCAGGTTTCGTGGCAGCTGGGTGGTGGAATTATGGCCGGCCGTCAACCGAAGCTTCTCCGCTCGTTCGTCCCTGCACCGTGCCCCTGCCACATCGAAAGGTGCACCGCTAGTCTTGCACAATTCAGTCGCCTAGCAGACTGACAAGAAGTCACCTAATTCTCATTTCAGGCCACCGTCTCCAATTTAAGCGTTCTAGCCGTTGCGACAGGGTTTTGAAATAGTGCCTGTAAGTCTCGGAAACGAGTGGACGATTGGGGAGGGGAAATGAGGCGACACCCTGGACTTCACCCAGTGTGCTGGGATCTGTTGTGCAAGGGCGCCCTGCATCTCGAGGCCCACGTTGCACGCTGAAATGCACCGTTTCCATGCAGCAGGCTCCTAGGTCCACTCTTCTACTTGGAGCTCTGTCGGTCCGGATCACAGCGAAGCTCACCCGAGCGTCACTCCACAGCTTTCATGAGAAAGGCTCAGTGCTACCTGCATGGTGATTCTATGTTGTAGTGTATTTGTTAAATGACCAAGATTATGGACGGGAGGCTCTTCAATTTTCCTGTATCATTCTTCTGTTTGGTCAGGCCTCTCTTCAACTCACGGCCGTTGTCCCTGCGGTCATACTCCAACCGCCAGAAAGAAACCTTTGTTTGCAGGCTCGAGGTTTGTATCTACTCTAGGAGTTTGATCCCCGGGCTCGATCTCTTATTGGGTATAATTGATGAAGCCGAGGGCACAACATGCCCACATGTGCACTGGTATATGCAGAACCCGGTTCGTGGTAGACTACGGGACAAGGCAGAGATACATTTTACAGCAACAAATCCATGCTGAAAAAGAACAAGAAAAGGGGATCGTCATTATAGGCTCCGTATGAGCTGTCTTGTCTCTAGCTTGTTATCCTGTAGGAAGTTGATTCTTAGATTTTCTATCTAAAGGTCTTCCTAACGTCCCATAGGAGCTTGTACCTTACGATGTTCGGAGGTCGCCCCATAAGAGGTTGTCCCACGTACGTGATCCTTCCTGTAACGTTTTGAGGTTCAGGGAATAGGTGCCGTGGTCGAATAGCAAACACCTGGGCAGAGCTCGTCAGTAATAATCTAGATGCACCCATTATTAATTTGGTTCGACATCGTGACTTCGGAAACCCGTAGGATTCAATCTCGGGGTTTCCCTCAAGTGCTCGCGTGCTTCTTTACGTCAAAAACTGCAGACCGCGTTTTGAGCACTAGCAATGTTGTCACACACGCTGGTTTGCAATCGGCTGGACCCAGTATTGCCGTTCGCAGTGTCACTGTTGGGCAATTAGTCATTTGGGTTATTGGTCTTGGGCTTCGACCCTGAGACTTTCCTATGATCTGCAGCATAAGCCAAGAGCTTCTTTGTTGAGCACCGGACGACCCGGACCTCTCACGTGCTTCCAGCTCACCTATCAAACGATCAAGCTGCAACTCACGGCCAACACAGTATTAAATGAACAACCATGGCACCTAAATTCACCACAATCCAGCCCTCATTGCCAGTCTCCTCCATTCCTGAGGCTTTGGAATACTACACTGGCCGCCTTGGCTTCCGCTTGGCGGGCCGAGACGGCGATAACCATTGCTGGGTACAGCTTGTGGGCGACGACAACATCCCGAAGTGGGATGCTGCTGTGAACATATACCTGCGCGGTAAGGGATCCAACGCTATGAATCAATTCCTTGACCGTTTCAATCTAGTCTCAGCTGACCCTTCTTCTCGGCGACAAAGGCCGAGGCTTCCCGGACATTGAGAATGATGTCCAATTTGGCAAGGTCTACATTCGCATTGACGGGGATGATGACGAGCTGGAGAAGCTGAGGGATACTCTTAAGGATAACAAAGCCCAGATCAGGGGGGATATCGAGACCAAGCCCTGGGGTGTGAGGGACTTGACGGTTGTTGACCCTGATGGCGTGAGTCCTGTCTTTCTGTTGCAGAGCGAACGCTGTTTGGCTAACAGTGTCTCAGAATGTCATCATTTTCAACCAGAGGATCAAAAACTTCCAATTGCCTGTAAATCCAAATTCTGTAGCCTCTTCCAAGGGGTAGGATCAAATTTGAGCCAAGTTCGTGTGTCTGCTTAGACGGTTTAGATCCAAAGAGTTCAGTTTTGGCAGGTGATTTGCCGCTCCATTTGGTCAAACCTAGAGCACGTCCTCTTGTATGTATACTGGTATGATACATATCTTTTTTAGCGCCTTGTTGAGGAACGCAGTGATACTGGCAGGTTGCCCACTATCCTGCTTGTGGCTCTCATAGTCCTTCACCACGTCGAAGCCCTGGTGAGGGCAGTGTGCGCCATTGATTTCCCCTGCCTGGCATTGGAGCAGGGAGAAAGTGACCAGAGCCAAGTATCGCTTGGACTATAATAATGGGCTGCAGGTCCCCAGCCGGGACCCTCTGGACACATACCCAAGATACATACCACTGGCATGTCACTGGAGATACCTAGGTAGCCTCAAAATTTGTGGCAAACAAATGGGCAAGATATCTTGAAAGAATTGTTAAATCACAAGGGGACAGGTTTGCCAGGGCACGAATATATGGGGTATTGACCATTTCAGTGTAAGAATTACCCCGAAGGTATCCAATGCAGCCCATGGGATCTCAGTTTCCCCATAGCTGTTTCTACAAGTCTATTAATTGCCGCGCTCTGTAGCGAGCATGATGGTAGAGCTTCCAAAACGTCAAAGCCCCACAGCATGACAGAAGCCTCCGGGTCGGGGAGGACTGGAGCTAGCCGAGAGCAAACTCGGGTGGGTGGACAGTCTCGCCCCGGAGGAGCTCCTCTCGGGAACGGGGTGATTCGGCGAGGATTGCTGTTCTAAGGCAGGCCGAGATCGCAACCCTTGGGCACTTTTACCCCGAGCTCTCGGGGGCTCTCCCCCAATTGACCCCCACATCGACCCCGCCATCGTGCCGGTCCACACCAGCTTTCATCATCAATGACCTCGCTACAATGTCCTTCAAGTTGCGCTGGTGCCCCTCATTGTCTTCGTCGTGCAGCAGACAACTTTTTTTGCGCCACGGATTTCTGAGTTCGCGATCTTCATACAAATACACCACTTCCACCTTGTTCTCTGCACAGCCCCTACACCAGCCATTTCCTAAGGTCACCAGCCATTCTCTATCGTCAGTCAGATCCCTGTCGTCGCCGTCGTCCTCCTCAGCAGCAAAGATGAAGCTCCTCGTGCCCAAGCCCGAGTCGACCAACAACTCGCTGGTGCTCGACATCAAGGCCATTGAGGGCTTCCCCGTCGAGATCCACCCCTACAATGTCAAGGAGCCCATCCCCGAGGACCTGATCGACGCAGAGTTCCTGATCGTCTGGACCAACTCGGCCGCCAACCTGCAGGACGCCGCCAAGCGCATGAAGAACCTGAAATGGATCCAGTCCTGCGCCGCCGGGCCCAACGACGTCTTCGCCGCCGGCTTTGACCCCTCCATCACCCTGTGCACCGGCTCCGGCCTGCACGACCACACCGTCGCCGAGCACACCCTGGGCCTGCTGCTCAACGCCGCCCGCCGCTTTTACGAGATGCGCGACTACCAGACCAAGAGCCAGTGGCCCCAGCACCTCGGCGGGCCCCAGCCAGACCGCCCCAAGGACCGCTTCACCTCCCTGCGCGACGCCAACGTCACCATCTGGGGCTTCGGCAACATCGCCAAGAAGCTGGCCCCCTGGCTGGTCTCCCTCGGCGCAAACGTCAAGGGCGTCGCCCGCAGCGCGGGCATCCGCGACGCCTTCGAGGTCGTCAGCGAGGACCAGATCGCAGAGACCTTCAAGAACACCGACGCCCTGGTCATGATCCTGCCCGGCGACGACTCCACCAAGAACGCCCTCAGCAAGGAGAGGTTAGCCCTGCTGCCCAAGCACGCCTGGGTCGTCAACGTCGGCCGCGGCACCTGTATCGACGAGGAGGCCCTATACAACGCCCTGGTCAACAAGGAAATCGGCGGCGCCGCCCTCGACGTCTTTGTCACAGAGCCCCTGCCCAAGGAGTCCAAGCTGTGGCAGGTCGAGAACGTCGTCGTCAGCCCCCACGCTGCCGGTGGTCGTCCCCAAGGCGCCGAGGCGCTGATCGTCGAGAACCTGAGGAAGTTCCTGGCTGGCCAGAAGCTCACAAACGAGATTGCGATCCCAAAAAAAGCGTAAGGGCGGCAGCCAGGGCCGGGGAGCAGCGTCGAGGGCGGGCGCAACTTTGATATCCGATAAATTAGCATCAGCAGTGTGGAAAATGGCCCAGGCTGCCCTTAGATTAGGTAATGGAGTTATTGTTGCAAATTATTAGATATTTGTGTCGCTTTCCTCTTGATATATATGATGATATGGCATGTATGACATGCAACCGTTGTATCTAGCCCATCCCTTTCACTCGGCTGCCACGTCGGAGCTGCCCAGGTAGCCATGTAAGAACGATCATGTGGACTGCCACAGGTGTATGAGTGGCCTCGATCATTCACAGTCGTACCTGCAGTATTTCAACTCACCGGGGTCCTCATCTTATGCAACTTCTGCAAAGCAAGAATATTCAGCTATTGTCATGCTCACTGATGGTATCCACCATGGTAAATACTTGATAATTGAAAGTAAGAGACTCCGTTGGAGAATGTTGAAGGGGAAGGCCTCAGAACTTTGGCCTCCTTGGGCAAGAAATGAGGGAACGTGGAATTGATTTTGTAGAGAACTCTTGGGTATGTGCATTATTGTTCGGACTCGCATTCCAAGCGCCTATGTAGTTAGTAAAAAGGGAAAATGCTTGTTCAGTTTGGCTTCAGAAAATCGTATTTTGATATGCATCTCTACCTAAGTACTACTCCTCTCCTTGCCAAGTTAGAGCCTCCGAAAATATGACTAGTAGTAGCTCAAAAGGATTGACCACATGCAATCAAGTGCCGATGAATGTTCAACAATACGCCTGTTCTACCAATTGAGTTCTGGGACGGCAGAGTTCCTTTATTCTAGTATAAGGCGCTGCGTATGGCTCAGGCTGTATACGGAATAGAAACGGAAACAGTTACTCTAGTATGAGTTGGTACTTGTCAGACTGCCTTTGTTCGACCTACGGTGCCCAGTTTCACACTGTCCTTAGCAGATGCAGCACTACCTCTACTCTGGAACAAAGTAGAGAAACAATGCAATTGTCCATCATATCTACTCCATGAAAAACAATGCTCTTGTTCACATTTTCCAGACTACAGAAACCTGCCAGAGCCCCTGTATAGTATAAGTTTAGAGAGTGATTCCCCTGGTCTGGGCAGTAGAATCATCATCTGCATCAATAGAACTTCAGGAATTCAACAGCTCTAATACCATTGAAGACAGCAAGCAAAGTTGGCTGCCACTAACAACCAACCGAAAATCATATCCAAGCAGGAACTGAACGCAGAAATCGAGTCGCGCAGCAAGAGCCTCGACTTGAAACGAGGTCCGAACTGCAACGGCTGCTTCGACCTCGTCTTAACCACAGTATGCGGACACGCCTACGTCGTTCGCGAGCGATGTAAGCCGAAAGGCCTTGTCTGTGCGGGTTCGAAACTCCTCACCGTTCACTGGGATGATGTGACTTTGGCTCTGGGCGAGGCCAAGTGTCAGTATTGCCGCAAGATTCACAAGTACCTCGACGGCCACTCGGAATCAATGAGGAAACTGTACGCTCAGAACTTCACACCGAAGAAGATTACTGCAAAGACGCGAATGGAGGCTGTCAAGGAGCAGTGGCAAAGAGAGTGTGTCGAACAGGACGTCCCCGTCACCGGCCTGACCCGTGCGCAGCTTGACGCGCTTGCGGCCGAGAAGGCCGCGGAAAACAAGGGCTCAAAGGCTTCACCCTCAAGTCCTGAAAACGATACTTCCAAGTGGGTCCTCCCTGACTTTTGTGACTTCGTAGGGGACCACCCTAGAATGCTGCATGATCCAAACTTAGAGAATGAGTGGAAAGAGAGAGGCAAGCGTCTTTTGCAACAGGTAGGGAGTGTCTCGAGAGCCGAAAACGATGCTGAAGCTCCGCAGAGTCCTATTGATGACCCCAGTCCCGCCTTTACTTTCCGCTCTCCCTATCTCTCTAAAGCCCCTACTGATCAGACCCAAGTGCACTCTGAGAATCATGCCTCCTCTGAGATAGAATGATCGCAGATGGGCATTCTTGGTCATTATTAACTGGTGGAACTCGTTCTCTCCTTGCTCGATGCATACAGGGTCGGTTACCGGAATGGAGTTTCTGGCTTATATCATAAAAAGCAATCATTACAAAACCCGGAAATTTCCGAAA
Source organism: Diaporthe ampelina (assembly GCA_023522825.1). Lineage (NCBI taxonomy): Eukaryota > Fungi > Ascomycota > Sordariomycetes > Diaporthales > Diaporthaceae > Diaporthe > Diaporthe ampelina. The sequence continues at coordinate 461,124 of JAMFTM010000042.1, forward strand.
CACTTTCAGATTAACATAACGCAACTTGAACTGTGAAATCCCATTGTGACCCCCACGCAGTCCGTCCATGTTGTGACCCCCATATAGAGTTGCTCTAAAATTCGTCAGATATTTTGCCATGGGATCAATATACTTATTAGTTGAAAGGGCTGACTCACTTGTGGCAATTACTCTGTCAATTAGCAGCAGTCCTGGGGGCAAAGACCCAGAGCAACACCCAAACAATCGCAACCTGGGTTACCAGAGCAAGGCTTGGGCTCGCGGCTCTTAAGGTCCGCTCCCTTGAGCTCAGCGGCGGCACGCACGGCGGGAGCGAGGCTGGCCGAGACGCTGACGGCTGCAATCAGGGTGACGAGAATGGCGGAGAACTGCATTTTTGGTGAGTAGTGAAATTCAAGGGTGGATATCCTTGAGTAGTAGGAATCTATTGGGAAATTGTGTTGTCGATGGAGTGATGAAGAAGCCCTTGACATCTCCTCCACCGTGAGGATTGCATCTATTTATTCGCTTCTTCTCGATGCCCCTCTGTGTACCCTGAAGCCGCCTCAGGACTTGCGGACGCATAAGTGAGCCGAGATGCCCGACATCTGGAGAAGCTGAGTCGTACACCGGCCCTGGCGGTCAATTGTGGGTGGTACCACTTGGTGGTACCACAGAAGCGAGGTGCCTTACCACGACCTGCCAATGTTGTCTGGATGTCGACGAACGGATCGCTGGGAAGTATGTCTGACCATGATTCAAGTTGTCTCTTGTTCACCGACCAAACATTCAAGTTGATGTGAATAAAGCGCATTTCGAAAATAGGGGAGGCTACGTATTAATGAATATGCAGAGCTGCCCATGTGGGTCTCATTCGAGGCGGTATCTTGATCAAATACTAGTTCCAAAGCCCATATTCTTATTGTTCTATGATTCAATTTCAGTCCAAAGGGATAGAGGCGAAAGTTTTGTGAGGGAAAGTCGAGATCTCTATGATCACACACAGTACATCTCAGCAAGTTCTCACCGCACTCCCCACATGAGATTAAAGTTCGTAGGCGGTCAAGCCCTGGTCGAGGCTTTGATTCATTAACATGGCCTCGTAGCACTGATCATAATCCTTGAGACAGGCACCTTGGCTGGTCCCGTAAGATCATGTTGGGCATAGTGCCGCCGATTTCGACAGGCTTCATTGCAATTTCCCACATTTTATAGTTGGGAGTAGCTGGATCCTATTGATCTATGTCGCGATGGCGCCGGCGCCGGCATATTGCAACGCATTGCACCCGAATTGTGGATGAGCCAGCTAATTCGCTGTGGACTCACTACAGTGTCATCGGTATGACAATAACCACGTAGGAACGCATTCACCACGGGTACTTGAATTGTCCCCAGCTAGTTTAACTAGAAGTACCGAAGAACAGGCCTTGCCGGCTACGCGAGAATGGTTCGAACTTGTTGACATGTCTGACTCTAACGAGCGAAATTTCAAAATAGTCCCTCATGCCCAATTTGGTCTACTTTCCAGTTCCTTGCTCTTTGGCGGCGTCGATGACTCTTTGGGCGACTCTAAAACCTTCGAGTCCTGCGGGCATTCCGCAGTAGATTGCTGCTTGAAGAAGCACTTCCCTGATCTCGTCCTGAGGAGTGAAAATGGTCAGTCAATTGTTCTTTCCAGATGACTGGCTTATGAACGTATGGCCCCGATAAGGCAGTCCTTGTTGAGTAAGGTGGAGGGGAGGTCGCCTGACAGTCGCAAACCACGATGGAAAGAGCCCATCGAAGGGGAAAGATATGCTATAATTAGTTGCTTACCTCCGTAGCCCCATTGGTCAGGGCACCTTTGACGTGAGTTGCCAGCTCAGTTGATCTGTTCAGGGCCACGAGCATGGCAACATTTATCAACGACCGCCATTTCTTCTCTAAGCCAGGACGAGTCCAAACGGAACCCCAGCAAGCCTCGGTGACGAGCTCTTGCATGGGCCTTGCGAACTCGGAGCCATTCTGTAAGGCCTTCTGGACATAATCGGCACCATTGACCTGCGTGCGGAGCTTGATGCCTTCATCAAAAATCGTCTTGTGGGCTGCGGCGACTTTGTCGCCAGCTGGAGTGTTGGACGAGGAACTCATTTTCGTAGAAAGTGGTCTATGGTCTGGCTGATGCTGGTAGATCGATATGTGTGAGACTATAGGTTGTAGGTAGAATAAAAGAAGTATCGACTGAAAGCGAAGGAAGGAATGTCAACAATGAATCCCAGCGATGCGGTCATCAGACGCTTTGCTGGCGGCCGGATCGCTGATTTGACTTCCGTAGTAGCCGTACCCCCTCAAACCTACAGCTTCGACAGTGATTCCCCGCATGCACAAGCAAGTCTTGGAATATAATGCGGCCGGGCGATCAAGAATGCACCGGCAGTATTGGCACCGATTTGGTGAAGATCCAAAAGCACGCACAAATTGAGTGTTTGGTGGGTTTCTCACCAAGCTAGTGCTCAAGCGCACCGTACACAGAATGGATCACTAGCCGTCGTCCTCAAGCACGGATTGCGGGCCTACAGGAACAGATGTCCTTAAATTTAAGTAAATCTACCTGAAAATGGAATCAAAGATACTGTAGAACCGGTGGCCTGTGACCTATGACACGAACATGTCTACCTGTGTAGTAATTGTAATCTTGCCCCTTATATGCGTGCCTCAGCCGCTATGCAAGTAGTCCAGGTCTCCTAGTTCTCTTTCTTCTCCCAGTCTTCGTTCCCACCCAGAAATCTATACACTACCCTCGAATCCAAGTCGCGGCAGCGCGGGTCCGCACTTGCCTCGGTGTAGGCTTTCAGCCCTGCCTCAGCCAGTAAGAGCTTCGCGCCCACATTCTCAGCAACCTGACATGCCAGACCGAAATCCTTCCTCATCAGCTGAATCTTGAAGCCGCCCTCGTACCCATGGCTGGACGGCGCATCGGGACAGACCCCCGGGACAGGGTTGAATCTGTCGCACATGGTGCTCTGGGCAGTACTCTTGGAGAAGATCTTCTGTATCAGGCGCGGGTCCATACCGGCTCGCATCCCCATGTTCATCGCCTCCGCCGTGGCGAGTGAGATAAGCGCGGAACAATAGTTGTTGGTCAGCTTTGCGGTAACTCCAAGCGACGGTGCCCCACAGGCGATGATATTCATGCCCATGAGGCCCAGGAGGCCTTCCACGAAGGTCCATTTCGGGTCATCTTCCGCACAGCCGACCATGAACGTGAGTGTTGCTTTCTCTGCGCCGATTTGGCCGCCTGATACCGGAGCATCGAAGAAGGTGGCTTGAGGGTGTCGCTTTTTGACTTCTTCTAGCACAGCTAGAGTCGTCTCGCGGTCAATTGTCGAACAGTCCATCAGAGTCCTCGGGGCAGCATCTGCTGCGAGTATCCCAGTCGTTTCATCAAGAAACGCAGATCTGACATGAGAGCCTTCTGGTACCATAGTGAAGACTGTTGTCTGTGTTCAGACCACTCTCAGTAACCTTTCTATCAAGAATTCGGCCTGCGAATAGAACTCACAGACTTCTGGGTCACCTCCTTCGCGGACCCAGCAGCAACAGCTGAGTCTGGATGTTGGGCCACAAACTTGTTCACAGCATCTGTCGAGATATCATATACGAAGAGCCTTGAACCTCCAGGAAGCTTCCTTACAAGGTTCACTGCCATAGCAAAGCCCATAGTCCCTAGGCCGATGAATCCAACGTTCAGTGGTTCCCCAGACATCTTGAAGGTTAGCCAGGGCTGGTAGACTTGTGGTGTATGTCCGTTAAAGGCCGGCTGTGAGACTGCAATTGCTTTCGTACGCGAGGTCCAAGAGTTTCAGCAGTCTAAATCAAATCTCAGGAATAAGCTCAATAGACCTTAACGGAACGAGGTCGATAAGACCATCGGCAACCAGTTTCACTGCCGAAATGCGCATGTGATAACATGGTAGCAAGCCGCTGTGTAATGCATTTCCCCGCCCTTCAAATGGGGGTTACGGGACAGAGTCTCCCCGCAGCATGTACCAGTAGCGGCTTGGAGTTTCGAATGTTTCACCACTTAGACGGGCATAGTATGGGTGCGGAGATTTTGGGCAGGATACTTGCAATGACGATGTAGTAGTTGTGGGCATGCGTAGAAGGTGAGGTAGTGTTGACATCGCCACTGCTTGAAACTGCAGAGGCACAGGAAATTTAGGACCTGAAGCGAAGGAACATATTGTAATCTGGTTTAGATCATCGAGAAGCCTAGTAAAATAGGAGAGTGTATATGTTCTAGGAACAAGGCGTCGATCGCTTATACGGTACCCGGCAAGAAGGCCTCGGGATGTGCTTTCGCCCAGTCCATGCCATGAGCAAGAATAACCTCAAGCTCGAATCCGCTTTGCTCAGCCGCAGCCTGTAGATCGCGAATTCGCGCCAGCGTAGCCTCTGCGGCCTTCTTATCCGCGTGAATGCAGCAGAACCGCCCCTCCGAGTCCTTCCACTCCGCAATTTCCCTCTCGCCCGTGAGGAGGCGCCGATCGTGGCATGCATCACCGACGAGATATATCCATCGCTTCGGCGCAAGTCGTGCGAGAAGGTTGACATGACCTGGAAGGTGACCAGGCGCGTCCACGACCCAAACGGAGCCGTCGCCTTTGAAGTCGTGCACCCAGAAATTGCCCAGCTTCTCCCACCCGTCTCCCTTCTCACCGTCGAGCGGGGGCTTGGGGAATTCTTTGACGTTAAGGCCAGAGAACAGTTCGCTCTCGAAATGGGAGTGGGACATGTGTGATCCCAGCCCGTCCTTCAGGACGTTAAGCGCTCCGCTTCCAACCCAGAACTGCGCCTGAGGGTAGTCTGCCGGAGTTCCGGTATGGTCCCAATGGACGTGGCTGATTATGATGTGCGCAATGTCCGAGGGGCTCATTCCTCCATCCACCAAGCTCTGTCTCACATCCGGTAGAGTGTTCATGGGCTGCCTGAACTGTATATGCTTTTGGACCGGAACAATGTAATCTTCTACATTGCGGCGGAGGCCCAAGTCGAAGAGGATGTTTGTTCGTTGGCCATGATCGTCATTGTGTACGACGAGGAACGATAACGTTGGCACAAGACTCCGGTCTGTTTCCAGAGCTCCACTGATGAAGACATTCAGTGGCAGAGTGAACGTGCCACCGTTGAGGGCCGCCGCCTTGACGGTATTAGTGGCTCTTCTCTCGAGGGCCTCGAGCACAGACTGTGCGGCTGCACTCATATCCTTCTACTTGAAAATGCAATTGTGTAAAAAACTGGTGATATGACCGTCAGTAACGGGTCATGTAACGCGAGAACTGGATGTATGAAATATCTGGGGGTAGATTGCCGGGGGACTGGTCAGACTGGTAGTGTACGGGTGGGGGAAAATATGGAGGAAGTCCTGGCTGCGGCGTTGTTGTGCGCGGTTATATACCCCACCTGAACCACGCTGCCCAAATGCCAAATTCGATTGTACGTACGCTATGCGTTCATCCAGGGGTTTTACATGCAAGGAGCCTCTCGGACTCTGCATGGTGAACTGAGGACTCTTGAGTATTTCGAGAATAAAGAAAATTGATGCATGAGTTTCGATCTAAAACTACCTAGGTACCCGCTCTCCAACCCACGAGATGCGTCTTAATAAGAAAATATGACTTGGAGACAAACTGTCTTTCGCAAGAGAAAGATGTCATTTCATGCTCTGCAAAGTCCTTGTGTATGGCCTGGCAATTCGTCCAACCAATTCTTCGACACGTTTTCGACTATAATCGGTAGGCTTTCGATTGCGACATAGAAGAGCAGGGCCAAGTAGAAGCTATTTTGAACCTGCGCGCATAGATTCTCATTCACTCGCCCAGTTCCAGGAACATATTCTCCATAGCCTCAAGCAGGACCCTGTGACCTCCAGGTTTTAGGTAGTCTGTGATTATGTGTCCAGATACAAGTGAGTTGTCTGAGACTGCTGCGCTAGCTGCTTGTGGCTTTGCGAAGTTAAGCGAGAGTACAAGTTTCATTTGCAAGCATAACACTTGCCCTCTCGATAAGACTCCAACAAAAGGCAATTCCGGATATGGCCGATCAATTCATCTGAATTCATCCGATTCTTACTGTATATCGCTCTCAGAGACGTGGGTGATTCAGTGGATTCATGAAAGCACTGCCACAAGACCGTGAATGAGAGCCAAAAAGGGGGTCTAATAGGCTTATCTTGTACATTGATCAAAATAATACTAAAATGGCTGGCTTATTCTATGTTGACTTGAAAGCACCTGGTATCAAGTATCAGCGTTGAGCAGTATGGATATATGGCAGTAAGTTGCTTTAGAAGGTAGACGGTGATTACTTCTCGTGATGCCTGTCTCATTGCACATGTCACCACAGATTGCCACAAGACCAGAGTAGAGCAGATTAAAAGTTCATGGGATTATTCTATGATATAAGGAGTGACTCATTTGCAGTTGCAAATCATTAGAGAAGAAAATTCGTAATCTGCCATCCACCGTCTAAGCATCCCCCCCATCCACTCCAACACCAGTCTATTGTATTGCATCCGAGACTCATCAGAACATTTAGTAGCCGGGGACAGCGTTGTCGACACAGAACGGGATGCCGTTGAGGAGAGAGCAGTGGCTCTTGTCGGGGCAAGCACCGTTGAAGACCAGCTGGTTCTGGGCGTTGCAGACGTTGATGCCCTTGTTGTCGGTCGTGCAGGAGTAAGTACCAGGGGTAGAGCAGACGGGCGGGGCGCCGGCACGCTTTGTCTTGGGGACGGACTGGCAGTAAGGGATGTCTCCGATGTTGGAGCACTTGGTGTCCTTAGGGCAGGGTCCGATGGTCTGTAGTGTTGTTAGTTAACGATCCCTCTCATCAGACTGGATTGTGTTTGGATGGTTACTTACCACGAGCTTGCCAGTGATATCGCACTGCAGGATGGACAGACCGTCTGCGGAGCACTGGTACTGGCCGAAGGTGCACTGGGAATGAGCTGGGACAGCCATGGCCGCAGTGGCGAAGGCGAGGACGGTGGTGAAGAACTGCATGTTGATATTTGGGGGGTTTAGAAGAGTTGGTGATTGGGTTTGGATTGTGTATTAGTGAAGATAGGAAGACTGTTGGATGCTGATGATGATATCGAATGAATACTCAGTTTGATGGTCATGAGTCCCCATTTATATATCTGCCTGTCCGCTGCCTATGATCATGATCACATATAGACAGACCATAGGCATAACAGCCCTAGATTCGAAAATAGACATAACTCGGCAGAGCTAGCGAGGCTGAGGAAGAAGCAAGGCCGAAGAAGCTAGGTGGCTCCGGGTTACGGCCGCCAACTCAGCAGTGCAAAGAAAACATGCATATTCCACCTAGCAAATGGCAGCAGGGCCGGTCACTCGTATGCTTGGCCTGAGAAAGCAGCCCACCACATGCTACGTAGCATCTCACCGGCCTTGTTTGTGGCTTAGCAGCACTCGACTGACGGACGCCCCAGCTGCCCGGAAGTCGGACCACTAAGCCCTGCCACCAGATACCCGGCGAAGCTCAAGCCTTAGACTAAGCTTATATCTGACGGACGGCCTTGGCTTTCGTAGAAGCAAAAGAGGTAGGGCGCCTCAAGTCTAGCTCTCAGTGCGGGGCCCCCGATCTCAACCAGAACTATCGAAACCTAGTGACAAGCACAACGCAACCCGTTCAACGCCCCTCAACGGTCATCATCGTGTTCATTACGAAGTTGAAGAACTTCTAAATATTGTAACAAAGAAACACACGAACTCCTCCTCGTAACCTGTCTGCCTAGCATCTGGGGAGGATACGAGACTAAGGTAGCTGATTTGGAGCTGAACCAGGCGAAAGGGTAACATCCCGGCCTGGGGCGTGAGCCACACCGCTGGTAGCGCTTATCCGCCAGATCTAACATCTGGGGTAAAGGGCCCCAAAAACCGACCGTCCCGTGTAGTCGTACACACATGACCTGATGAAAAGACATCGTAGATCTTTCAAGCCCCAATGAGAAAAGCAACAGAGGCCGAGCGGCTGTCGCTTAGTAGGCGCACTACCCATTACGTACAGAGGACAAGGCAGGTTGGCCGCTGGTGCTTCATGAATGCCGGACACAGTCAGCAGACCGACTTCCGTCTCAAGGCGCCCGTCAGCTACCGGGCGACCTGATACGAGCTGAGTATATCTGAATCTGTGGCGTTGAAAAAACTTGGAGGCAACCGGGCTCGGCTTTCAGTAGGCCAGCGTTCAGATCACTGAGCCCGCTCAAAGTCGTCACATGACAAGAAATGCAGCTCGAGGACGCCGAAAGCTTGTGAAAGTCACCACACGATAAGGTGACTGCGATTAAGAGTAACGTGATCTACCATGTGGAAGATATTGGGCTGTATAACTAACATTCTGATGCTGCTCGAGCCAGGTTGCGGGACATCTACAACGCGTAGGTCATGAGCCTGTCCCAATCGTTGCTACCAGGCTCGCCCGTGAATTCCTCCACACCATTCTTGGTCTCCACACAGAGCTTGTCCCCTTTGAAATATGTTAGCGCACCTCCCTTTCCATCTCCCCGAGCTGTGATCCGGTACAAAGGCCCTTCGGAGTGCACCTTTCTCCGCTCTGGCATGAACTGCAGATCGTTTTCTTGGCACCAATCCTCCACAATATGACGGAAGGACCGCTCCAATTCCTTTTTGGTCGGCTCGAACGGGCTGGCGTGGTGCTTTTTCTCTCGGTGTGGCTCTCGCTTATGGTGATGATGCCCATTGGTTTTGGCGGCTTTCTGCCGTGCGGTGGCGTGGCTATGTTCCGGTGGAGGCAGAGCTATCGAGGCGTCCTGATTCAAGTCGAACAGCTCCAATGCGTGCTCAATCGTGTGAAGACCCTTTTCGAACTCGGACGCTATTGAGGGCATGTCGTCGATTCCAGCCAAAGCCTCATCATGCCACCATTCGCACCACTGAGCCACATCTTCATAATTGACCGTCTCCATGACCAGCCACTGGTAGAGAATCTCATGCCACTTCGGGAAAACCTCCGCGGCGATGACCTCGGCAATCATGGTGGGCGAAACGGGATGTAGCCAATCCAGGACGGCGGTCAGGATGTCAGTCTGCTGGTCCGAAGGATTGACTTCAAAGTTCTTGCGAATGTAGCGCGCCATATTTGGCAGGATGTGGTTCAATACGAGCGGTGTCCACTGGTCGGTGCGGCTGGTGCGCAGGATATCGCGCCATTCCCGCAGGCCCGGAATGACCCCGCGATTGAATTCCCACACATCGATGAGCTGCCGGAACTTCCTTTTCACGTCTGCAACAAGACCTGTTGAGGCCTTGGGATCAAGGTGGTGCTCCGGAAGATATTGGAACCAGGGGAAGAGCCAAAGGTGCGGCAGGTTGTGTTGTTTCTTCCTCTTTGGCTCCCATTTGCCGATTGCCTCGTCCAGTCTCCTGATGATGTCTTGTTCCAGCAGTTGCGTTTTCAGAAACCCAGGGAGCACGTTGTGCCAGGCCTCGAACACGGCGATCAGTGGTTCGGCATCCCGCACATTCCATTCCCGCACCGCACGTGAGACATGCGGCAGCCAAAGTTTGTACATCATGCTCTCATAAGGTGTTGCTGAAGATCTCATTTGAGGCAGAGGTGCGGATTTGTTGAAGCCGAGCAGGTCCTTGATAGAGCCCAGGTCATGAGCATATTGGGCTCGCGCATCCTCTAAGGGGTTCCAGTTCTCAACCATGTCCTTCATTATGGGTTGGATGGCCGCGACTGCAATGGAAGCCATCTCGTCTTTGACCTCGCGGATCGTAAGATCAGAGATCGATTGGTCTGCCTTGCGCAACAACGATATGACTCGGTCCCATCGCTGCTTCGTGTGGTCACCTCCACTGATCATGACCTCGTCCTCATCCTCGAGGTGCGTTAGCTCATCGAAAATAGCCGCGGTGGTTCGTTGGCTCTCGACTGCTTTCTCTAGCTCCTCGAGCTTCTGGGCCTCCTGGTGTAGTTGCAATTCGGCGAAGGCTTTTCGCTCCTGTAGGCCCTGCCATTCCTCGAGTATGGCCATGAAATCGTTTTGAGCTCGTAGCACCAATTTCTTCGATTGAACATCCCCGTCTTCTTCTGTTGTTCCAGCAGTAGGAGTCATCAGACCAGAAGACGAGGTCAACATCCTCCTGCCTGGCCCTGTAAGATCCAGAATCGATTGCGTAAATGCAGCGGGTATATCCAGCCCAGGGGCTGCTTTCTTGATCTCTTCGATCGTTGTGTACTTCTTTTTCTGTGGTCTCGGGTGCTTGCTGCACTTCCGCTGCCGCTCTTCAAGCCTCCTGTTCGGGTTCTCCTTGAGCGCGCTGCCTTCTTCTTCTTTTCCTCCTCGTCCGAGTCCACCACAACTTCTCCTCGTAGTTTTGCCTGTCGCTTCTCCTCTTGTCTTTCGGACGCTGTCTTTTCTTTCACGGCGCCGAGACCAACCCTCTGGGGGCGCAGGTTTGCTTCGATAACAACGTTTCGACCTTGGCCCTCCTTTCCCAGACCTGTGCCTTCTTTGTAGCCCATCTGTGCCATCATGCGTGCACCAAATGACTTCATGTTGATTTTTGTTTTGTCACCCTTCGTGGAGAAGGCGCTGGGCATGGCCCTTTGAGGTGGGCTAGGTGCGTTCTCGTTGGCATTATTGAGGACAGGCTCATTTGCAGAAGAGGGCGTGAAACCCATCCCAAGAGGCTGAGTCGTGCCTCCAAAGTTGAAAGACCTTGTCGGTGCCGAATATTGTTGTTGATTCGTGGGCGATTCTCGCCCGCGACCAAGTCCAGCTGATGCGCCGAAACCCAGTCCAATTCCCGGGGTCGTTTCTTCTTCGTCTTCGTCCTCAACACCGTTGCCAGCATTCATTCGCAAAAAACTGGCTCTTTCCGGCTCCTCTTCATCGTCCTCGCCTTCTGCCGCGGCGTCGTTTTCGCTGTCCTTGTTTGCGTCGTCGGCCGACACAAAACTCATGCCTTTGTTCCGGAGGGTCTTCCTCTTCCATCGTTGACCAGGCCTGTCGTCTTCGCTCTCGGACCCAAATATACCAAGTGCTTGACTTTCCTTGGCGTCGCGACCGGTTCTTCTCCGCTTTCGAGGGTTGAAATCGGCAAATTCGTCGGCGTTGGGATTTGTTGACGGCATTAGGAAGTCGTCATCGTCGTCTTCTGACTCGGACGAGGAGTATTCCGCCGCGGCGGCCTTCATCTTCGAAGGATCGAACGCGCGTGTTGGATCCATAGCGACAGGTCAGCGACAGGTCGCGTGGAGATACCGGTAAGGTGCGACGCAGCGCGGTGAGTGTCGTCGGAAAAGGTGCAGATCAAGTTGTCGTCAAGCTCGCCCCTTCAAGCTGCCGTGGTTGCCTTCCCAGAAAATCCTTATCTTATCAGTCTCTGAGTCAGCGGGTGGGCCTCGGCCGGTGTTGCGCCTAAAACGTCGCGGTGGTATTAGTGAATGGATCGGTGTCCTAGAACGGAGCTAAAGAAACCGACAGGGTCTCCTACCAGTTCTCCAGACGGGCCACCCTCATTGCTGCTCTGAATGCTTTCTTGAGCAGTCGGGGCAATGGCGGCTTTTATAACTTGTTTTCGTGTGTGGCAGGCCTGAGTCACACGGCGATGGCATTTTCACATAGTGCTTGACGGCGTCAGAATAGGTTGTTAGCAGCCTACAGTAGCCTCAACTTTAGAACCTCGACAGCACCAGCACGAATAGAAAAGGCATAGCCTAACACTATAGCTAGAATACTTACTAGTTTATAAAAGCAAATTAGAAAGTCACTATTAAATTCTCTATATAGGGAAACCTACTGTTTTAATCTCAAAGATATATCGTCTTGGCCTTCTAGGGAACTTACTGTTGTTCCGGCTTGATAGAGGAACTCAAAGAATACAAATAGTCCATGCTTTTCTTGAGCCACATCATACCCTGGCTTTAGCATAGAAGATACATTCAACATAGATTACATCATATCATGTTCACTACAAGGCAAGCATTCCGCGACTTGAACTCCCGTGCACCAAGGAGGCGCCTCAGTATCTAGTTCTCCTTCGAACACTGTTCACCGTCGAATTCGTGGCAAGACTTCCTCCCAAACCTGCCGTGTACGCTAGATTCCACGCGAGACTCAAGCCATCCACAAAAGACCCATTCACCGGCTGCCGCATCATGAACTCATAGCTCTCCCTTGCGCCCTCAATATCCGCGATCGCGAGATTGACGTACACATGACCCACGAACCCACCCCCCGTCAGCGACCCCGACTTGTTCCCGGCAAAAAACTGATCCCATTCCTCGCGGACGAAAGCTGCCTTGCGGGTGTACGCGCTACTTGGGTTGATCGGCAGCATGTGAATCCCTTGGGTGAAGGACACCTGGTCTCCAAAGTACGTGGTGTGGTTGACGAGTCTGTCGAATAGGATGCCCGCGGCCCTGACGCCGATGAACTCGGGCGGCTGCACCGTATTGTTGCTGTCAAAGAGGTAGTAGCTCTGTAGTGACCGCGCTGTGATGGCTAGTTGCAGGTTGCCGCGGGCTTCCATGACCGGGTCACCAATGACGCGCCCCCACATCTTGATCGCATAAGTCGAGAAGGCGTCTTCGGCCGAGGACTCTTGGTCTTTGCCGTTTTCAGCCTCGAGTACACCCCTGGCCCAGCTGTGTCCGTGGTACCAGTCGTAGGAACGAGAGAAGGGGAAATATGGATCTTCTGTTGACGGATTTGCCCAGTCCCGGATCAATGTGTTGACCCAAACCTTGTTGGCAGAGTTGTTCCTGGTCAGCCATTCGGGGTCGAGGTAGCCAATTATTGCCGCAGTATAGACATAGTATCCGTAGTGGAAATTGTGGTCGTTGTAATATGTATTGCCAAAGTCGATCGAGGAGTCATTATTTCCGTATGATCCAGTTGAGCATATTCCACCCCAAACTACGTCGTATGCCAAAGGGTTTGGCTCCAGGTTGCTCACATATCTATCGAAGGCTTTTTCGAGCTTCTTGAGAGACTGTGCAAAAGTCGAAGTGTCTCCCGCGATATTGGCCGTTGCGTACAGTGATCTAGCGTACATGGAGAAGGCGATACCTCCGTAATACTTGGACGTCAAGTTCGTGAGCACAGTAATATCGCCCTGGAGCTCAAGCTTTCCAACGGATGAAACAGCCGATTTGGCCCGGTCTGAGATTGTGCCGCCAGGAGCATCAGCGGAGCCAACAGAACCAAGGCGCGGAGACCAGGGATCGAATCCAATATCCGTTGGCAGATCCTCTTCCACCATGGTGAAAGTATCTGTAAGAACGGCGGTGGAAATCCCTTTTGAAGTGCTTGCGAGAGTGATTGAGGTAATCCGGCTCGCTGTCTCCTCGTCAAAAGATGCAACATGATGAGGCAAGGCAAACATGAGGAGTTCTTGTTCAGCGACGCCTCTCTTCGACCATGAGAAGGAGTATGTTCCAGAGCGTCCAGATACAGCCCCAGAAACTCTGCCTGTTTCCGGATAAGCCCCGGCAGCGGCATTGAATACTGAGACCCCACTTTCACCAACTGGATTCTTGGCCACTTGCACCGTCCCTCTGAAGCCTGTTGGCCCAACTAGGGTCTGCTTATCCAGGAGGCTCAACGTCGGATGCGTGGAAGTCGAGTTTGGAGTCATGTAACCTGCACCACTTGACCTCGTGATGTAGATCAACCATGTGGAGTCGTCATTGAGTCTTAAGCTCCATCCATATACGGCTGCGGTTGAGCTTTGGAAGACGGGACCGAGCTCAGTGATGTTGGAAAACCGCTGCTGAGTCTGTAACAGTACACTTGCTCCATTGTAGATTCCCGTCACGAACGCCATGCCCTGAACAAGAGGGAAGGAGATGAGCGGCTGCGCGGACCTGCTTGGTGCGAGATTGACATTGACAGATTCTGCCGTGAGACTATCTGTCGTCAAGACTGTGCCGTTTCCGAGTTCTTTCGCTGAAATTGCCAGTGACTGTCGGAAAAACGTATCCTCGAAGGACTCGACTGGATCTCCCGGGCCATAAATAAAGTCTTCGCGGTCGGTGTGTGAGATGGAGAGACCACGGCCTTGAGTAACATTGTTCTTCGGCCACCAAACCGAATAAGGGTGTGTCCAAGTCCGATTATCTTGAGCATTGGCGAAGAAGTTGGCGTAGAACTTGTTGGTTTGGAGCGGACCTTCCTGCGCTACTCCGACTGGTAGTTGCGGGTGGTCGTTCCGAGATGGTATAGTCGCTGGCGGTGGTTCGAATGACATTGGAGTAAATACATCCTGAGCTGCCGGAGCATTGAATACAGACCGAGGCTGCTGCTGTGCACGGCTGTCGAATAATGCTTGCACGAAGATGACCTGAAATAGGATCAGGGTCACGCAGGGCCAGAACCTGAGAGACATGCTTAGTACGGGAGGTTGGACTAGCGATGGAGCGGAAACAAGAAACCTGTGGTGAGATTAAAGAATGACTGGTTCCAACAAAGAAGCTAAGACTTGAATAGAAAATTAGACTGCAACATAGTATATAAATATTGACATACTTTCGCGGTGCTAGACGATTGGGGAGGTGCCTATACCACAATAGTTTCAAATTTATGAGAGATCCCTTGCCGAGGAGAATTATTATGATTATTCATACAACCCAGCGCGGGGGGGCTTATGCCAAGTCAACTCTAATTGCACACCAGGCAAGGAGTACCATAGGAATTTGCGTGCCCCTTTTCAAGATGTGTAAGTGTAGCACGGAGTGAAGCATGGTGGAATAGTACCGTAATTCCAGATTCAACCTTTATTTTAGCACAAGAAATTACCCAACCCAGCTTCAAAGCCTAAGGACTTGGCCTTTTGCCACTCTATCCGGACGGATATTCTCTCCTTTGTGGCACTGATTTCCGCGACGTCCTCACGAATGCCCCTGCTAGTACTGCAGGTCAGGCAATATCGAATCAGTGCAGGAGTCAAAAGTAGACAATACCAATCCCAATAATGTTAATTGTTCCACGGTTGGTTATACCGCGCACCTGAGCCGAGTGCTCCTTCATCGCTCTGCAACCAATGAAAGACCCCAAGGAAGCCCAAGGATTATCATTATATAGGAGATATGCAACGTTCAGGACGTCCCATAAGTGATTTAGGTGTGCTCAAACCTTATCAGTGAATTTCAGGGCCCCTTTTCTCAACCCAGCCAAGTCATGACCCGTCGTGGATTCCGAGGCCAGTTCCGCAGAACCTTATCCGGGCATGCTTAGCACCTCCGTATGGGACTTACAATTGAATGTCGTGCGCATCTCGCTCGATGCAAGCAAAAAGAATTCCTCCCGTCAAATTGCTCGCACGAGAGCACATGTGCTACAAGCTATGACCCACGCCACTCGCACGCAACCCCATGGAAGTGCCTCCTCCACCACCAAGACCTTGAGGGTTCGAAAGACAATCGTATAGACCCGTCGTATCCGTTGCGCTCAAAGTCAAACAGGAGATATAGCTTTTCAATAAGACTTACAACTGAGTCATGCTTCGAGCCGCGCTCTTTGCTGCTGAGAAGACCACGAAAACATAACTGGATACCTAGGGTATACAGTAGTTTTCAACCAAATATATCACTAAATTTAGCAAATGTGACAACCACAGCTGCAAGGCACCATTAGAAAGACATTACGGATTCTCAAGTCAATGCAGATTGCCTCTCGCTCTCACGAATAGTGTGAAAACTCGTCATCATAGCCGAGTAAATGGTCTGAGACCAGCCAGCTTCAATTTTTTAAGCCGCCAAGCTCATCCCATACGGTGACGAGAGATTTCTTTACAACGATAGCTTCCAGGCTCGCAATAAACATCATCACAGCAAGTTTAGAAGTTTCAGCGGCAAGTGGGTCAGGCGCCTGTCACCAGCACGTTGCAGGAAAAGGAGTACATGCGAGGCGGTGGCGAGCAAGAATGGAATACCACTAAGGTGGGTGTACGTCATATTTCCATTTTTCTCTGCCTTTTTGACAACCTCTGGGGTATTCCTTGGGCCTTCACCATTCTGGGGCTTGTGTTCTTCACTCATTGGAAGGTCATCGCCCTCAGCTCCACGAGCTGGACCTGGGGGGTGGGGGGCATTCTCGAGTGCCATCCAAGATAGCACTATATTTTCCAGCTGTGTGCGATCAAAAATGACCAAGAAATGAATAGCCGATTCTTGGAGCTTTGAACGAGGTGGGAAGCAGGATTCAGAGCATAGTAGGAAAAGCGGCCGATCCCGAGATCCTTTGAGTGAGGTGGTATGGAAGTGCTCGGAGGAGCTGGGGTTCGGCGAAGAGCCCATGCCACAATTCGACAAGAATGATTGCTGGGGTAATTCAGAACAAACTAGCAAGACGGATCTTCTTCTCATGCCATAAATGAAGAGCGCGTAGGAATCGAAAGCCCGCTGATGACCCAGGGGAGCGCGTTTGACCCCGTGGACCAGAAGTCGAAGGCTCAACCCCCGCTCGAATTGTTCTTAATGAGCATGTCCTGGTGGCGCGCGGCAAATCAGTGATACTTAGTCCGCAGGGTGGATTAGAAAATGGTTCACAACGGCGCCTATCGCTACGCTGAGTCGCAAGATGTAACCGAAGTCGTGTTTACCATGCTGTTGGTTCTCTCCAAAGTCGCACCAATGAGTCACCATGTCGCAATAAGGATTTGGCTAGCACTCTGTACTAGTAGTCGACGACTGGGTAGTGTCATCGTGTGTCCTTCGGTAAAACTAAATTCATGACCAACTGTGCGTGTTGGTTCCCTTACAGACATGCGACCAATGAGGTCTGATGATGGCTGCAGCTCACCAACACAACTTTTCCAAGGTTGCCGTCAGTACCCGGTGAAGACCCTGTTCGCCCCGGGTATTTGGTTAACAGCATTCAGCTCACGCATGTGATTTGTTAATATGCGGCCGTGGGAGTGCTAAAATTAAAACTTGTCCCGTGGTGCGTCAACTGGTACTTTAGGGACATGATGGCTGGGAAGAGCTAATTACGGAGCACTCGAGCCTCCAAACATAGGGTAGTCCTGCTGGCCTCACATTTAGGAGAATGCGTGTGGTACACATGGTTGTTGGATCAGATCTTCGCAACAAGATGGCCCAAGGGATCTTTTCTCCCCATCAAGCTAACGTGCACAAAATTAATTCCTGATCTGCCAACTCGAGCACAGGCACGTGGCGAAGAGAATGTGGTGACAAGCTGGGATCCTACGTCAAATCGGCCAACCAGGCCATGGAGCATTAAATTGGCCAGGCGAACCACGCCGCACTTAGGCAGCTTCAGCGTATGCTCATCTGACATGTCTCACGACGTCTTGGTACCGTCAAATCGTCTCGATCACATTCTTGAACCGTCTTCTTCCTATCCTACATCCTTCAGAACCAGACCCCAGAAGCCAAATTGAGCTACGGCAACATGCATCTGCCCATCGTCACCCGGAGGGCCACCTCTGAGGGACTTCTTGATCAGCCCGCACTTCTCCCACCAGCTGGAGACGTTGCGAACTTCACCGACCCACCAAATCTGAACGACCTCGTCATAGCTGTCACTATTATTTGTATGGTCTTGGTGACTGTCATGCTTCTTCTTCGCCTTATACCGAGGATATTCCTGAGAAAGAAGGTCACTGTTGACGATTGTATGTCCGAGCTTTCAGGGAATCTTTCTATTGTTCGCATCTAGCTCCTCCTCCTGATGATAGAACACCCCATTGACCCCGTGCTAGTCTTAGTTGTTGCCTCATTCGTAAGTTCCATTGCCTATGTACGCTCTTAGCTATGTGTCCCAACATGTCTTAGGGAATTCAGATCGCCCTAGTCTGGGTGTTCTTCAGAATTCGATGGGACACTCCAGGTTGGTTTGTCCATCAGTGGAATTTCCACGTAAAAGACCTGATTCGGCTTGGCTATGTATGTACTTGACATTTCTATTGTTGCGGTGAAATCTCTAAGCTGACACGAGTGCCCTAGCTGATCCATCTCGGCTCAAACTTCATGGCCATCACGAGTAGGTATCTTCTCGCTATGTTCATCCGGAGGCAATGTAAAGAATACATGTATCTACATGGACTGAGTGACACCCACAATCTGACGGCTGAACTGGCAGCAATGATGCTCAAGACTTGCATCATAATCGAATGGATTCAAATATTTGTACCGGGCCGACAGCGGAACACGTTTTTCTGGAGCGCATGGACCTTGATCGCTCTCAACGCAAGTTTTTACTTCGCTGCGATGACAGCAGGGAACCTCTCATGCACTCCTTTCTACGCTATATGGGACATAACCGTCCCAGAACGCAAGTGCCTGAATGTCAAGGCTTTAGAGCTCGCCGCAGCTGTCATCGACTTGATTTCCGATGTTGCAATCACCATCTTGCCACAGCAGGTTATATGGCGACTCCACATGTCGACAAGGACGAGACTCGGGGTCTCACTGCTCTTCTCAATTGGCATATTGTTCGTCTGAACTCCCCCCTCTCACTTCAACAATGAGAAGATTCTTTTTTCCGAGATTTCACTCATGCATAAGACTGTTTGCCCAGATACGTCAAATACTGACCAGAAACACAGCGCGCTGGTTACCTCCGTGTGCAGGCTTGTAGCCAATGTGAATTACGTAACGTCACACGACGCAACTTACTGGTTCGCTCCGGTCGCGCTTTGGGGGTTTGCTAGACTGGTTGCATTGTTCTTGATCTTCTGCCTTCCCTCTGTCCCAAAGGCCCTGGATGATCTGGGCATCAAGTCAGCCGTGTTGGCTTCTGTTCGGCTGGTAACGGGCCGCTCGCATCTTAACAGCAAGACCGGCGACAGTGTCAACCCGGTAATTGGGTCTTACCCGGTACCCAGAACCGGCTCAAAGGGTCGAAAGAAAGTCGGCCATGATACGATACTCCTTACAGACCTTTCTGAAGATGTGCCAGTTGACCACCACCCCTATCAGGCAGCTTCGGAGTCAACGGAACACCTCAAGGACACTACCATAGGCACACAATGGAGCGGTATTCTACGGACGAGCACATTACAGCAGCAGATCATTCCTAGTAGGGAAGTTCCGGCTCACCAGGAAAAGGAGAGCATTGGTCGCCAACATCCGTGGATGTTAGGGAATCCACAAGCAACGTTGAATGTCAATAGGCAGCAGGAACTTGAGAGGTGACCAAAATGACCGTTTTCAGTGATTATGAAAGTGTTTATTGTAAGAGAAAACAGGTGCAAATTTCGGAAAAAATCAGTCTGGGAGCCTCTGAAAGAAACCCCGGGCATGACTGCTAAGCCTTTAATGTTGGGGGAGGGGCTGGAAGGGGAAGGCGAAGATGATTTTAGTGGAGTCTTTGATCCATATTCATGTGTCTGCTCAAGTGCTTTTGTCTGCAAGAACATCTGGATGAAGAGCCAAGTTGAGTTTGTTCGCCCGCGGGAACAGGACTCGTTCAAAGTTTCTGAAGGGCGATCTGTAACTTTTGAGGATAGAATTCGAGCTTGCTTGAAGTGAGGCCACGCTTGATTTGATTTCATTCGGCAGGAGCAGCTCTCAATTTGTGCATCCCATTGGCCGAATCCTGAGGCTGCCACCACAGTCAGTTGGGCTCTGAATTGGCACTCGTCTTTGAGCAGCATCTTGCTCTCTCGACTTTCTGTGGTTCCTTCGTGAGGGCAACATTGAGTGTCTTTCCAACATTTGCCGGCATGCGAAGGAGGGTTAACTAGGCATGCTCTGTTAGAAGAAGATTCAAGTTCGGTCTGAAGTGGCATGTTGGAAGATATTCCCAGCCAGGGTTAGCGTCTTATTTCACAGACATATTGCTTGAGAAATAACCAGAAATACAGTGAGTATGCACCATGGTGGCGCGCTTAAGGGGGTCGAGATACCAAGAGAACACGAATTATACAATTATAGCCACAGTTTGCACTGGCAATGCTCTGGAATGCACATGTATGAGGAGGGAATAATATTCAGAAAAGTTTCTGTCCAGCCGAGATCCCTAGCTCAGTTGTCGTGTTCCTGCTTACTATTAGTTGGCGGGGGGCATACATATTCCATATAAAACGGTATTTTGAATTGTGGCAGACCAAGGAGAGCGAGGCCGGCGGATAACCTGCCACAGTATCAATGTGACAGCATTGTTGCTCATTCCATGAATGAGTGGGGAGGCGATGGGCTTCAGAGTTCGTTGGATACTACGGGCGAGATTCTCGGCGCCATTGTGCACTTGCAGAGAGATTCGCAAACCCTGTGTAATCTTATCAATGAGGACGTCGAAACCTTGCGACGAAGGTTACTAATGTGATGACCGCATTCGTCTTTGCGCACCAACATACACTTAGGGGTCAATTGGTCAAAAGTCCCGGGAAACAATGTGGCGCTCCTATCTGTGTGTACTGTTGGTTCGCATGAGGTTGCCGGGGCCGTGTATGAGGCGTGACCACTCTCAAGTGCGGTGCAACGCACCCCAGCCAGCATTGGACGTTAAGACCATGTCACCCTGTGCCGTATGGCTGCGTCCAGTTGGAGGATCAGCACCCTCCTACATACTGACTAGATCTAGAAATTGACTGGCGCTGACCTTGCTCACATCATCCTGTTGGTATGAAATTGCATATCCTGTACCAACGGGACCTGGGTGGGGAGCGCCCAATCTCGCGGGCTTAAGTACCGATCTACGCCAACAAACATACATGTGCTGTTTCCCGATAGTTTGGTTCCTTG